>JAVKLA010000093.1:1153119-1175101 GCA_034782735.1 Sagittarius serpentarius
TCTAGCAACTTTTAAAGAAGCCACCCCTGTGGCCCCCCCACTACCAAAACCTTGCCACGTAAACCCATTACAAGCAGGAACATCCTGGTAGCAAGATCTGAAACCCTCAGCCAAATTCCAAATATCTTTTGGTTTCATGGTACAAGCAGCAAAGCTGTATCTTTACTGCGTTGCCGAGCGTAGGCAAAGTCGCTTCTCGGAGTTCAGAGTTTAATACCGATGCAGGGAGGATGGGACTGGGATGCAAATTGCTGGTCCAAAGGTTACCAGAGATGTTTGTGGTTGGGTTTTGGGGTGGGGTTTTTTGGAATTTGTAGGTAGATTTCAGCATTTCAGTGTACGCACTGACCCTGCTTGTAAAACCTGAGCGACGCGAGCCCGGGTGCGCTCGATACTTGACGTCTTGCTCTGGTTTAAGGAGCTCAGGAGTAATTTGGTGATGGGGAAAAGAGATGAACGCTAAAAATAGGGTTTGAGCTTCGCTAAATGTCACCGTTATTTTTTATGCATTTAAGAAGACTTTGTGCCGCTCCCAAACGCCCGGCGTGATCCTTTCCTACTGAATTGGGGTGTAATCAGCATTAATTTGGGCACAGTCCGGTTCCCCCTGTGGGGAAGAGCAAAGGGGAAAGGTGTGGTGCTGCTCTGCAGGACAAAGTTTGAGCTCCTTTTTTTTTTTTTAATTCTGCTTGTGAAGTGGTGCTTTCTGCTTTTGAATGGCACCTCTGCCTGCCAAGTCACTGCTGTGGCGTGGGGAAAAGGAGGAGAAAGAGTGAAAAGGGGGGAAAAATAAGATTGATTAGGCTGTTGCTAGCAAAATTGAAGATCTGATCTGGTAAACTAAGACATCTCTGAGCGCAAAGACGACGACAGAGCAGGGTCTGTTTGTAGAATAAAGGTAGTGAAGAGCCTTTAACTGCTTCGCCTTGCCTGCATTCAGGGCTGGACGCTGTGCTGGACAGAAGAATTTCCTGTAAAAACCGTATCAGGTTACAAGAAAAACAAGATTGCTGCTTATTCCTGCCGCTGAGTCGGAGACAGCGTATTTACAGATGGGACTGACCTTGCGCCTGTTGACGGATGTTTGTTTGCAGAGCTGCCGATCGCTCTTCTAGTCCGAGGGGAAAATTTAAACTGTTTGCAGAGCCCGAGAAGTAAAAAGGTAAATTTTCAGAGCACTTCTGTGTCCTCTGGCACCACTTTTGAGGTATAAGCGGTGGAGAGGGTTGTGTCGTTACGAGGCAGGGTGTTTGGAGCGGTTTTGGGGGGATATCTTCTTTTTCAGAGCCATGTAACTGTGTAAGGGTTAGTAAAATAGGTCTTTGCTTAACAGATACTACTCTTAACAGGACCCAGAACGACTTTGAGGTCTTCGCTGTGGTCTGATGTTGGCCTCCTCTGAGCCTAGCAGCTTTGGTTCTGACAGGTTTAACTATCCTGCTGGTTTTAATACACTTTTTTCCTATGTCTCAGGACACATTTAACCAGTTAAGGGCGCTACATTTTTCACACTTTAAAAACATTTTTGTTTTGCTTTCTCTCTTTTTGTAATCGGCTATTTTTGGTCTGACCTTGGCTTGTCCTTTCTTACCTCAGCTTCCAGTTAGGTTTCTCTGGGAAAGGCAGCTATTCGGGAGCCCCGTGTCCTTGCGGACTATTGATAGCGCCTGAAAAACGCGGTGCTGAGCAGTTGTGATCTCTCGGTATCTACAGTCGTGGGCTGAAGAGGAACATGAATTCAGCTAGAGCTACGGGGCAAAGCACAGTTGTTACTGCAAGGGTGATTTTAAAAGGTTTGGAGCCCAAAATGTGCTTCTAAAAAAGCCTAGCCTAAAGGTGAGATTATTTTAGACTCGGCATTTGAATGTAGAGCCATAATCCTTATGGGCGACCTGGCTTTTTTAGAAGGAAATTCTTTTAGTTGTTTATTAAGCCTGGTTATTGGTAAAATATGGTGAGGCATCCTTTGAGAGCTTAGGTTTAACTGTTTTCTCTTAAAACTAAGCTCAAGGAGGGTGATCTCCTCCGTGGATTAACGATTTATTAAGAGACTCAAGGTAGGAATGCGCAGTAGCTTGCAGTGGAGGAAGATCCATCTGGTTACACGTGTGTCTTTTCAGTGCGCATGAAAAATAGCGTAGGAAAAGGGGTGAGTGATCTTGCTGATTGGAAAAAAAATAAATAAATAAACCCAGAAAAGAGCCAAGGCGCAACTTTGTAATGGTAGAAGATGAACAGGCAGTGACTTAAACTGTAAGTCCCTAGTAAAGACTGGGGTCTTTAATCATTTTGAATAGTAAGTGTTCCAGAGCGCGTTTTGGAAGTGTGGAGGATGGATTTGTGAAGGGTCACTCTCTGTTTCTTTTTAACTGGAGATGGGGTGATAGATGATTGATGTGCTCCCGTTTGGCCAGTATTTCTCCTCTTTCCTTATCGCTTATCACGGGGACGGAGATGGCCTTTCCCACCTGCTGGGTGGTTCTTCAGAAGCCCATTGACTTGTTCCAAGTCGCTAAGAAATTGCTTTATGAACCCAAAACTGCCTCGATGTTCCATCCTGGAATATTCCTGGTGTTCGTTCGGGCAGCTGGAAGATCAGACCGGTCTGCGGAGGGGGTTGCTGTGGTTGAACCAAGACCTGCAGAACCTGAGCTTGAGATCTTGCGGAGGTTTCTGATGTTCTTCAGCACACTTAACGTGAGCTCGGGGATTTTGCCACGCAATGTCCCAGTTGTCTGACCTCACCTACGAGCTAATTTAGGCTGAAACAAGTAATTTACTCTGCGGTAAGGATTAGCAGGAACATCTCAGCACAGAGTAATCTTTGTTTCCTGCAACTCTGAGCATTCCCAGGAGGACGTGTCCTTCCCCACCTGGTCAGAGAAAGTTTATTTTACTGTCAGCAACGGAGTCATTTACAAGTGAGTTTGAGTTGCTCGTTAGCCTGATGATTTTCTAAAAATCCCTGTTTAATTTGCAAGGAGCTTGGAGCTGTCTGCAGCCCGAGCTCTCCTCTAGCAGCGTGCTCGTGCTTGGAGCGTGCTGACCCTGAAGTGGATCACCAGGTTTTCTTCTCTGCTGAGTCTCCCACTCCCATTTTAATTTAAGTGGGAGTAGAAACGTGCTCTCCATGTTACGCCGCCCAGCTTGTCCGGGCATTGGTCACCCTACCAGCACCGCAGCCTCTTGCTGCACGGAATGTCTTCCCTCCTGGATCTATGTTGAGATTGGTGTTGATTGCTCTGGCTATAAACCCTTGAATTAATTTTTACATGGTTTATAAAATGTGGTGGCTCAGTGGTGGCTTCAGGTGCTCAACTTTGTCGAGAATCGGTACCAAATTATCAATTAATGGATTAAAAGTTGGCTTTTCTGGCTGCAGCCTCAAGCTAAAGATAGCTTCTGGTCGTGGGTGAGCACGCCGAGGGGGAGGGAAGGAGGAGAAAGTCCCACTTCTCTAACGGCTCCGTATCAGACTGGTTCCAATAACAGAACGAGCAGCTGCTAATACTTTCTAAATTTGTGATTTTTCAGGTCTTTCAAGGCTGTCTCTGCAATTAAGAGAAACGGTACGGCTAATTTCTGGGATTGGTTAGACTGTGAGTCTCTTGACCAGACAGAAATTTGAATATAAAACCCCCTTTCTGCTTTTTTGATGCAATATTTTGAGTATTTGCATCTGGTTTTCCTTTCGCAGCTTTGTTTTGGCTTCTTAATCCTTGAAAGAAAAGAGCTGACATTGCGGTTGTGTCGTTTTGGACTCTGGGCCTCATACTGTGAGTCCAGACCATGTTTCCAAGGTGTAGCGTGACTGTACACAGAATAAAATACCTGTTTTGGGAGTGCACGAGGAGTCGAGTTGCTTTCAGGTGGCTTTGAAAGATCCCGTGGCTTGAGTTCTGGGTTGAAGCTCATCGCCGAGGTTGGGCGTCGCTTGTGTAAGTCCTGCACGTGTTTGTATTTT
This sequence comes from Sagittarius serpentarius, assembly GCA_034782735.1. Taxonomy (NCBI): domain Eukaryota; kingdom Metazoa; phylum Chordata; class Aves; order Accipitriformes; family Sagittariidae; genus Sagittarius; species Sagittarius serpentarius. The sequence goes on from JAVKLA010000093.1 coordinate 1,157,084, forward strand.
AAGGGCACTCCCGGTGCACTGAGCTGCTCGGAGGAGATTAAGGCTTGATGTTTGAGATGCGTCGGCCTTGCTGTTTAATTGCTTTGTCTGCTCGTTCATCAGAAATTTTCTGAGATATAGTTGTGACTTCCTCTTTGTGGTCGAGGCTCGTGGGCTTTGAAGATCCCAGATCGATTGCTCGGGGCCCTGAATTGATCCTAGATACCCTTTTGCTATTTTTTGAGCCTGTCGGCAGCAGCAATATTAAAACAAATTCAAGAATGAGGATGCTTGGAGGGAGATGGGGTCTGATTTGGCTTCAAGGAGGACAGTTTTTGGGGCACAAACCCTCCTCAGATAGAAACTGCTTAATTCTTAAGGTAAAACCTCGTCAACCCGCAGCTCCTGGCCAGGGAACACCCCGCAAGTTTCTTCCCTGTGGCTTAATTGCACTTCGAATCTGCAGGTCTCTGTAGCTGGATACTCGGCTTCTCTTACCGCTAATTAAAGGATTTGAGGCTAAACTGATCTTGTTGGAAAACTCTTTTCAGGCTATGGAGTGGTAATATGTACTTGCAGCATGTAGCTGGTTGATGACCTGAATTAAATCTCATACCTGGCAGGTTTAGGCAGTTTACTCTCTGCTAAATTGATGTTACTAATTTTAAATGATGCTTCTGCTGGACGGGACAGGGTGAAGTTTGTTCTGTTCATCTCAGGAATGGGAAATTTAGTCTCTGCTTTTTCAACAGCTCCAAGTATCTGTATGTAACTTGTTGGAAAAGTGGGGAAAATGTGATAATGGTAATGTGCAGATTCAAATGGGACTTTATCTATAGAGGAAACCACAGCGTACTAAAAGCAGAAGAAATGTAAGCAAAGTAATTTCTGAAAATGTATTTTACATGATGTTTCCTGCTTATTTTAAGCAGCATTCTTGGCTTCATATATTGGATTTGCCTTGTATGGCATATTGGATATCTATATTTGCCTGACGTGGACTGAAGTACCTGTTATTTCATCTACAGTGACCTACTACATTGCCTGTACGACCAAAACCATTGATTTCTGAGTAGGTTCTGCCAGGTTTAACAACAGTTTTAACTTCACCATTGACTCTGGTTGTGGGGTATCGCCCACCTGTGTCATCCCCTCCCTTAAATAGCAGAAATCCTCGGCTCAGAGAAGCAAACCAGTTTGATGAGCAAATAACATGGTCGCGTTTGTCCTCGTTTCCCATCGCTTTTGTTAAAACAGCTGATCTTTCTCTCTATTTTCTTACTTAGAATCGGAGCAACTCTTGCAGAGGTATTAAGGTTCTCCTGCTGCAGAAAATTGTGGGGTTTACCCTCAAATAAAAAGGCTGTGTGGTATTTGGGGCTGGCACTGGATTACTGCCTTGAGTGCAACTGGGGTTTTTGGCAGCTCTTCAATATTACGCAAGTCTAAGTATTATAGAACAGAAATTACAGGCACAATTTGGTGCATGTTTACTCCTGTTTAGGCTTCATCCAGGCAGGGATTTATTTAAACGCTTAAAAAGCGTTGAGTGCTGGTGTCTGAGGAAGGTCTGTGAATGCAGGAGGAGTCTTGAGATTAGGGTAAGGAGGAGGAAAATCTTCCCTGGTATGCAAAACACCAGTAACTGCCTATTTTATTCTATTATCCACTGTTTTGCTAGCTCTTCATAGGAAAAGCCTTAGCCTCAGCCTCAGCCCAGGCTGCCTGCGCAGCCCTTGGTGAGCAATATCCGACGTACGGACTCGGACTTTGGATCGTCAAAATAACGTTTCTGGGATGGCATCCGGGTCTGCGGCCACCGTGGGATTGGATGCTGGTGTGGAAATTCAGACATCCAGATGAATCAGGTACCAAAAGTGCTTGGTTTTTGTTTCTCTGACCACAAAACAGCACGAGAGCGGCCATCCTGGACTGCGACAGCAATATTTTTAGTTAAATCCTTCGTGTTTCCTCCTGCATCGCTTCTCTGGTTGGTGTTTACAGGGTTTATGAAAGCAAATGGAGAGATAAGGCCACTTTCAAGTTGTGCAGTCAGATGGCACCCGCGCACGCTCATATCTTTATCGGTGCGGTGGCTGTTTTCAGTACAGAACAGCCTGGTCGTGGAGTAAAAAAAGGAGCAAAAAGTGGTATATTGAGCAAAAATGGGTTTTATTTTCCCTGAAGTCAACTATTCTTGTTCAGTCGGTATCCAGGACCAATTCAGCAGCAACTGTACGAACAAACTGTCTCGTACTGAAGCTTTCGAATTCAATTCCTGGATCAAATTCAATACTTTCCTTTCCTTTGTTTGCAGTGTTGGGAAGGGCTCTTGGATCAAGCGTCGCTCAGTCGCCACTTCTCATTCAAGTGTCAAACTCAGGGCATTATTAAAGAAGCACCAAAGTTGAAAGAAATTGGACTTTCAATATAAACCACAGCTATTAAGGGGAAAAAAAGGCTACACGCGAGAGGTTGGGAAGCAGTAATTAATAAAAAAAGATCTGGTTTGGAAGTATCTGAGCCTCCAAAGCGGGGCTCATTCGGTAGATGAATTAATTCAGATCTGGAGGGCTGAGATACCCTGGTGCCAGCAGTGAGTCTTGGAAGATAGAGCACGCGGCTGCAAGCTGAGAAAACGTATCAAAGAGGTATGTATGTATATATGGAACTGGAATCCAGCTTTCCACTGCATTACGGCAGGGCTGCACGGGCTGTCATGACTCTTAGAAAATCAGGGGGCACTTGGCAGAAGAAATCGGTGACCGCTGGGACTACGTGGTGCTTCCTGGAGCTGTTTTGTGTACTCGCACGAAGATTTGGACCCAACACGACCTTGGAATTTATTTTGTGGTGATTTTCACAAATCGAGATGCATATTTTCCTGGTCACGTATGCTGACTGTTCTCTGTTTTGAGTGGGTTTTCCCCACCTGATTTGCTGGGAAACTGAGGTTTTAGTACTAATTTATATGCACTTTGAAATTGTAGCAGGGGATCTTGGTGGTAGAGCATCGCTTGTGCGTTAGCAATGGCTTGGGGTGAGCAAAATCCAACAGCAGCACGTGGAAACTACTGAGTCTTGTGACTGTTTTCAACTGAATTGTCTTTTTGTCCCAGAGCTGGACAAACCCCGCAGAGCGCAGCCCTCGTTTGCTCCAGCGGCCTTCGTGGAGATAAGATTCCTCAGCTAAAATAAGTGGTTTTGGCACGGTACCTGCTCTCAGCGTCGTATTTTTGGTTTTGGCAAGTGCAGGGTCGGGTGGCCTTGTGCATCAGGCTGGGGCTGATCTGTCCCACGGAGGCGACACGTTGAAGCCTGGGATATCTTTTGCTGGTGACGTCCTCTCAGCCGATGATCATTCGGCCACTTAAATGGAGAAGAGACTTGAGAAGTAAAGAACAGTCTCCAGGCTGGACAGGATGTGCTAGCTGGAAGGAGACATCGTCTTGAGGGTCTTCTGCTCTAGTGCTTCTCTCAAAGCCTTTCTGGTGATGTAGGGAGAAGTTCAGGATGCTCCAGGAGTGAAGGAGGAGGGTAGAAACCTTGAAATGGGGAACCTTCTGAGGTTGACCCAAACCTGAGAGGTGTTGGAGGGCCTTGTGGAGCTGTGGAGCTTGGAGAACCATCCCAGAACGGACATCGGCGGTGGAGATGTTGGTAGGGGAGGCCCAAGACCTTCCCTGCTCTGCAGATCCAAAGCAGAGGGAGCAGTGAGCCTCGGCAATATCTAAATCTGCCTTTTTACAATCATATGCATCTCCTTGGCGTATCTGCAAAGTTTTTTTGGTTTTTTTTGTGCTTTCCTATGAGAGCTGGAAGCTCCTCTCCGTGCTAGGTGAGTGCTCTCACCTTCTCCCTGATGTTTTACCTCATTAGCGGAACATAGATGGGACCTTGATGGATTTATAGCAGCTAAACTGGTTTAAAATAGGAGCTTCCAGGTGAGGAGAAGCATGTAAGTAATTTCTAGGGCCAGTATTTGCAGGTGCCTCGTTAGCCAGTGTGTTGCTGGAAAATTTCGGGGAGTCTTAGGAGGGGGTTGAGGGGTGAATTTCAGTGGACAATGTAAGAAAGCTTAAAACATCAGTAAAATAATTTTGGTAAAGCTGTGACACTCTAAAGATTAAGGTTAATCATGCATAAAATTCAGTGTATGTTGGTTGAATGTGGAGGTGATAAAACACAATCAGACTCTTCAGGAATGGTCGTAACTTGTTTGGCACACGTCGTTAGCCTTTGCTCTTGCAGTGATTGGAGGTCTGTGCCGTGCGTTCTTCCTAGTTGGGAGAGAAACCATCGCCTGAAATCCTGGGATACTGCAGGATGGATGTTCTCTCCTTTCAGCAAACATAGAAGTCCTGAGTTTTGTGATATTTTTAATACCCATATGCCTCTTTCTGAAGAGCAGGTGACCAGGATACCTTGGATTTCCCTAATTCAGTATTTAAAAAGTCCGAATCTGCTGGAAAACCTGAATTTGTAGGAAAACTTTGGAGTTTAACAGCAATGAAATTACAAATGCCAACCTTTTTGAGTTAATATAACTTTATTTTCAGATACTACATGAATCATTTGCTAGTAGTGCAGTGTTTGTTTTTTTTTTTCCTTGGTCTTAGCCTTTCTGTAGGGAAAAAAATCCTATTTTCACTGTTTCTGTTTTTTTGTGACATCCCATACGCCCCATACTCTTCAAGTCTTGACTTAAATTCATGCTTTAATCAGGATTGAAACATTTTTTCCCCAAGTTAAGGTGATTGCCAGCCTCTAACCAGTACCTGCTCATTCAGATTTATCCTGATGAGGGGGGGAAACCAGCAAAGATTGGTAATGTAAACCTTTTAAATCACCAATTTTTAGTTTGTTTTTGTAGCTGCAAACCTTAGTAGGAGATCTGAAGTCTTCCTCCTGTAAGGAAGTGCTGTTCTTGGAGGTCTTAAATGCGGAAACTGTACAGAGGATGCTGGAGAAAGAAAACCTCATGAAACAGCTCTGAAAACTTAAATGAATGGTGCTACAGCGGTCAAATCCTGTAGATTTTTAGAAGACTGAAAATACTGATTTATTTTTTTCAGTGCTTTGCTATAGGAGTGTTTTTGTAGGAAAGTGGTGAATTTTGCTGTTGAAGGAAGAGTTGCTTTTTTTGGAGTTATTTCTTTCCCCCCCACCCCCCTGAAAGGAAATTTAAAAGCCACTGAACATGCAGAAGGTAAATCATGTTTTTTAAAAAAATGTATTTTAAGCAAATGTCCTCTTCTGCCAGGCTTCTGAGTTTGATTATTGGGAACCAGAGATGAAAACAAGTCCACTCTGCATCTGTTTGAGGCTGTGGCTGTCACTAGCTGGAGTCAGCAGGGAAAAAAAAAATAGTATTTGCAAGGAAAAAATGAACCTGTATTTGATAATTAGTCCTTTTTATGTTATCGGATAAGTGCGGTTAGTGATAAAATTGTAATTGGTGGCATTCCTGGAGCAAGTCTGTTAAAGGCAATACTTACGAAACCGCAATGCTAACAGAATTAGGGGGGGGTTGAGGATTATAATGGCTAAGAAGAACCAGAAGTGGCCAGAACGGACCATGAGTTGTATCAGAAAATGTAGGCAGGCAGAAGCACGCAATGCTGCTGGGTGTTTCAAGCTTTCTGTGGATTTACCTGCCTGCAGGGAGCTGCTAGGTCATCTCCGAGAAGAAATAGTGTTGTGAGTATTTAACGAGCTCATTTAGCCCGGCTGTAGGGTTTGGTACCTGTTTTATCCTCCGAGCTGCTTTGGTGTCCGCCTTCCTCCAGGGTGGGCTTTGTTAGGAAGCTGAAGCGGCAGCAGACACTGAGTAGAGAGTGAGTATGGCACTCGTTAAGAACAGCTTAACCTCTGAAATACCAGCACTAAAATGTCAGTTAAAACCTGGCAGTAATTGCTGTGGTGTGAGAAAGCCTTGAGCAACCCGTTTGAACTTCTGAAGTCAGTCCTGCTGTGAGCAGGAGACCTCCAGACAGCTCTTTCAGCCTTCAGCATTTCTCACCCGAGGGAAGGCGAGTCTTGCTTTGTCTTAGCTAAATTTTCCACGCCCGCTTGCTAGGGCTAAGCTTAAAGTTAGCCAGAGCTGTTAAGCTGGTCCTTTGGCCCCTTGGGTTTTGTATGCGTTACTATGTGCTGAATTCCCAGGGCAGGGCAGAAAGCAAAGCGTCACATCTCCCTTCTCCTTTATGGTCTGTCCTGCCCCTGAAAATGAAATTAAAGATTATTTTACATAGTTTAATTTGTTTATTGGCTCTAAGATAAGGTGAGCTGGCTCTGAGGGTACGATGGTTGTTTCACGAGCGCAAGCGATGTTAAGAAAGCATTGGTTGTGGTTAAGTAGGTCATCTTCCCAGAGACGGTCCTTGTGGTAGAAGCTTAAATCTCATGTTTGGTGCTTTTTTAGGTAATTTCTGTGAAAAGCCAGAGCATGAGCGATCGTTGTTCTTGCAGCGGGGCTGCGGATGGGTTCGAGACCTTTTGTAAACTGCTAAGCTGGGCTTTGAGATGCCTAAAACTGGGCAGCAGTCCCAGGCATTGGGTTAAACCCAGGTGTTGCAGCCAGCTTAAACAACTGGAAAGGACTTTCTGGGCTGGAACAAGCTTTTTGAGTAATCTGCAGGTTTGGGGGTTTTTTTTGGTTTGGGGAAAGGTTAACACGAGGGAACGGACCTGTGCTTGTTGAAGCTCTCAGAAAGAGGTCTGTTGGGTTGGTTAGCTCAAATTAAGTCATTTTTCTCAGTATATTTAAATTCCAAAGTGCGCATGCTTTGGATGATGGTCTGGACCGTTGTCTTGGATCCCTTCCCCGTCCACATCTGCATTCCGATGCTTTTTGTCATCAAAGGTTGCTGGTTTTCTGACTCATATGTATCGTTTCCTGCAAATAAAAATGGAAATCTGGAGAACAAAAAGGCAAAGGAAAAAAGTAAGCGACCTTTTTTGGCTGTAATTCTGAATTAACGTGCTTTTCTTTTCTTTTCCTTACAGATCTTTCTTTCAATAGTAGCTTCAAAAATGAAGGTCAGAGGGTTCAGCTGGTGAAAAAGAACCGAACACCTCAAAGGGTCAACTCTGATTTCAGGTAATTATCCTGAATTTTATTCCTGTGCTGATAAGTGCATGATTTATGGGGTGCGGCTTATTTCCAGCATTTTGGGGCAGTAGTGTCTCTTTTGGGGCTGTCACTGGAGAGAAGGATGTAAAGCAGGACTGCAGGAATTAATTACAGCCAGGGATGAGCTGCACTCGTTGCCTTCGAGTGCTTTGGACTGAGTAAATCTCATACGAGCTGCAGCGAACACATCCCTGGATTTGCTGGATTTGCCGGTGTGAGTGAGTGAAGACTGGGTTATATGAACCTTCAGCTTCGTCAAGGTTCGATCAAACTTGATTGTCCTGTTACTTCATTAGATGCAGAATTTAAACCCACTTTACCCAAGGGAGCTGATTCCAGCAGAGAAAATAAAAGGCAGAAACAGCGGAGAGCTGAGGTGAGAGCGCAAGGTAGGGAGAAGCTTCACACCCGTGAAATAATTCAGAGTTTTCTGTATCTTGGTCTGTTTCTCTGGTATTTAAGAATATCAGACACAAGGGGTTTTGCTCCCCTTCACGTACACGTACAGCTACGTCTTCCATACCCCTTGGCCAGTGCTTTGAGTGAGTCCAGGTGGTCTTGCCACAGCTGTTGCCGAGTCCAAATTTGGCCACTTTCTGCTCAGTTGGGTGGTTTTGGGAGCCGGCTTCCGTCTCGGATGCCCGTCAGGCAGCGCTGTGTAGAGCCGCCTTCTCTTGGGGGTTTGTATTGCACCCAGCTCAGGAAAATAGGACACAACTCTGATGTTTTTTGGTGTCTCTACCCAGAACTCGCTCTTCTAAGCGTGTTTTCTTTCTAAAAGGCTTGGTAATAAACGGGGAAAATCACCCTGAATACACAACTATTGTTTTTTTCATGGCTTCAGCTTTAAAAGTACTTGGTACTTTTATTCAGGTACACCTGAATATTTTGGCAAAACCAGAGATTCATTATCTCCACTAATAATAATAACGATCTCCAAGGTGTGTATGGTTACAGACATAGCCCAGACACGATGAGCCGATCAGCTTTCTGAAGTCTCGGGTGGGAAAGTCTGTATTTTAAACATCCGGCTGCTCTAGGAACGCCTTGACCTTAGAGGACTTCTTCTTAGTGGACAGCAAGAAGCAAAAATGGAGGGAAGAAATGTCATCTTTCCAGGAAAAGAGCAGTTCTTGCAAGTATTAGGCTGGAGTAAAGAGTGGGCATCAAATCTCTTTTGTTCTCCAACTGCAAGGGTGGAAATAGCCTCACACTTAGGTCATACCTATAGGATGCTTGAATTTGGCACTGTCGCTGAAAACTGATAGTAGAATGGGTAAAAAAAGTAATTTTTCTGACTTAGAATAGATAAACTTCTCTTCAACAACTTTTCTGAGTTGTGTAGTCACCTACACTCAGGTTCTGCCATCTTCTTCATCCACCTTGGTGTGCCGCGTGCTCCGGGGACTGATGGAACTGTGTTTGGGATAACGATGTTGGGTGCCGCTGTCTTGAAATAGGTGATTGGGGGAAGGCTCAGACTGGATAAGTTAACTACAAAGATAACCGGCAGCTGGCTAGTTTGGACTTTACTCACGGGGCAGCTATGGTGAGACGCACCGATGTGCAAATCCGTATCCTCTGGCACTGTGCATCTGCCGTAACGGGAGCCAGTGGCAGTTTGGGATGTGCCAGCATGTGAGGACACGGTGGCAAGCTTGGATGCTATCGTAGAGCAGTGGTGGGACCTCATGTTCACACCTCTGGATCTTGGGGTGCTGGAGCAAAGGCCCATCACTCGGTGGTGCTGGGGACGTCTCTGTTGATCCCACTGGATGGGGACGCTTTAGGGTTGTGGTGGGTTGAGCTTAGTTGGACACTTGGTGTCTCAGTGGACTCCCCAACTGGATGGGGGGAAAAACAAACAGGATGAAAGGCTCATGGGTTGAGCTGAGGACAGGCAGATCATTCAGCAGTTACCGTCGCAGGCAAAACAGATTCAACTTGGGGAAATTGTTGCCGGTCAAGGTCAGAGTAGGATAATGAGAAATAAAACCAAATCTTAAAACACCGTCCCCCCAGCCCTCCCTTCTTCCCGGCTCAACTCCACTCCCAGTTTTCTCCACTTCCTCCTCCCCGGTGGCGCAGGGGGACGGGGAATTGGGGGTTGGGGTCAGTCCTTCACACCTTGTCTCTGCCGCTCCTTCCTCCTCAGGGGCAGGACTCCTCGCTCTGCCCCTGCTCCGGCCCGGGGTCCCTCCCGCGGGAGACAGTTCTCCTCAGACTCCTCTGGCGTGAGTCCTTCCCGCGGGCTGTAGGTCCAGGAACAGACTGCTCCAGCACAGGCTTCTCTTCACGGGGTCACAGCTCCCTTCAGGGCACATCCGCCTGCTCCGTGAGTGTCCGCCACGCGTGGGGTCCTCCACGGGCTGCAGGGTGGACGTCTGCTCCGCCGTGGACCTCGCAGGTGAGGACACGGTGCCAAACTTGCAGGAGGTTGGGTCGGCGATGGACTTGGACGGTGTCATAGAGTGGTGGTGGGACCTTAAATTCACACCTCTAGATCTTGGACAGAGGACCTGTCACTCGGTGGTGCTGGGGACATCTCCGTTCATCCAACCGGATGGCACAGTTTAGGGTTAAGGCAGTGGCCCTTCGTCCCTTAAGTCTAGCTTAACATTTGATAGTGAGTAGTTCTGGTATAAATCACCCTTTACAAATGTGTTTTGGTTTCTGGGATCATTAATTTTTCAGCAGAAATGGATCTTGCCCAGAATTATCTGGGAAACTGCACGTGGGTGCGAAGAGGATCTGAGTTGTAAACTAAAATACGTAACTGAGCCAGAGGAGAAAGCCGATAAAATATTCACTGAGACTTTTCCGTGCCTCAAAAACTGCCTTAAAACCGGGAGGCTGAGCCAAACGTGAGCTACATGAAGTTTCAAGTAACTTATGTGCCAGCGTATACACCCGTCGTCCTTGAACAGCTGCGGAAAAATGATGTGTAAAACCCTAACACTGCATAAAACCGCCTCTGGATGTCTCCTGCTGCTTAATATGTCCAGCTTAACTTTCTAATCGACAGTTTTATAATAATATTGTAAGATAGTAATCAATAACAGTTGATTACTCTCTGCTCTTTGAAATACGGCAAAATCTTTACGGTGTAGGTGTGTTTTGCGGCAGGGACTTGTTTGCTGTTAAGCAGGTGGGAGTTGTAGTGCAAAAAGATGTGGGTCTGTGGCTACTTAAGCTGCTTACATCAGGTGTAAAACTGCTCCGATTCCACTTTAACGTTCTCTTTTTTCCTTCGAGCCGTAGAAAAATGAGCCTAGAAATAGCTGCTCCCCCCGGAAAATACTGGGAACAAGGAAATAAACTTAAATGAATATTTTCCTTGCTGTCCTAGCTGCATAGACATCCCGCAAAGCAGAGAGAAGCCCCATGGGTTGGGGCACAAGAATAAATAAAACTCTTCCGATCTGGAAACTTGCTGTATTTAGGGCACAGAGCGGACCGAAGCAATCGCAGAATTCAACGTCTGACTCCCGAACGTATCCCGTGGGGCACAAAAAGGCGCCAGTGGAGCTAAAACAAGCCGGGAAGTGCTGGGATAACATCCACACGGATAGAGGGAAAGGGAAAAAAAAAAAAGTAAAAAAAAAAACAAAACCCAAAGCCGGCACAGGTGGCTGCGGGGGTCAGCGTCCCCATCAGCACAGGAACAAGGATGAGGGATGCTGAAAACGCCGCTGGCGGCACAAGGGTTGGACCGGATCCAGACGATGCTGTCTGGCCGGTGGCGGGAATGCCGGCGCTCCCCAGCTGCCAAAATCGGTCAGATGGAAAAGCAAATCCCCTTTGCGCTTCCCCACTGATACAGATTGCGTCGTTAAAATGGAGCGGTGAACACACATTAACGAGCGAATTTTTCCTTCAGGGCCAAGGTGCGATCGGCCTATGAAGGGTCACAACAGATACCAAATAGCCACCAAGCTGCTAAGGGAGGGTTTCACAGTCCCCTTTCTGCAGGAGACGATGGTTAAAAGATAAAGTGGGAATGGAAATGCAAATTGCTCGGAGGCGGGAAGCGATGCTGTGGGATAAGGGTTCAAATTCTCTTCCTCTGTATGTAAATAAATGAACTTAGAGCAGCAGCAAAGCCATTCCCATGCTGGAAACTGCACCAGCAGCTCAGGCAGGGATAAAGAGATATAAAGTGCGAAGCGGAGCGGCCGCACGACTGGTCCGAGGGCGTTGCGGTGCGAGCCTGGTGAGAACGTGGTCACGCTACACAGGAGCTCGAGCCTTTGACCTTGGATTTTGCAGGGTGAAACGTCCCGTTTCTTGCAGAAATTGCTGCTAAGCAGCAATAGCGTCAAGGTCTGCGGGACGCTGCCTCCCATACGACTCGTGGAAGGGTTCGTGGTAGGCGCCCAACAGCTCAGCCTTTACATCTCGTGGGATATCTTAGAGCTATTTTAGTTTTTTAATGCTCTGTAGCCTATCGTGGAGTTCTTGTGCAGTTTCATTAAACAGTTTCAAGAAGAAATAGCTCTGAAACTGTGAGGGGAAGGAGAGCTGGAGCCGTTTGGCCAGAATAGCAAAGTGGAAGGGGGTGGGTGGGGGGGGAAAGGCAGAGTTTAAAGCAGGAGTAAAGTTTACATATTTATTAATTGGTATTTAAACACCTGAATATGTAAAGGGAGATACCGAGATGGGGTTTCTCTCTCTTCTTTTATACACCGATATCTGCGCCACTTGGGACGTCTCTTTTTCGGATGAATCACACTAAAAAAACCCAACCCCGTTAGCTGTGGATGTCTGATTTAGGGTAAAATACTTCTCCTCGTCCTACATCTGGTCTGTGGTCGGGTTTGGATGGAGACGCTTAATCCACTGCAGCATCCAGTGCATTTTAATGTCACCGCAGATGTTTCTGAAGTGCCTGCTCTGGTGTTGCGAGTACCTGGCAGGAGAAAAGGATCTTCTTCACCCTTGTGTCTAGGAATTTGGGGACTAGATGTCTTGGGAAAATCGATCTGATTTAACTCGGTGGCGTGTAAGATGGATACAGAAGAGGTCTGGACCGCTTGAAAAGCCACAGCGCTGTAGAAGCACTCCTGCATGCCTCTTTTTTAAGGAAAACTTAATGCTACTATATTATCCCAGTAGCTAAACCCTGAAATATTTGATTAATACCGCATAAATTCGCTCCAGCAGCAGCTTTGATGCAACAGGTGCGTGGGGTTTCTTTTTTTCCTAGCATCCCACCGCATGTTGTGTGAAAGTCCCCAGCTCAGTCCCGCGTCTTGCAGAAAATGAATCCGTCTGCACTACACCACCCTGCGGCTTTCTTTTCCCCCAAAATAACAGCAGCAACAGGGGAGAGGGAGCAAACCGCTAGTAAGAAGTTACCCCCGGTCTCGATTGCGGTCTCCGCATGAGCATCGTGGACTAAGGTCAAACTCTGCGCCCTCCTCGTTTGGTTCTTCCAATCCATTCCTAAATGCCGTTAGCGAGGATGGATGGAAACGAGTTTCCTGTTCAGTCTCTAACTAATAAAAGGTATTTTGGATGGTGCAGTTCTTGCACGTGGCTACGTGCAGGTGATTTCTGCTGATTGGTGATGCTTTATGTGTCCTGCAGCCTCGACTGGGAAAACACAGGGATAAAACAGGTTGAAACCTGGATTAATGGAACAGCCGCCACCTCGGGACCTGTCCTCGGCATTATTCCCATTTCACGCTTAAAACGATGCTGCCAGGCTTTACCAAAGGTCTCTTGCTGGGAGTCATTCATGGAGACAAGAGGATTAAAGTTGTTTAATAAAAAGCAAAATTTAATTTTTTATTAAAAGGACAACTCCTTTTTCCTTTATCCTATTCAAAATCTAGTGTTTTCCAGTGCAGACGACAGACTGACAGTGCCTTATTTTCCAACTAACTAATCCCTGCTGCTCATGTGTAAATACATTGATATCAAAAATCTTCCCTGCTTTGGGTCTTTCCAGCTTTCCCTTCATTAAACCACCATCGCTGCCCCTGTGGAAGCTGTAACTCTTAATTCTGGGTGATCCTGGAGGAATCCAGTCCCTGTTTCCACACGTTAATGGGGATAATTAGCATCTCCTTAAAGCATAATAGGGACTCGAGGGGAAAATAGGCACACGGCAGCCCTAATCCATCTCCAAATATGTTTTATGAGGCTTCTTTATAGCATGTACACAGGTCTTTGTTGCTGTCAGCCTGGGACGGACAGACGGACTACCCCTTTGCTTTGTCTCTCTCTCTCTCTGGGAGGTTTCCCAGCCTGCTCCCTGAGAAAAGGAGGATGCACTGACTTCTCACCAGTTTAACCCCCAGGATTGTTGAGCGTAGGTCGCTGGTGGCGCGTGGGAGGCGAAGCCGCTTTTCCCGGGGTGCTCGTGGATGAGACGCGTTATCCTCGTGCCGGCGTTGAGCAGCACCTTCAGCTGCTGAGTTCTGGGGATGGGGAAAATTCATTTCCTCCACCCTGTGTGAATTTGGGGTGGGGATTTTCTCCTCACTTGGGTTTTCTGGCTCAGGTTGCTGCTTTGAGAGGCGGCTCTTGAAATCAGGGATGGTGGGAGCTGCACACTGGAGAGAGAAACTTTTTGAGCTAGGATTTAAACATCATTTTAAACCAACACCAAGGAGGCCTTGAAGAGCAAATAGGACTCTTCAGTCCTCTGTCCCCCATATTCATCGTGCTACACGTACACAAACAAAAATAACGCTTAATAATACGGGAGCTGGAAGCAACCCACTTCTTGGGCATTTTCAGGTGAAACTTTCAGTGGCAAGATGGTTTTGTTGGAAAATTATTCCCACAGGGAGCAGCACATGCTGGGCTGGATGCCGGGAAGTCTCCGAGTGGAATTTTAACATCAGCTGAACGTCTGCCTCTCGGGTTAGGAGGAAGCCGCTGCGTTTTCCAAGCAGCCTTCACCGTAGGCATCAACTAAAACAGGCTAAAGCATCGTTAATTAAATCTTAAACTAAGAATTTGGAGGTTAGGAAGCGTTCGGTGTGCTGTTAGCCATTAACATCACCTCTCTGCCTTCCCTTCTGTCTGTTTAAGGCATGGGATGGTCGCCGCGCGTGTTGATCCCTGTCTCTTGGCTCAGCAGGGTCAGAACTAAAGGGAATGCTGGCTACCACAAATTTGCTAGTTACTCTTTTCAGCTGCTGGATTTTCCAGCCTAGCTGCCTTTTCCAGGCTATTTGTAGAGAATACATCCTGGGGTGGGATCCACAAGGATGCAATTTAACCTTGAATTTCAGTTTTAGGTTTCACAGCTCTGCGCTTTTCCTGCAATACCACCCTTGTCTTGGATTTTGGGGCTTGGATTTGCCTTTACAAACCAAATTCCAGCTCTTTCCTCCTCCTGCACACCCGCAGAAGAAACCCACGGCTTTATTTTTGCTTTAAAGTGCCACTTTTGCATGCTGTGCGGGGTTGAAAAGTTGACTTTAGGCTGTGCTGCTGCAGGCAGAGCGAATTGGTGCTTTGGGATGAGTGTACCGCAGGGGATGGCTGCAAAAAACAAGAGATTTACAGGAGGGAGACGTACAGCCTGAGACCAGAGAACGATGTAGATCCTCTTTGGTTTGTACTTAACCGATCGCTTCCCGATAACCCCCGGGGAGCAGATCATCTCACTCCAGAGCAGGAATAAATGCAGGTGGCTTCATTTTTAGTACTTTCTCAGGTGCGACACTTTTTCTGCTAAATTTTTATAAGCCAATTTTGCTTCTTACCTGCCAAATCACGCCGATTTTGGAGTATGCGTGCATGCCTAGTTAGCTGGTTAGCGCAGAGAGTGGAGCAGTGGTGATACAGTCCGGTTATCAAAGCAGAAACAGGGTTTGGGATTAAATTCAGTCAACAATCCATGCTCACACCTGCCCCAGCTTCTCCTTGCACGTGCTGTGGTCCGACCAGACCGTACCAGCTTTGTTTTGCTGCTTGGGCGTCTTAAACCTTGTGTCTCTTCTAAAAGTGGGATTTAAGTATTTCTTTTTTCTTGCAATTAGAGTAAAGTTGCTGGGGATGGATCCGGCACTGCAAATATTGCTGTAACCTGCGTCCGGCTGTCTGCACGATAGAAATAGTTGGTTTTAACATCCTTAGTTAAATGTCACCTACTCAAAATCACTAATTCAAAATCAAATAAAAAATCCATTTTCCACTTCAGCAGCTCACTTTCCAGGCACCGTCCAGGATGGGCCTTTCTTAATCTTTTTGTTTAGGCTGAGGCAAGAGAGGATGAGCATTTAGGGTGGCTGCTTGTGAATGCCACCGCTCTCCTGTTCAGATCTCAGAGCATCTTTCTTGATCACTCCTCTGAGGTGGGTGGTAAAGTTGTCTTCAGGTTTTCCCCGCTTAGATGGACACATCCCTGATCAAGTGAATCCTCGATGGAGGTTTTTTTCCATCAGCTCTGCTTATGCGGACCTGCCTCTTATTTCGGTCTCAAGCATCTGCCCATTTAAGTCAGCCTGAAATAATCCATCTGCCCAAATGAAAAGCAGCATTTTCTTGCGTATACCACCCTCTTCAAGTCGTTGGGAGATAATTTTTTCCCCCTCCCAGGATGTTTTTCGGAGAATGGTGCTGTGACAGCCCGCTGTGTGTTCCCGCTTATAAATTTCTCCCGCTTTTCAACAGGAAAATATTCCTGCTTTTGTTTTTTCGCAAGCATTCGCCATCCCAAACCGAGCTCCTCAGCATGCCATCCCAAACCGAGAGTGCCCATGATCCCTCCTTCCATCACCATCCTCTGGACCCCCGTCTTCAGGCTTTGCCCGTGTCGCTGCTCTTTCGGCAACACGTTGTTTTTCCCTCCGTAGAGTGAGGGGTTTCTCTGCTTTCGGCTTCCCGACCGCTGCCTCGCGCCCCGCAAAGATGTTGAATTTATTCTCTTGTGATCCCTCTGCCTGGTGTGACCAGCCCCCACCTTGGGTGTCCTCTAGAGCTGACCTCCTCCTCGGGACCCACAGCCACGTTCCCTTTTATCCCATCAATACAGTGAATTTTCCAGACCCATTTCTTCATATTCCCTGCCCCCCCCCCCCATTTTGTCTCTGCTCCCCTCCGTCCCCGTCTCTCCCAGCTCAGCTTTAGGGTAGAAGAAGGAGAGGTCCTTCTGCAGGTCTTGGAACTGCCAGGCCGGGAGGAGCCCTTCTGCCGGCTCCTGAGCCGCATTACAGCCCTTTCCCTTCCCGCCTCTTCCCTGGGGGGAAAAAAAGCAGGATTTTTTTTTTTTTGGCAGGCAGAATTAAAATCGCGTCATCCAGCCAAGCGCAGGGAGCACAGTCCTGGTGAATTTGAGCCTCTCTACGCTAAATACCATCCCAGCGAGGTCCGTCCTCCCCCCATCTCACTTACACCCTTGCTTAACAAAGCGCATAAACTTTAATCACGGTCATTAAGTACGTGTTTTTCTTGATTTTCCACATTGCTGTGAATAAACCTGTTGTCTTCAGGCAAAATGAGAAGGTACGGCATGGGGCACGTCGGTCTGGCTCTTACCGGTAAGGTTAATGCAGGCGTTTTGGTCACCAAACCTTGAGATGGTGCTACCTGCGGGTTTTCTTAATCTACAGATTAATTATTTTCTTCTTATTTATTTTTTTCTTCTTACTTATTTTTTTCTTCTTATTAACTATTTTCTTAATCTGTAGATTTAGGTGGTGCTACATTTGGGTTTTCTCAAGCCTAAGAAATTAAGAAGACCCGAAGGTAGCACTATCTGTAGCACAACCTGTAACACAGGTTAGTTTTCTAATCTAATACAGATTAGTTTTCTAATCTATAACATATAGATATCTTCTATCCAAATACCCCAAAGCAATTCTAATCTATAATATAGATTAGATTAAGAAAACCCAAACGTAGCGCTTTCTTTATAGATTAAGAAAACCCTAATGTAGCATCTATAGCGCAGTCTATAATATAGATGTGATTTATAGATTACACCTTACTGTCCAGTAAAATCTAGGCTTAGGTTCTCCGTCCTGCAGCTCTTCTTTCTGATTTTGCTGCTGATTTTTTACCGCAGAGGAGACACAGACCTATCGAACCCCATTTCTTGGAACTCCCCGCCGTTTGTCTTCTGTGTCAGAGAAGATTCTCCATATCAATAATTGTATTTTTTTCCTGGGAAGATCCCGAGCGTGCCCATAGCGGTGACAGCCGTATTTCTGGTGAGAGATGAGGCTGGGGGTGAGTTGGGGCGATGCTGCTGGGGCCGAGACCGCACTCGCCTTTAGGTGAAGTTGGGCTGCAAACCCTTGGCCCATCGAGATGGGCCGCACAGCTGTTCAAAATTGAAATTTTTTGATTTTTTTGTTCTGGTATTTTGGTACACGGTGATAATGTAAGAGAGGAGCTGTAACGTAACCAGGGTGGAGAGTCAAAGCATCCTTTTACTGGGGGAGAGAGGAGAAGAATGGTGTAAATTGGTGTATTTTCAGCTAATCCCTTAAAAAAAGTCACTGGAGTTTGAAAACACAAGAGGAGACTGGTAGGATCACTCCAAAGGAGCAAGGAGACAGTGAAAAAGATACAGGATAAATAAAATAAGTGATAAATAAGATACATGAAGAGAATCTGATATAATACTTAACCGCCCGGGCGGGTGGTTAGAGCCTTCGCTTGTAAGTGGAAGGGGAAGAAATTAAACCGATGATGAAATATTTTCCCTTCTCTTTAAAAAAAACCCAACAACTCCTTGGCTTCTTCTTACGGCTGGTTCTGGGAGAGCTGTTGTATTGAGAGGGAGCAGAAGGAAATCAGTCGGTCGCAGTCCTTCAAATGCTGAATTTCAGGAAGGAGTTTGCCCTAAAGGTGGAAAAATGCCTGGGAAGAACTTAAATACTGGTGCCAGTTCCTCATTTTTCCGTAGGTGTCTCATGTTCGCAGGTGTCTGTAGACTC
>JAVKLA010000093.1:1188158-1221663 GCA_034782735.1 Sagittarius serpentarius
GGGAATCCTGGTGCAGAGAGCGTCTGAAAACAGTTCCAGGCATCACAACCCACCGCTGTCCTCCGTAGAACTTCCTCAAGTTACAATTTCCACACCTCATGCAATAATCTTGCCATGACTAGGGGTAGATAATGATGCTTGACGAGCTTACCGTCCTTTGAAAGGATGTGTTACCCCAACTGAGGTGGGACGCCACTCCCCGAAGATGAATTTCACTGTGTGCAGACCTGACCCATGCTTGGCCAGAATCCCAGAACCACCCCCCCCCTTTTTTTTTTTGCAGTCAGACTGATGAATTTACCTTGTCTTGCTCTTTTGCAGGGCTGAAATATTAACCTGCATGCTTTAGGGTCTGCATAAAGTAGAACCGCAGCATTTTCAACCCTGTTTAAGGTTATAAATCGGTAAAATGCTGTTCTGTATTTGTGTCTGTTGATCCCTTAAGACTTCATATTAATGATGTAGGCTTTTTTTTTCTTTATGGAAGCTTTGCTCCCAGGTTAGTAATTTAAAGGATCAAAAAGTACCATTTTTCTCACTTAATCCAGTCCTCTCTCTGCTACGTAATATAAAAGCACAGTTCAACCACCAGTTCATTTATTTGTGGTCTGTCTTGTAGGAGAACATCTTATATAGAGTAAAAAAAAAATCTCTGGCGGCACTTTAGAGAAGGAGCACGCTAACTAGCTGCCAAGTTTGGTGTTTTCCCGATACGTTTCTGGACTGAACTCTGCAACACAGTCTCCTCTTTAAATACTTCATTCTGTTGAAGGCTCCCCTGTTTTCCAGTCTGTGTTCTCCGTAATAATGAGATTATTTCTCTATAAGGAACTTTTTCCAATCTCTTAGTTGGCCTTTACAGCTCTTCTGTGAACCCTCTTCAGTTTTTCACAGCAGTAACTGTCGACATCATCACTGGACACAGATACGACTGCTACTGGAGGTGAAACAACCTTCTGATTCCCCTGTTTATACCTCAAGGATTTCATTAGCTCATTTTTGGGGGCATATCAACCGTTCGCCAGGCTCGATGTCGACTGCCAGCACCATCGGATCTTTCATCAAAGGGCTGAGAACATCCTGGCCATGACTTGATCTCAAAGGCACGTCGTCAGACCCGTGTCCCCTTTTGAGATCCCCTTCTTAATTTTAAAATCTCTTACCTTGATTTTCTGTCATTCTGATTGTTTTAAGCCAAACATTGTGCAATACGAAGGAAAACGTCACGTGCAGGAGCGTCCCCGAGCTTGCGTCACCAAAAAATAGATGCTTTGACCGTATTTAGTGCCTGTGAGCTGGCGTGAGCATCCAGCAGCCCTTCTGGCATGCCGTGCATCCTCGTGTCTCTTCTTGTCTCAGCCTCGCACTGGTGGTGCTGGGATCCAAACGGGTTATTTTCCGAGGTTTACTGGAAAAGCAGCAGATGTCCAGGGAGCTTGAGGGTCAACCCTCGAAGGGTTTGGGGACCAGTTGTTGGGGTAATAGAGAAGAAATGGGACTTCAGTAGTTCCTGTGGAACATGCTCAGTAGCTGTTGGAGAGAAAACCTTTCTGTACTGCCATCACCCGGACAGTGAGTGCAAATTCAGAGCAGCAATATTTACTAAATACCCTGTGTCTTCCCCGATTTATTATTGACAGTCGTCATCTTTCTACAAAGAGGGACTTTGTACCATTTTCAGAATATCTTTTCATCTAAAACACCGAGGAACAAAAAAGGGTCGTAAAGCCGAACATCTCAAACTGCTTTAATTATTTTGGCTTTATTTGCTTTTTCCTTCCCTTGGCAGTTTTTTACCATCCGCATCTTCCTCTGTTACAGGACTGGGCATGTGTCCACGCATGTTTTTCTTGCACGCCTCTAGCTCTCCTTCTCTCCGTGTTGTTGAGTCCTTTTGGCTTCGTGAAATCCAGGTGTTGAAGCACCAACAAACCCAGTTGATGCTTTTTTCCTGCACTGGACCAAGTCATGCTAACTTGTAGCTTTTTAATTGTTTGTTTTTTTTTTAGGCACTATCCCTGTTATTCCATTACTGTGTGCAGGGAGAAGCTCTCCCTGCTTAGAAAATTATTGGCCATCACCTTTCTCAGCCTCTCTTTGAAGGAGAAGCAATGAAGTCACCTGTAGAGAAGATCTTTTTACCTACACGGCGTAGAGATCTAGAATATGTATTTGGGGACCTGCAAGATCATTTTCCTCTAGAGTGCCACGCCTCCTGTTAAATCATATTGTGCAGTAAATAATACAGCATATAATAACCAATTTGGTGTTAAATTATTAAAAAACAGGTATGATGTTGGCTGGAAAGCTTTGCTGCAAAAACTCCACGGGTTTCTAATAGAAATCTCAAGCTCTGGTGTAATGTGGGAGGTGAAATGTGTCGGCTTTGCCTAAGCGATGCAGAGCTGCTTCACGGTCCCAGCAGGACCCACGGGATCCCAGCAGGACCCACGGGATCCCAGCAGGACCCACAGGATCCCTCTGGCTACAAGTCCCCACCTTATTTGGAGACATCAGCACTCTACTGTCATTTTGCAAGGATGAAAACTCCCAATTTTATTCTCTGGATAGGTTGCTGTTTCATTTTGAGTGGAAATAAGCTCGCTAGTGGTTGTAGTTGAGCATCTGTTAACACGCAGCGTTCTTCCAGTGGGCTTGCAATAATTGCAGCTCCTGGGGACTGACTGGAAGCAAATTCGGCTGCGTTTCTTCTGTAATTAATTATTTTTGGGGAGTGATTCTTGGAGGAGGTGTTGGATAGCTGGCAAGGCAGGACACCGAGCTAACGTGTCGCACTCGGGAGAGTCTCCTTGTTGAGCAAGTGGTGAAAGAGCAGCCAAAATCCAGTCTCTGCAGCCTGGGAGGAGAGCACAGTGGACAGATCGAGCGGTGGGATTTCTCTCTGCTCAGGCTGTGCGTAAAGGATAGTCTCCATGTTTTAAAAAAATACTAAGCTCTCTCCCTGCTGCAGGTAGAAATTTGATTATTGCTAACGAGGTGTGTTTGATATCTGACGGAAGGTGCTCCTGTAATACCTGCTGATCTCAAACCTTCTCCGGACTTTGGGGTTGATCTCACTTTGCTGGTATCTCCGTCTTGAAGGTCTGATGGAAGCCGGGTGGTGTGTCCCAGCATCATCCAAGCTTTGCAGCGTTCCCCTTTCCGGCGTGGTGAAACACCCTCCAAAGTTTGGCAGCTCGGTCAGAGCTTTGTCCTGCAAAGCAGCAGCAGCTCCAGCAAGGAGGTGACTTCCTTCCCCAGGGACACTAGAAGGTCCAAGGACAGCGCTGATGTTTCCAACCTCGTGTCCCAACCTCTACGGTTGCTCTGTGTTTGAGATCACCTAACGAGGACCTTGCTCTCCAGCTGCTGGGAGAGATTTCCCCTGGACGGGAGCAGCTGCAAGGACTTAAGTCACCAGGAATTAAACTCGCCTTGATAATGGAGCACAAAATTGCTCCCGAAGGAAGAGCTGCCCACTTTTGGCTCCAGAATGCCGATAGTCAAGGACCGTTGCCTAGGAAAAAAGGGTAGGCGGGAAAAGATGTGCTCGACTCCTTGCCCTGCCTGCAAGACATCTTGTGTGAAGGGAAGCGGAAGAGAGGAGGACGCCTTTGGCCTGATCGTGGTGTTTTTCTGGCGGGGTTTTGGCACAGTTAGGTCCTGAGCTTCTTCACCATTTCACCTAACAAGCCATAAAAATAATCCTCGTGAAGGAAAACACGGTGTTTGTCCCTGACTGGTTGCTTAGGAATGGGAACTGCAAGATATTAATTATCTAATGAGGAATGTTCTTTAAATGGTGTTATTACGAAACATTAAATTGTTTTTCCCATTAAAACAACTAAGTCTGAAGGGAGAGGCGACCCTTTCTTTCTTTTCTCTTGGCAGTGACATCCAAACTGGGATCGTCCACAGTACCGAACACATCCCAAGCATCGTCCCCGGCGCAGACGCAGGCACTGCAGCAAAACCTCCAGTCTGCGCAGACGACTCATTCCTTTCCTTCCGTCACCCGCAGCCTCATTGTCCAGACCCCAGTAATGACGATGGTGCCTCCTCAACCTCCTGCGCCGCCTCCGCCTGCTTCCCAGGCCCCCACGCCGCCGGCCCCGGCTCCCCAGCCCATCCAGCCTCACCCTCCCGTTATCCCAACACCCGCCCCGCCCTTGAAGGTGAGTAAGTCCTGACATATCGTAACACAGTGGCTTAAATTATCTTCAAGGCATCGAAACACCATGGTCGGGCAAGTGGTCGCCCTTTGCTTTGCGACTGGGGTTGCATTTGAAGGCAAAGGGCTGCAGTTTGGTCAAAAATTTCATGTTTTGAGAAACGTGAGGAGCCTACGGTGACCCCCTCTGACACCAGTTACAGTCAGACGTGATGCATTCCACCTGGGTTTGCATGGAAACCCTGTTCGTCCTCTTAAAACCTTCCTTCCTTAAGCTTTGTATGGCTTGGGAAGAAAACCTTGGCTTGCTGAAGTGACTCGTGCCCTTGACCTTTGCTGGTACAACAGAGATAATCCGTATGTTTTTCTGTAGAACTCAGTACAGACTAACAATATCTGAGTATTGTTGGAAAGGCTTCCAATGTCCTTCTCGTAGCGTTGCCCTGAGGCTTGAGTGACCAGCGATGGTGAATCTGAGTGAACGCTACAAGAAACACGACTCGGTTGAAGCCAAAAGTATGATGCCAAAGGTAATATTGCTTTATTTGGTCAGTTATAGACAAAAAAAGGGGTGAAGTGGAAAGCAGACACCACGACGCCAACAACCATCGACCCAATTCATGAAGCGTCATCACTGCCCGCCGAACCCAAGTCCACCAAGCTGGGTCCGCGACGGGAAAGCAGCCGCCCAGTGAAGCCTCCAAGGAAGCACATTCCAGACTCTCAACAACACGTGGTAGAAAAGAGTAGTAAAATATCCGAGCAGTTAAAATACTGCAGCAGGATCATCAAAGAGATGTTTGCCAAGAAACACGCTGCCTACGCCTGGCCCTTCTACAAACCTGTGGATGTGGAAGCACTGGGACTGCACGATTACTGCGATATCATTAAACATCCCATGGATCTGAGCACAATGAAAATAAGCTCAGGTTTATAGGAGGGGGAGGTGGGGGTCTGAGCAGAAAAAAGATGATTTTCTCCCCGTGCGTGCTCACCAGGCGTCTTCAGATGCCTGCCAGATTTCTTTTGGCTGTAGGTTTCTGGTACGTTTGGTCCCTCCTTTTCTCCTCTTGCTGTTATCCTGTCATTTGGGAAAAACAAACAAGCCAGCATCCTTCCAGAAGGGCTCTTAGGAAACGCTCACACGAGTTTTTTATAGAAAATTTCCATTACTGTATAAATCTACCCTTTTTTTTTTAGCCCAGGAGATGGCCTCAGAGAGCGTAAATCACAGGAATAAGGGGATTTGATTTAAACCAACCCCATTTTTTATTCTTTTTAAAATAAAGGCCCGTCTTTCTCAAGTTGTCTGTCTAAATTGATCTTCTGTTAAGCACAGGTAGTTCCCCCTAGCTTAAAATTGCTTCATTTTAAAGAGTGACTGCAAATGCATCCACGCTTCCCCTTGATACTTTAATTCATTATTGGAGTTAATTTTAAAAAGCGACTGCAAAGTCGTCCGTGTTTCCCCTTGAAATGTTGATTCATGATTTAGAAGTCTAACTTTAGCTATGAAACTTTAATTCCTTATTTAGAAGTCTTTAACTTTTTAGGTACAGGATGAACTTGAGTACAAGCAGTTTAAGCTTAGCTCCGACTCCTGCTTTGCCCAGTTTGGGCCTGCTTTTTAAAACCCAAGGAGTGAGTTTTCCCTCCCCGCAGGTTACACCAGGGCTGAAGCCAGCAAGGATCACAGCTCTTCCTTCGTCATGGTGTTTCGGACCTGTAGGATCTTGGTGGGCCAAACCTTGGGGATGCTGAATTAAATTCTCAGCTTTCTCCATTCTCCTCTGGACTGGCCGGTGGCAAGCATTAGGTCTTGCACGTCCCTTGCTGCCTGTACATCTCGCTGCCCAACTTTCTGGCAGGGCTGCTTGTCTGAGGTCACCCTTGGCAAATGTTGCCGGGACAGCTGTTGAGCGTTCTCCGTCTTCCAGTTGTCCAACTCAACCCCACTTTCCCAGGGAGGGAGAAGGAGGCGTGAAGCTTCTCTTGGCTCAGCTGGTGTTGCCACAGCTGGATGCAGCATTTGGAGGGATGAGGGGTCATCTCAAGGCTGTCTCCACCCGGATCAGTCCTCCCTGCTCCACGTAGGCTTGGGACAGGAGCAGGTAGCAGTAGAGAGGTCTGTGCCCTCCTAGGGTGGAGGTCCAAGCTCTAGAGACACCAGTTTGGTTCCTGGAGGAAGGGTGGATGGTTGAAAGCAGGTGAGATGGTTAAATCCTGTCCCCTGTGTCAACAAAGCCTGTCATCATCTTCCATCATTGGGTGAAGGACCATCCTGGTGTCCTCTGTCCCTCCAACCAGGCTACACCGTTAAGCCAGCTCTTGAGATCTTCCTTCTAGGGGAACGATCTGAGCAAAGCTGACCATACTCTTCTGCTAATGCACAGTCTTGGGCGCACGCGGAGGTTTAGGCCTTCTTGGTTAAGTCAGGGTGAGCCAGAGTTCGTACTCTTGGCCTTCAACACCGCTCTTCAACACAGCATTCCCGTTGGGTTCTTCATCCAAAGCGCCTAGCTGCTGTCAGCCACGTAGAAGGTGGCTTGGAAAATAGGTAGTCCTCTTTGGAACATCATCAAGGATGCCCGTAGTCAGCTCTGTTTTTTTATAAACGATTCACAATCCTTTGCTTGACCAAAATTAGTCATTCTGGTATAGGGAGATAATGGGTGCACAAAATCCATGGGCACCACGGAGCTGTACTTAATCAATCAAGCGATTTGGTGTCTTTGCACTGTTAATAGAGCTTTGTTGATTTTTTTTTTCCCCTCTCCTCTCCTTTCTAGTCTAGACTGGAGAACCAAGAATACCAAGATGCTCAGGAATTTGCGGCGGGCGTACGATTGATGTTCTCCAATTGCTTTAAGTACAACCCTGCTGATCACGAGGTGGTGGCCATGGCACTGAAGCTGCAGGTAAGGATGCGCATTGTCACAGCCTGCTTCAGTTTTCAATGAACGCTAGCGTCTCTCCTGACTTACTTTTCCAGCGTAAGGGCCATGTAGTCTTGAGATAACATGAAAAAAATGCCAGCGTGGTGGGTAATGGTTAAAAAAAGGATACTTTTTGCTGTGCAAGTGATGCAAGGAGTGGGCTGACTCAGCCCAATTTGCTTCTTTAAACTCTTATTTTGTTGAATAGCATCTTTTTTGTGTCCTCTTTGCGTTTTGATAAAGGAGTAGGAAGGAAAAGCGTGGCTCCAAAATGTCACTTTTCTCCCCAAAACACCTAGAGAGAAAATAAGTGACAGTATGCGCTGTGTTGTGCTGCTTAAGTTACCTCTTCCGTCATTCTTACGGTGAAGTTTTCTGCTCTCCGCTCATTCCTGAAGGGTTTGTAATTAATGAATTATCTGCTAAAGAAGCACCAAGTCTTGAGCGAAGTGCTTGGCTTAATGCACGCCCTCCGCCACTCCAAAAAGTCACCTCAATTCCCTCGTTTCTTGGTGAATCGGAGCTGCTACGTGGGGTCACCTGGCCAAAGCAGGGAAAAGTGCTTTGCTCCAAGCAGATCTGGGAGAGACCGAGCTCCTTTCGGTGCTGAAGGAGTTCACAGCAGCCGCAGAGAACCACTGCAAGGGCACAAAGAGCTCCTACCTTTGATTTTTTGACCCAAGCATTTCAACACCTATCATTAAAAACACTCAGGCATTCCCTGTGATTTCAGGCAGTTCGTTCCCTTAAATGCGGATTTCTGCTTTTTCTTTTTTTTTTTTTCCGTGGGAGGATTGTGGGCGCAGTTGCTCTTTTATAAAGAAATAAGGTCTCCTGCTGTACATCGTTCGGTCCCTCCTTAATAACTTCACGGTGTCACGTTCGATACCAACGGAGCAGCTGGGAGCTGCTGTGAAATCCCCCAAATCCGCATGGAGCTGCGTGCCGGATGCCGGAAAGACGCCTCGATGAAGGGGACGCAGGATGGGCTCGGCGAGACGTGAGACTTATGTGAGGACACAGGAACCAAATCCGTAAGGGCAGACGTTTTACTAGCGTAGAAAAGTGGAACTCCAGCAGCATGGAGCAGAACGACGCGGCAGTGGAGCTCTCGCTGCGTGAAAGGAGAAGAAAAGCAGCGTGGTTTGCTTTAACCTTGAGAAAACAGGTTGAGAAGGGATCCGAGTTACACCAGAAAGCACCAGAGAGATGGGGAAAAACTATTAGGTTGGGGGAAAAGCTATTAAACTGGGGAGAAAGCTATTAAATTGGGAGAAAAACTGTTAAATTGGGGGAAAAACTATTAGGTTGCAGGATGTTTGACTCGAGAAACAACCAAAAAAACAGAGAAAGTGGATATTAATAGCTTTGCTGGGTTTTGCTAACTGGAAACCTCATGTAAAAACCTCCGCGTGATGCGGCTTCCCCCCCCGCTGAAGTCAAAGGAACTTTCACTCGAGGAAAGTGTCGGCTTGTGAAAAAGCTGCCAGCTGTTTTGCTTCAATCCAGATGTGAAGCTGCGACAAAGGGTAAAGGAAACGAAGCAGCAGCAAACCCGGCATGCGCCGCCTCCGAGATGTGTCCTCTGCTTTCAGGCGCTTGTATTTTTTCATGATGCTTTTATAAAAACGCAGCTCAGGTTTGGGCTGGTTTAATTTGAGATGAGCATATGCTGAGTAAATGTGTGTTTCGGCTTGCTTTTAGCATGAATTTAGTAGAATTCATCATCTTATTCATGTTTTTTTCTGGATTTTGTGGTAAGTAGACGCCTGGAAAACACGATGCTCACCTTCTGGCTGCTCTTTCCTTCGTGTTTTGGTCTAACGAAGAACTTTGCAGCCTCTTTAAGCAACGTCTTGGAGTGTTTTCCAGCCAACAGCAGAATGAAAGGGCGGTACCCAATCTGAAATTCTGGTCACTCGTGTCGCAGGCTGCCAAGCACTGAAGAGTTTCACGGAAACTTGTGATTTTTCTTTTCTTTCACCGCATTTTATGGGGAAAATCCTCAGCGACTGGCATTGCCAGGTGATGCCGTCTGGACCAAGGGCTGTATGAAATCAGGATTTCACCCGCATCAATCCCGTGGACAGGCTGGGGAACACGTCCCTGCACAGAGCAACCACCCGGGAAACTTTATTTCTGACTTAAAGATGAAAAAAGTGCTTTTTGAATGTAATAGTCCCCAGAAAGTGGGCGTTAGGTTCCAGAGCAGCCCCTTAGCGGCGATGCGACGGAGGTGGGTACCAAAATACCAGCTGGATCTCGCTCCCCGCCTGGGTGAGACCAAGGTGGCACCTCTCCGTTTGCTTTTCCTATGCCCAGAAAACTGATTTCAGAAATCAAATTTAAAAAAGGAGGTTTCTGGAGCGCTGCTGAGGTTTGCAAACAAGGCTGAGGATTCAAGTTTGGACTTGAGTTCCCATAAACAATATACGTGGCATCTGGCTTGATAGCTCCATCCATTGCCTGCTGCATTTTCCCTCCGTCCTGGAAACACCAACTGCTGAAACAACCTCGTTTTTCTGCTTCGTGTTACCATTTCATCCTCAGAAGATGATTCCTTCGATTTTCCGGCTTAACGCCAGCTGGCGGAAGAGGTTTATGGTTTACATTTGTAAAGCGAGGACAGGTCAGAGGTACTGGTGATGTACAAGACAGCAGCAGTAAGAATCCCTGATTAAAAAGGCATTAATTAGCTCATTATGTACTCGCAGGGTTTCCTCTTCCATCCGCTCCTGGGTGGATTGCTAGGGATCCTTTGGACACCAAGGGCTTTTCGTTCATTACCTGGATGCTTCTGAGTTGATGGATTGCTTTTTAACTTCACACAGAGGAACTTTAAATTAGCCTTCCTGTTAAGTAAAAGACCAGATAGGTATAAAGAAAACAGGCAGGTTTTGTTCCTGACCCTAGAGAATTTAAAAATTGAGTATATACTGTGGTGTAGCATTGCCCGCTGGTGATAATCAAGGACCGGACTTTCTGGTTCATGGAAAACAGTAATTTGGTTGTAAACACCCATTACGTGTGGTGATTCAGTGACAAATAGATGTGCGCGCCTCTGTCGTCCCGCGAGCGATGCCATCGCTGGAGGAGCTTGGAAATCTCTCCTTTTCCTCCGGCGTTTTCTGCTCCTTCCCCTGAAATTTGAGCCTGAGCATGTAAATGAAGTCAATGGCATTTCTGCCAGCAGATGGAAGCAGCAAAGCAACATCTCCAGCGCCCGGAAAAGCCATCGCTGCTGAGAAAAAGCCCTGAAGAAAGGCGGGAGGAGGCTAGGGATGGAGAAATGGGGTCCAGCAGCACCCCGCCTGCTCACGTTTAGGAAGGAGGGTAGAAAAAATAACGTATGCCGAGGTAGGGGAGAGCGCAACCGGTTCTTAAAATCACCAGGAAGAGCCTGAACTAGAAGAGCTGGAAGCCTTCAGGAAGGAAAACGTCTCTCCCGCGCTCGAGCAATGAGTTCAATCAGCGTGATTTGGTATCACGGGGTGTTCGATTTGCTGAAGGATTTGGGGTAAGTTGTATAAATCTATGTGAACGTGCACACGGCTAATATTTACAGCCTGCAGGGTTTTAGAAATAAGGCACAGACCTTGTCTGGTGGGTTTGTGGGCACAGCCGTGCAGCCAGGACACGGAAAGTGTAAAAAATAAATAGTAACTATAGACTGAAAGTCCAGCCTTCAGGCAGGAGGAGAAATTATCTTTTTTTTTTTTAGGACTTGGTATTGAAGTGGTGGACACCAACACCTGGGCTGCCTTCGGGCTGTCCTTCCCACCATCGCCTGAGTCATCTTCTGGGAGCTGCCGGTCTCCTTACAGGCTCCAAAAGGAGCCCGGGGCAAGTTGCTAAGCTCAGAAATAAGTGCCTGACTTCTGAAGACCTAAAAGCGGGTGAATCGAGCCCATTTTCAGGTCTCATTTGCCTTGTAGGAGGCACGAAAAAATGACATTTTTGTCTGCAAGTGCTTCGCCCTTCACAAGGTGGCATCTTGGGGGAAAAAAACCTCTTTTTGGATGCAAGAGGCACTCGTTCCTCTTCTGGGAAACTGAAAAAACACACTCAAAACCCTTCTGTCAAATGAAGTCAACAGGCACCGAGAAATACAACCAGGCTTTAAATACAGCCAGGCTTTAAATACAACCAGGCTTTCCCACCTGATCTGCCTCGTCTTAGGTTTAAATTAAAATAGATTTTCCTATCAGGCTTTAGGAGGAAAAAAGAGCTTGCACATCATTGGGATAACTGGAATTAAACCAGCTTCACACCTGTTGCTCTTGAGGATAATGGGAAACGTCCTTGTGCAAGTGTGTGGGTTGAATCGAGGTGGTTTTCACGGGACGTGGGTTGGGAAAATCCAGGCAGGCTGAAGAGGAGAGGGGTTTGCGACCGCAGAGCTGCAGCTGCAATTCCTGCCTTGAGCTCTCCGCGAATGCATTTCGGAAGAAGATGTAGAAGATCTCAAGAACCTGGACGATGCGGCTTTTTTAAGTACTTTTGTCTTTCTTGCTGGTAAATTTTTCCCACAAACCCATCTTGGAGATGGTCAAAATTCCAAGTGGATTTGGAGCTTTCAGGAGATAATCTTGTCTGGAACACGCGGTCTGTTGATTGCTTGGGTAGATACCACAGGTCTGTAGGGAACACCCTGGAGATCACAACCATGCTTATAGTAGCCTGCTTTGCCAAACCTTACGTTATTTTTCCCTGTATTTTCAGGACGTGTTCGCGATGCGCTTCGCCAAGATGCCGGATGAACCAGAAGAACCTGTGATTCCGGCTTCTTCTCCCGTGGTGGTGCCACCTCCCACCAAGGTGGCTCCCCCTTCATCTAGCGATAGCAGCAGCGATAGCTCCTCTGACAGCGACAGCTCGTCGGATGACTCCGAGGAAGAGCGAGCTCAGCGGTTAGCGGAGCTCCGGGAACAGGTACCGCATCCGTCTTGATGGATTGGGGGTGTCCAACACGTCCTTCTTCTTGAACTTGGTGGCCTCAGGGACTTCGCTCAAAGCCGTGGACTTTCTAGTTGTACAATAGTGACCGTCAGCTGCCGAGTGCTCCAAAATTGTTAGTCCTAAAGTGAAGCACGAAGGAATTGGTGCTTTTCAGGATGGTCCTTCCAGTTGCTGTTAGGACACGCAGGATGGTCCCCAACGGCAGGAATTTGCTGCCTGCGCTTGGGTGGTGTCTTCTGAGCAGGCAGGACACCCCCGGGCTGCCTGAACTCCTGGGCTGGAGCAGGGATTTACCCTGCGGGGGGGTGAAGCCCGTGAGAAAACGAGCAGTGCTCCAAGCCTTAGCCTTATCTCCCGCATCTTCCCCGTTCATGGCATCGTTAGCGCTGGTAATTAACGCATCACTAGCGCTGACGAAGCGAGCAGCCCTCTTCTGCCTTAGCGGGGAGAAATACCCATACGGAGGTTGTCTCCTTCCTCTTGCAGTGGTCAGCACTTCAATACACAGAAATCACAGTGTGATGAAAAGCTGGAAGAACCGACTTAATTAATAGCAGAAGATAAGAAAGCGTTAGGCAGTAGAGAAGAAAGTTAATTAATATGGAAAAGGAGGAGGTGCTGGGCAAAAGTGTCTTGATCTTTGTGTGTGTCTGCCTCTCAGCTTAAAGCCGTGCATGAGCAGCTTGCAGCCCCGTCCCAGCCACAACAGAACAAACCAAAGAAAAAAAGAGAAAGACAAGAAGGAGAAGAAGAAAGAGAAGCACAAAAAGAAGGAAGAGCTGGAGGACACCAAGAAAAGCAAAGCCAAGGAACCACCACCCAAGAAGGCCAAGAAAAGCAACAGCAACAGCAGTACCTCCAGGTCAGCCCTGTCCCTCTTCCATCACATAATCCTTCTGTTTTACCGCACAGCACTTCATTTTCTTATTTCCCCTTTGCTAATTAACTTAATTATATGCAGGATTCTTGACGAGTAACACCTTTGCTAGGGCTGACTGGCAGCAAGGCCCTCGCCTCTGGAGGCGTAGCTCAAGGTCAAGTCCCAACCATGAGTTTTGCTTCATTTTTTCGGGGCTGATGCTTTTCTGCGTGGCTGCTGTGAGCATGCCAAGTAGAGGAGAGAGGCAGAAAAAAAAAAATCACATGGAGTCACTCTGTAGGATCTCAGATCCTTGAATCCTCTAATTTTTCCTCCCTCTCTCTCTTTTTTTGGAAGCTGTAGGTTTTAAATTAAGAGGTAAGATGCCGAGAGCCGAGTCTCTGCCGCTTGTCAGCTGCCGTCTCGAAGGGGAGGCAGGATCTTGGTATTTAACTCGAGGTGAAAAGGTGTTGTTTGGCTTATTTAGCTGTAATGAGATGAAATTAAGAAAGAAGGAAATAACAAGCAAGGTCTTGGAGCTTGTCTCTGTCCCCAGGCCTCACCACAGCGTTTAGTGTGTTCAGACTTTGACTAAACCCCGGCGGGCACAGCAGCGGATTATTTTAGGGAAATGGACCATCTGTGACACCATTAACCTCATCCTTTGCTAATTCTGGGGTGATTTTCTACCCAGACTTAATTTATTAACTGCCTTAGCACTGCATCTGCTGCGAATGGTGGGATAAATATCTACAAATCTACCTCCCATCAGTTTTGAAGTGCCTGAAGTGTAGATAACCCCAACGGTGATGTCAAGGAGTCCTCGTGGCTGGGTTTTTTTCCCTTCTTATGAACGTACATTTTTTACGGATGCTGGGTTTTACTTCTCCATACAGGGCGTCAGGCTCTGAAACAGCCCAACCTCTTGCCTTACCTGGCGAGAAACGGGCAACATGAGTTGAGCCTTGGTCCATCCAAGTGCGGATGTAAGGAATTCCCCTCGTGGAGCTGCTCCTGCTTTTCTGAATTACCTCCTGGAGCCGCTCATCTCTTTGGGAGAGCGACCACTGGGATGGGTAGCTCAGCCTTGGGTGTCTTAACAGCAGGTTGAGCTCAGCTTTCTTGTTTTAAGAGCAAGTTGAGTTCAGCTTTCTTGTCTAACGGCAGGTTGAGCTCAGCTTTCTTGTCAAACAGTGGTTTGAGCTCAGCTTTCTGCGTCCCAGCCTCCTGCCTGAGCTTCAAGCTCAAGCTCTAAATGAAAAAGATGCTGGTTTCCAGGGTGGAAAGTAAAAATATTAAAAATAGAGTGATTTAGTGGTTAAATTTAAGAGGTTAGACCTAGGCGGCTGCTTTTCGGCCTGTTCTATAATAACATTTTATAATTGTTCTTAATTAGTAAGAAGGAGCCTGTGACGGTGAAGAACAGCAAGCCCCCTCCAGCCTACGAGTCTGAGGAGGAAGAGGAGAAGTGTAAACCCATGTCCTATGAGGAGAAGAGGCAGCCGAGCCTGGACATCAATAAACTCCCCGGTGAGAAACTGGGCCGAGTTGTCCATATTGTCCAGTCGAGAGAACCCTCGCTCAAAAACTCCAGTCCCGATGAGACTGAGATTGACTTTGAGACGTTAAAACCACCCACCTTATGGGAGCTGGAGAGATATGTAACGTCGTGTTTACAGAAGAAAAGGAAACCGCAAGGTACCTTTTAGCCTCAAAACCAGTTTTTTCTCCTTATCCCAGCAATGCTTTCCCAGGCTTGAGACAGAGGCGAGTAGGAAAAAAGATGGGTGCAGGTATTTAGGTGCTTGATGACCTAGCCTAGTGAAAAAGAGGATTTTATTTCATTTTTTAAATGTTCTTTAATTGACTGTTTCTCTAATGACACATCAACATGTGTATTGAATCCTGCCGCGGGGCTGGAATTTGGTGGTGCCCATAGGAGGCCGCTAACTCCTCTATCGCCCCTAAACGTCAGTGTTTTAATTCCAATTTATGCCTTTACAAAGAGCTGCGAGGAGTTCATTTCAGTCTGACACAGGCGATTTTTCTTAAACCCCTGAATGATCTTTCAGACGAGTGGCAGAGCTTTGTTATGGGGCAGGGAGCGGAGATGAGGTGGGGGAAAGCTGATTCCTCCCCCCTCGGCATCCCTGGGATGCCGGCGTACCGGACAGATGCCGGATGCAGGGGGTTTAGCTCTGGAACTCGGCGGGATTTGGGCTGATTTGCACCTCCCACCTCCACTTCCAGACGTAGAAGAGGATTTTTCCCCTTTTTAATACATCTGGGTTTTATTTTTTAATGGATATTTTTATCTACTTTAATATATTTTCATTTCTTTAATTCTATTTTAAATCTATATTTTTATAGATTTTTGTTATATCCATAAATTCCATTTAAATACATATTCTTAACCCATTTTTATTGTTAATGTATTTTAAAATACATATTTCTATAATAAATATACATCTTTATTAATGACCAAAGACCAGCTAAACACTTTTTTACATAAATTGCCCACAGCAGAAGGGGCTCTGGCAGCGACAGGGGGAGAAATAAGGGAATTTAAAGGGAATCTCTTGATTTCCCGTGGCCAAGGGATAATGATTGCTTCCTGGGATAAATCCAAGCAGAAAACAAACCCGGCCAAGTCCTGGAAGCTTTTTTTATCCTTCCACACCCTAGCAAAAGATTTAGATTTTTCTTTTTTCTTTAGTTTAGGGGTTTAGTAAAGGGCTCCAACATTGCCGGTGGCCTGAGCAACTCCTAGGCTGTGGCCGCCTTTTTATTCTCACTATTAAAAAAAAAAGACAATTTGATCCTTTTCCACTGCCTCAGCCTTCTGCCGCCTCCTTAGACCAAGAAGTTGAGGCAGCTAAAAAAAAAAGTGAGTTTTCAACCTCGTATCACGCAGCCACGCAGGATTAAGCACCGGCTCCTGGCTGGGCACAAGCAGCATGGAAGAGAAAACCCCCCTGGTCTTAGGCCAGCCTAAAGCGTCTGGATAAAACCAGACCTTTCTACCCTGGAGGGTTTTAGGAAGATGAAGAACGACCTTGCTCCAGCAAGCGAGCGCCTGT
The DNA here is from genome assembly GCA_034782735.1 of Sagittarius serpentarius. Lineage (NCBI taxonomy): Eukaryota > Metazoa > Chordata > Aves > Accipitriformes > Sagittariidae > Sagittarius > Sagittarius serpentarius. Next base: position 1,204,164 of record JAVKLA010000093.1, read on the forward strand.
CGTGCAGCCGGACGTCTGCTGGGACAGGCTTAAATCCCGTCTGGCTCCCGTCGGTGCGTCCCCATCCCACTTTGGATGGTGACAGAAGGGGTCACCCCCATGTAGTCCAGCCTGTAAAAAATCATCACCCTAAAGACCTCGGAGAGCCCGCTGCGTCCCAGCTGGTGCAGATCAGTGACAGAAATAAGCAGAGACGCAGGATTAAAGCTTGGCTCAGCCCAGCCACAGGAATATCTGGATGCCACAGGTCTTGCACAGCCCCCAGGGTGGCTGCTGGTGTCGGTACAGGAGGAGCGAGCAGATTTGGGAGAAGCAGGCCGTAGCAGGCAGGACTCAGGGTTATTAATTAGCCTTTAACGATGTCATACTGTTGTCTTGTTGCAGCAGAGAAAGTGGATGTAATTGCTGGTTCATCTAAAATGAAGGGGTTCTCCTCCCCAAAGTCTGAGAGCACCAGCGAGTCCGGCTCCTCCGACAGCGAAGATTCAGAAACGGGTTAGACGCAGCTTATTTAACGAACTCAGTCCTAGACCTGGTTTCTGTATAAATAAATATGGTTTCATTCCTGACTCGGTCTTTTACATTATTTTTTTTTTTCTCTTTATAATGAGAAAACCCAATATATGCAGCCACATGTTGCTCATTTTGGGGCTCGACATGGACAACTTGGCGGTAGTGATGTTGTCTCTGGCAGTTCTTAAGCCCAACACGATGATTTTTCCTAAGCTTTTCCTTGCTGAACTTGGACGTGAGCGCGGGAGCCGAAAAAAACAGCATGCGCCAAGGTAGCTCTTTAGTTAATGACCTAGATTGGTATTTTTAGAAAAACGCTGTGTTTTTCCCTCAAAGGAGAGGTTTAAAACGTTGTTGCCAGCACTTGCTTGCGCCACAGAGGATGGAGAAAGTTGGAGGAAATGGGGTTTTACATGTAAAAGTCTTTTTATTTTACGGCACCAGGCAGATCTTGAGAAAAAAAGATTTAAAATTAAATTTTAAATTACCAGAGTGGTGTCCGCTCTGCGTAACTCTCTGTTTTTCCCTCGTACCACCATAGTTTGGGCTTAAATTAGGCTGTTCTCACGTTCTTCTTAATTATTACGCTTTCCTTGCTAGCACTCTCTCCTTGGTTTTAGGGAAGCAAAGCTTGTGGCATCACTTAGAGCTGTTTTTTCCTCCTAGCTGGCTAACTCAGCTTGGACTCCAGAGGTTAAGCTAGGCTTACCCCAGCGCTTAAGTCAACAGTAAGACTTTTGCATCTCCAGCAGGTTGGGAAATCAGGAGATGCACGTGGCAGAAAATAATCTGGATTTATTTTCATGGCTGGGGTGGGTGCACAGGGCAAACAGCACCAAAAAGAGGAGCAGAAATTAAAAAAAAAAAAAATCAACCCTCAAAATAAATCTGGATTGATGGGACTCGTCTTTGAGCCGGTACTGGCAATGTTTGCCAGCGATCCTCCACTTTTTAGGGGTTGGTTTGTCTGGGATAGGTCAGGAGTCTGATATATTTGAACATATTTACCTACTTTAATGTCTTTTTAATAGAATTGTGGGTTTTTCTGTTGGGTTTTTTTTTAGAAGTTGAAAGGTCTTGCTGGAGCGTTTAGGGTTGACTCTTGGCAAGCAGAGAATTAAATTATTTGGTGCTAAATTCTGCCCTGACTTGATGGGGGAAAGCAAAACCTGCCGTATTTATACTCTTGACAAGTTCTTGTCCAATTTATCTTTATTTCTGCCAAGCTTACGGTCACATCAACCAAAATAAACCAGAGCGACCTGTTTATCGCAACCCACCTTGTCATGTCATAGTAATCTTGGCCAGTGTCAACTCATCCCAAATCCCGAGCTTTAATCCTGGCATCCCGTTTCCAAATGGAGCCCATCCGATAAAATTTGCCCATTCAACCCGCTTGCTACAAATCCCAAAATTGTGTTTTATTTAAAATTCTCTCTTCCCCCCCCCCACCCCAGCCGATGACAGCTCTTCAACCAGAGATAGCAGGATCCTCGACCAGGTTGTGTTTCAGTTGGTGATTTCTAGGGATGATCTCAGGGATCCCTCCCGAGGGCGGCAGCAGGGATGTGAGATGTAAGGTGGGAATTTTCAGGATGCGCTAGTGCCAAACCCTTCTCGTTTCAACGAGCAGGGCTAATGAAAACCTAGAAAGGCATCAAAATCTCCTCTGTGCCACTCTCGTTCCGGCAAAGCCAGCTTCCAGTAGAGCAGAAAATGCTCTTTTTTGAGTGTTTCTCCGCAAACAGTGGCTGGGTGGATGCGGAGGAGCGCGGGTTGCTCTTGCGTTGGAATTTTTAAATGCTGTTGTCCTCTTTTTGGCTCCTTTTCCCCAAATCCAACAACTCCAGGGTTTGACATCCCGGCTGCCAGTATTTGGGATTTATTTGGCCAACGTAGACCAACGCTATCTGGGTTGGGCTCCCCCTCCGGTGCTTGGAAAAGTCTTAACCAACACGGCTCCGGCACGGATACCCTCGGTCTACGCCGGAGTTACCACCATCGTGCAATGAATCCAACGCATAATGCTTTGGGTAGGAGGTTAATTAAGAGAATTAATCTCTTTTAACCAGTTAATTTCCAATGCCAATGGGTTTTTGCTCTCCTAAACCATTTTTTCCTCCCCTTTCTGATAAAATACACGATGAAAAACCTTGACCGCAGGGATTTGCCCGATAGCCGGGAGACCTTCTCCATCCCAGTATTTGCACTGTTACTGTTGAATCATTTGCAAGTTGTCTTTTAAGATGTTTTAAGACCTTTTAAAACTGTTTAAGATGTTTTAAGACCTTTTAAGATGTTTTAAGACCTTTTAAGTCATATTTTTGATACCGTGCGTTGTCCTGTTTGCTTACGATTATGTTATTTTAACGACCCCGAGCGGGTTGGGACAGTTAGTTTTGCTGTTGTAAAATATTCATATATTTATTTTTTTCCAGGAGGAGAATCGTGGCAACACTTGCGTTAACTTAAGTGGAGAATTAGTTTTAAAATTTGCTGGTAAGCTTCAAAATTTGCCCTGCAATTGTTAACAAGATTCAGCATCTTAACAATTTATTTTCTGTTAATGAAGCTTTTGTTTGCCCTCCGAGCTGTTGTACGGTGGGATTACTTTGTGCAAAATAGATATTTGTGATTTTAAAACCAGTGGCAAAAGCCAATAACAGGTATTTTTTTACCTTCATTTTTGCATTTGCTTGGGTTTATCATTAAAAAAAGAGGCAGTTAATTCTAACGCATGTAAGCAGACACAATGAAATTGTAAGCTAGAATTAATTGCAATTAATTGCAACTCCATTTTCTTTTCTTTAAAGTGCAGTTTTGTGCTCGGCAGCAGCTCCCACGAGCCGCCCTTTGCCCTTTTGCAATCCAGAGCTTTTAAAATATAAATTATTTTTATTTTACCTGCTTGAATCCATGTGATGTCTCCATCCCTCCATGTAGCTGGCAATTAAACATGTTGTTTTATTAAATCGGGAGTGTTTTACCGAAAATCTGCTGAAACTCTGAAAATAGGAGGCTTCAAAGGGAGGAAGAATAATAATAGTACCGGTTTTGTAGCATAGGAGATGGGACTGAGCCTTTGCCTTGAGCTCTGAGAAACCAGATGTGCCGATCAAGAGGGTTATTCCGGTTTAACTTGTTGTGATTAGCAATTAGTGGATGCAAATGACCCCAAACTCCATCCTGGAAGCATTTAGGTAGGATTTTTTGCTTGCAGACAGCCAGGAACGAGCTCTCCAAGCATCTTGGATGCTTCTTCCAGCTTCAAGCATCGGCACTTGGGCCAGACCGTGGTTTAGTTGAGGTTCAGCAAGTGCCACCATCCTGGGGCTTGGGCAACTTAAAACCTGGCTTATTTTTGGTAGGCACCAGATTTTGGGTTACTTAGGAGTTAACCAGACAGGCTCTGCCTGTTCATCCTCACCGCTCAGCTGAGCGGGGTTATTTTATCCCCTAAGTATTTTGGGAGATGCTTCCCAGGACCCCCGAAAGACCGGTCGGGTGGAGAAAACCCACAGCTGCAATAATTAATAGTAGCGATTAAAACCTTAGCAATTAAATCTGAGCCTCAGTTAGTTCGTGGTCGCTAATGTTGCTTTTCTTCTGAAATTTCCCAAAGGAAAATTGCATTTATGGGCGTGTTTTATGCAGTTGCATAAAGGAAAAGGCTTTGCAGGTTGCTCAAGGCTGCAGCAGCGCAGTTAGGTTTCATGAAGGACTAAAAGTCGGGGCTAGAGCTGGCTCAGCAATGCTGGAAAACCTGTTCCTGGGGTTGCGGGGCTGCTTTCAGCAAATCTTTCATGTGCTTCAGCTAACGAGTTACCAGACGCGTCTTTAGGAGGAGCGGCATTAATGTCAGGCTGGGTTAATAGTGGGCTGGGATGTCCTGGCATCTCAGAGTTGAAGATCCCTCACGTTTAATTCGGAGGTATCCGGGTTTCAATCACAAGTACTTGGATTTAATTAGCGGGTACCTGGTTTTAATTCAAAAGTACCTGGGTTTAATTCGGAGGCACCTGGGTTTAAATTGCAGGTACCCATGTTTTAATTCAGAGCTGCCCAGGTTGTAATTCAGAGGTACCCTCCTTAAATTCAGAGGTACCTGGGTTTAACGCAAAAGTACTCGCGTTTAATTCACAGGTACCCAAGTTCTAATTCGCAGGTACCCAGAATTTGCATGTACCTGGGTTTAAATCTCGGGTACCTGGGTTTAATTCACAGGTACTTGGTTTTAATTCAAAAGTGTCAGGGCTTAATCCACAGGTACCCAGGTTTAATTTGCAGGTACCTGGGTTTAATTTAAAGGTTTAATCCGCAGGTACCTGGGTTTAAGTCCCAGATACCCAGCTTTAAATCACAGGCACCCAGGTTTAACCTGCAGGTACCCATAGCTGTGGGTGCTGGTAAAGCTCAGTCCCAGCCTCCAAGATAGACCCCACGTCCTCCGTGTGCTGGTTTATTTCAGTGAGTTTTAATCCTCGATCCATTTCCCTTTGAGTTTGAGAGGGAGATGGATTGATTTAATCCCAACCATTTATTTTTTCGAGTAGATTTGTGCCTTTGGAAATGATTTGCTCCTTTTTGCCCCATTCCCAGGCTCGGTTTCTCGGCCGCGGTGTACGACAGGAAGGGCTTAGAGTCCCTCGTTGACCTAGCACGAGTCTTCCCCCAGCTCATCGCCACCTTTTACACTCGGCGGGAGAGAACAGGGATCTGTTAGGCTCAGTTTAGCCACGCTTGCCCATGGCAAGGTGCCACGGGGCAGGAACCGCGGCCGTGCCAGTTAATCTTGACTTAAAAGAAACTCAGATTATCATCGGCAGATGGTCGGCGTGCAGGCAGGGAGTCAGGCAACAGGCAGTGAGGCGTCACGTGGCTTTATAACGCCGCAGGTAGCCCTGCCTGCAGGCAGCACCTCTGTGCCAATAACAGTGCCGAGAAAAACCCAAATCCCTTTAGTTTTACCCTAGAAACGCTTCCCGATCACTTTGCTGGAGCACAGGTCTTGCTGAAAATAACCTCCCAGGTGCCGTGTGGCATCTTGTGGTTACGCTGCAGGGTCCCGGTTGGCCAATGGTGACACGTCTTTGCCGTGGTAGGGTGGCTGCACCATCTCCAGGTTGAGCATCCCCTTCTTGGGGGCAGTATCCAGCACCCTGTCAAGCAGTTTTTGGGTCAAATTAGGCAAATTTTGATGTATTTAATGGGATTTGAAGAATAACAGCTGACCCGGTCGTTCCTCTGGCAGCACCGCAGTCGCCGGCATGCCAAATTTTGCGGGGATTCGCAGGGTCCGTAGGGCAGATGAAGCCACCGCTTTGATCTCCAAGAGCAGAATTAGTTAAAATGAGTATTTTCCAGTAAAAATAAAAACATCCACCGCCAAATCCAGGAGGCCCGGTTGCGATTCTGCTGTCCTAAAACCTAACAGAGATCCCTTTTTATAGCAAAAGTAATTGTAACCGGTATTAGATCAAAAAGTTGCTTTTTGGGTGGGTTTTTTTTAAAAAAACTCAAGTCGTTTTTAGCATTTATTATAATATTTTCCCCAAATGAGTTTGTTATTTTCCCAGGAGACACAAGAGGAATTACGTGGGATCATGATTTTATTGGAATGTGTAACTGCATGTTTTTAGCAAACTTGTAATTTTAGATCTATTTTTTTCCTGAATGCACCAGACTTGGAAAATCAGGATGAATTTAACTACAAACAAACTGTTTCCGTAACCGCTTTTATTTAGATTTTTTTTTCCACTTAACCTTGATCTGCTACAAATACTTTATATAAATCTGTTTATTTTTATATTCTCTCCACATGCTTTGGGATTTCACAACCATGTAACCACCAGCTTCTTCCCTCCCCAAAAAAGCAGAAAAATTGTATAGCTTTGATATTTTTATTTTTAAATAATAAAATCAATAAAGTGGCTTGCTATGGAAAATGCCCTTTTTTTGTATAATCATGGAATTTTAACTAATAATGTGAAAATTACGATGATAGCGAACCATATGTCAGTGTTGTGCTATTTCGGGTAAATTGGGTGGGAGTAAAAGATAAAGATTTAGGGAAAAATAAAATATATACACGTGGCTGCCGACATGCCAGCAGGAGCAGAGCCTCGTGCACTGATTTAAGCTTTCTGCTCTACAAACGTCTTGAACTGACATCATGGAAATTACCTTTTTCTTTAAACCCAGTGATTTTTAGCCCTGTGGATGAGTTTTAACCAGCCAGCATGAAAAGGCATCGGTGTCAGTGATGGAATGGGGCTTCTTGGTGCTCTTGCTCCCCGGGGAGGCACCGGTAGAGATGTTGAACCACGCAACGCCAACTGTAACCCAACAACCATCTTCAGTGGTGAAAAAGATTCATCCTTTGGTTGGGTTAGCCAAGCTCATTGCGTCTCTGAAACCACCGATGTCACTGGGTGATCCCCCCCGGGACTGTCGTGGCTTTGCCATCCGTTGACTTCGTCTTCTTGGTGAAGGGTCTCCCAAAGCATCCATTCACCGGCAGGTGCTTTCAGTCACAGTTGCGGTTGATTGGGTGATTCAAGTGGCAGAATTCACCCATCTTGCTTCAAGGTCTTGCCTCAGTTCGTTGTGGCCATATTCGGCTTGTACCAAGAATGGTGGCAAAGCCTACACTGAAGAAGCTCCCCTGGAAGAACCACTGGGTCGTGGCACGTCAGCAGATGGGTGGAGAAGAGCACAACCATCTTCCCCAAAGGAGCGACACAGGAGAAGCAGTGGCTTTTGGAGCAGCTGATGCTCATGGTTAAACCATAGTGGGTCCTCTTCCCACCCAAAATAGGAGCAAGGATGTGCTCAGCCAAGACACCGCCCTACCAGGTGGCTTTTTTGGGGAACCGATGCTTAATCCCTCCTGATCCTGGTTTAGTCCGCAGCTTTTCTCCTCTCTTCCCACTTGACACCTCTGCTCAGCACATTTCTCCCGATTTGGGGTTTTTCTTACCATCCTGTGAGCGCTTTTATCCTGATTAGATAGGACGAGACAGAAACCGAGGGGTCTGTGAAGCCGCCTCCACTTCCCAATAGCTGCGCCCAGACGTGTTTTATCCGTAGGGAGCATCTGGCGGAGAAACTTGTCTCCACTTCTTGTCCTTGCTTATTCTGTGGCATCAGCGGGACGAGCAGTGAAGTCCCACAAAGCACTTTCCTTCTTGATGGAAGAAGACATCAGGTCTTGATCTTTTTGGAAGGTGGGTCTCCTGCCGGCATCCATCCGGATCCATGGACGCCCATCCGGATCCATGGACGCCCATCCAGAGCCATGGACACCCATCCGGAGTCACAGACACCCGTTTGGATCCATCGATGCCCATCCAGAGCCATGGCCACTCATCTTGAGCCATGGATGCCCATCCAAATCCATGACCACCCAAGCCCGGCGTCACGATTCTCCAAGGAATCCCACCTCTCCTCTTCCCAACACCCTGGCTCCCCGGCAGCACTTTAATCCTGTTCTTCTGTTATCTGCGGATCTGCCGGATCCAGGCTGTAATGTCAGGAATCATCAGCCACAGGCTCAAAAAGCCTTTTCCACTTCGAAACCAAATACTTCTGATATTTAAAACCAGACATTTGCAGACAGATTAATAGGAGCTGAGCAGTTTCGCAGCGCCCAGTGCTGAGATTTTACCTTCTCCCTTCCCAACTATTTTTTGGTTGTTTTTTCAAAAAAAAAAAACAAAACAAAAAACTACTTTTTTATCTACTTCATCCTTAAAGTCTGCAAAATGGTGCTGCCGGACCAGTGCAGCCCATCACCAGGCATCTGGGCATGCTCTGGTGCTGATACCAGTCACCGGTGCTGCCTTATAATTAAAAAAAACAGAGGTGAAGCAGCAAACTTTAAAAATTAATTTAATTTCTGGAGGGATTTAAGGGAAAATCCCATGTGGGAGATGATCCCCGGGGACCAGGAGCATTTTTTCCCCACCCAGAATCGTTGCTGTGAGGGTTTCATCCGTCACGTTTTGCCGGGCGCATCCAACCACCACGCCAAATAAAGGCAAAAATCCCACCACCGAGGGATTTATGTGGCTGGATAAGCGATCTCGGACAATGGGTTTTTTTTGTTAATTCACTGTTTCTTGGCATGGTTTGTGGAGGAAATCCTGGGAAATTGTCGCCCTGGACCCAAACTCAAACCAGTTGTTTTCGATGACGATGCTTTAAAAATATCTCCGGAGGGGAGGAGGCGTGAGAGATCATCCCGCGGGAAGCCGGCAAACCCAAACCCTCCACGGATTTAGGAGGAAAGGGGGATGGAAAATTGCTGTTTGTGTAGCCGGGATATTTGATATCTTATTTTTTTTATTCCTCCTGCCAAGTTTCTCGCTCCTTATCTCCCCCTTTGGAGCAAGGCAGCATTCCTGGAATAGCTGAGTCTGGTTGAGCAATGGTTTTTCTTGGCTGTTGGGTCCTTCTGCACTGCAAAGACGCCAGTGGAAGGAGACAGAGGGTCTTCACCCTAATTTTCTTCTCCTTTTTGCTACAATTCTCTCTTCCTTTTTGTGACAATGTGGCGGTGAAAACCCCGAGCCCTTGGGCAAGAGATCTCTGGGGAAATCCAGCTCGATCGATGCCTAAAACCTTCTCCTTTGCTGTCATTGGTACCGAATTGGTGCTGTTGAGTTTTTACAGGAGCAATGGGGTAGAGTGGCACCGCTGAGGTACTAACGTTTGCTCTGTTTCTCCCCTTTTTTCTTTTTTGGCAGAAACGGCACTGAAATTGAAGAAAAAAGGGCATTCGGGATGAGAGCAAAAAAAGGTAGGAGACGCAACGTCCTTCCCATCTCGCTTGAGTTAGGATTGAATCCCCAGGGAGGTTCGGGAGCGCCAGGAATGTCGGCAGAACCATCGCCGGTGTGCTCAGCTGGGTCGATGTCCTCCCCGTGCTTGGCCAAAGAGGCTTTTGCTTTGCTTGGCAGCTGTCCCGAGCCAGCCCGAAACTGCGGGGTGCGGTTGAAAGGACACTGGGAAGGCATTTTGGTGACTAGAGAGGCGTTTTGGTGACCAGGAAGGTGTTTTGGTGACCAAGCAAGCATTTTGGTGACTGGGAGGGTGTTTCGGTGACCAGAAAGACATTTTGGTGACCACGAGGGCATTGCGGTGACTGAAAAGTTGTTTCAGTGTCTGGGAGGGTGTTTTGGTGACCGGGAGGGCATTTTGGTGACCAATAAAGCATTTTGGTGACTGCAGCATCAGCCGCCGCCGCAGCCCATGCACGTGCAACACATGCCCTTCCCATCCCACATCCCCCAACCCCAGCCTCTGCCGCAGCAAAATCCACCCCCGCAACTGCCCCCGCCGCCCTCACTGCCGCAGCCGGCCAAACCACAGCAGGCCATCCAGCATGACCCGTTGCCACAGCACCGTAAGCCCAATCCCTACTCGACCGGTAAGCGGGAGTCGGGGATGGCGGTTGAGTCTACAGCTTGAGCCTAGTTGCGCTGCGTGATGAGGAGGGGGCACGGGGCGGTGGGGTGGTTTCCGTGCTTCCTCTGAGCTCCGCCAGCACCCGTTGGTAGATAGTGGTGCAGAGGGAGCCCTGGTTAGCTGGAGTCTGACGTTAACTTGAGGATATCAAGTGTTTGAAGATCTTGAGGATCTCAACTTTTTGAGGATCCAGAGGTTCTCAAATCTTTTGAGGAACTCAAAGTTCTCAAATTTTTGAGGATCTTAAGGACCTCAAATTTTGAGGATCTCAAGGTTCTCATTTTTGAGGATCTCAAGGATCTCAAGTTCTTGACGATCTTGAAGTTCTCAAATCTTTGAGGAGCTCAAGGATCTCAGGTTTTTGAGGCTCTCAAGTGTTTGAGGATCTTGAAGATCTCATTTCTGAGGATCTCAAGGTTCTCAGATCTTTGAGGATCTCAACTATCTCAAATTTTTGAGGAACTCGATCTCAAATCTCTGAAGACCTCAGGGTTCTCAAGTTTTTGAGTCTAGGCACAGCTCTTATGTCGGAGAGCGCTGGCCTCACCTTCATCGCCGTCCAGGCTGGGTGCCAGCATTGGGTGGTCTCTCTCAAGGCAGCAGGGGGTCTCCTCCCTGCTCTTAGAGGAGGTTGGGGCTGTGGATGCCCCACAGGGGTATCCCAGCATTTTTTGGAGCGCAGCCTCCGATAACACAGCTGCTTGGCTGCCAGGTGGAGGAGAAGGGATGATCTGGGGGGGGAACCCGGTGCGATGACCTCCGGCCATCCCAGAAACCAGAGGAAGCAGCCGGGATAACGTGGCCACGGGGCTCAGCCTTCAAGGTTGGCTTGGGAGATCCCAGGTCTTCACGACAGCCATAGGCTTGGTGGTGCCACCACCGACGTTCCCGATGAGGAACGCCTCCAGCCGGGGTAACTCCGGCAGTATCGTGCTTTTGAGACCGAGCACCCATAAAACCTCTGCGGTTTGGGGAGGTCTCGCTCCTCCTTTTGCTTGACCACGTGGTTCCCCCAGGTGTGGCCCATCAGGTCTTTGCTCCCAAAGTCATCCTGCTCAGCCCCACGCGGGCGTAGGCAGGACAAAATCCCTGGAGTTGAAGGGATGGAGCCAGGTGAGGGCAGGCAGCGCTGGGAGCCTTCTCCTGCCTGCAGAGCTGCCGCAGGCAGCTCGGTGGTGATGTCCGAGACGGACATGATGCCCAAGATGGAGCCCGCTGGCTCCCCAAAACCTCCTGTTGCTTGTAGAGCCAACACGTCCTGCCTGCGTGGCTCTGGGCAGGGAGAGGTGCAGGCAGAGGGAAGCGAAGTGCAGGCAGGGCAGTCCTGGGGGAACGGTTTTACAGCTGGGAATATGGATGGACCACCGGGAAAATGAGCAGAAGGGGTCGAATTATAGAGGGACACCACAAACGAGCATCACCGAGGTGGGACAAGCCATCGCGCAGCCTTGGAGCATCTTCTGCTCCCCGGCGTTCGCTCACGGCAGCGGTACCAGCTGGAGGGAGGTGCCTGGGGTCCGTTGGGGACATCCCAGGGCCACCACAATTCATCCAGTAAAGTGATTGTCCCACGGGGGGGATGGCGCCCGCCGATCGGCTTTTTCAGGTGATGTCTGGCCTGCCGGTGGTGACGACGGTTAACTGATTGATGCCAAACTGTTCCCAGGTCACTTGAGGGAAGCCCCTTCCCCTCTCATGATGCATTCCCCGCAGATGCCGCAGTTCCAGGGTTTGGTCCACCAGTCGCCACCTCAGCAAACTGTCCAGCCAAAAAAACAGGTAAAAAGGAAAGCCGAGCATGCAACCGTGGGGGTCCCAACCAACGGGGACCATCGTCTTCCCACCACCGGCTTGGGAGCAAGCGCCGAAAGCCCGGGGGCCGTTGGCCAGCGGTTTGCATCGGGAATTTGAGGAATGGGGGCAGTGGGGGGATGAGGGAAGGGCATCACTGAATGTTTCTCGACCCTTTTTTTTGGTGGCAGGAGACAAGAGCCGCCTCCATTGGCCAATCTCAACCCATGGTGGTGAAGGAGGAGAAGATGCATTCGCCTGTCATCCGTAACAAGACCTTCAGTCCCCGATAGCAGCAAGATCTGCCAAAACACCCGGAGAGCATCAAACCGCCCGCGCACATCCCGCAACGTGAGTCCGGGGCCACGCTGGTTCAGGTGTCCCCCCAATTTCGGTGGCTGAGTCCCCCATCACCCTCCATTTTGGTCACTGTGACCCCCATCACCCACATTTTGGTCGCTGAGACCCCCACAACCCCCCATTTTGGTGGCTGAGACCCACATCCCCTGGGTGAGTCCTCCTTGCCGTGGGGCTCCTGGGGCACCCCAATAACCTCTGATGGGAGCCGCTGGTTTTTAGGGACAGAGATGAAACCCATGGAGTGGGGATGACCTGTCATCAGACCCCCGGAGCAAAACCCCCCACTGCCGGAAGCGCAGGAGAAAGGTCGGCAGAAACAGGAGCTGAAAACACCCGTTGCCCCCAAAAAGGTAACGTACCCTGGCAAAAATTAGGAAAACAACTCCCAAAATTCAGAATTAAACCTCCTAAAATTAAGCAGGACCGTGTCGGTTACCTGAATCTTGGTGTACGGCCAAGATTTGGTGTTTTCCACCTCCGAATTTTCCATTTGGAGATGGAAAGTGCCCGATGGAGGTTGGAGACGTGGAGATGGGACCCCACCTCCAAGCTGCGGGCGGGGATGCCGTCCAGAGGGACCTGGACAAGCTCCAGAAGTGGGTCCGTGTGAACCCCGTGAGGTTCTACAAGGCCAAGTGCAAGGTCTTGCACCTGGGTGGGTATCAGTAGAGGTTGTGGAGGCGAAGGGATGGAGAGCAGCCCTGCGGAGAAGGGACTTGAGGGTTTTGGTGGGTGGAAAGCTGGACGTGAGCCGGCGATGGGTGCTGACGGCCCAGAAAACCGACCGCATCCTGGGCTGGGTCAGAAGAAGCGTGTCCAGCAGGTCGAGGGAGGGGGATTCTCCCCCCCTGCCCTCCTGAGACCCCACCTGGAGTCCTGCATCCAGCTCCGGTGTCCTCAGGACAAGAAGGACACGGACCTGTCGGAGCGGGTTCAGAGAAGGCCGTGAAGATGATCCAAGAGCTGTGAAGACAGGCTGAGAGAGTTGGGGTTCTTCAGCCTGGAGAAGGCTCCGGGGAGACCTTCTTGCGACCTTCCCATACGTAAAAGGGGTTTATAAGAAAGATGGAGAGAGACTTTTGACCAAGACCTGTAGGACAGGGGGCAATGGTTTCGAAGTGGAAGAGGGCAGGTTTAGATTGGACCGAAGGAAGAACTACTTTACGCTGAGGGTGGTGAGACGCTGGCACAGGATGCCCAGATCGGTGGTCGCTGCCCCATCGCTGGGAACGTTCCAGGTCGGGTCGGACGGGGCTCTGAGCACCCTCATCTAGTTGAAGACGTCCCTGCTCGTGGCAGGAAGGTTGGACTAGGTGACCTTGAAAGGTCCCTTCCAACCCAAACTGTTCCGTGATTCACTGATTCCAAGTGTGCACGGGGAACGCGAGGTGCCGGAGGAGCCGGTCCTGCTCCCGGCATTCCCGGGAAGGCGTCGGAGCCGCCCGCTTGGCTTTGGGGGAGCAGATGCTGCCCGATGTGGGTCCACCACCTCCTCCAGCATCCTCCGGCCCCGGGGAACGGAAAGGTGTTTCCCCAGATGACACGGTGACGGGGAACAGCTTTTTGGCAGCAGCGGGGCAGACGTTTGCCGGATCGACTTCCCCTCCCCGGCTCGGCTCGTCCTAACCCACCCGTCCTTCTCTTCCGTAGGGCCTGAAAATCAAGAACATGGGTTCCTGGGCAAGTTTGGTCCAGAAACGCCCCACCACTCCCTCCTCCACGGCAAAGTCCTCCAGCCACAGCTTCGAGCAGTTCGAGAGGGCGGCGCGGGAGAAGGAGGAGCGGGAGAAGGCGCTGAAGGCCCGGGCGGAGCGGGTGGAAAGGGAGAAGGAGCGGCTGAGGCGGGAGCAGGAGAGGATGAGGTGAGACCACCGCCACGGTGAAGGCGTTTTGGGGCGTCCTCACCTTGGCCAAGGGCATGGGGAGATGTGTGCTCTCGTGGCAGGATCCGATCACGTGGCACAAGCCGGATCCGTGGCACGGTCCGGTCTCTTGGCATGAATCGGATCTCATCGCATAAAACCGATCTGATCTCGTGGCACGATCCAATCTGACGGCACAAATCCGATCCCGCCTCGCGGCACAAATCCGATCCAGTCTGTTGCATGATCCAGTCTTGTGGCATGAATCCGATCTGATCCACGGCGTGATCTGATCTGCTGGCACAAATCAGATCCAGTCTGTGGCGTGGTCCGATCTCCTGGCACGAATCCAATCTCACGGCCTAAAACGGATCTGATCCGTGGCACGATCCGCTCTCGCGGCACAAAACTGATCCCATCTCCTGGCACGAATCCGGTCTGATCCCTGGCATGATCTGTGCTGAAGCGATCCGTGGCACGATCGGATCTCACGGCGCAAATCTGACCAGATCTCCTGGCACCAATCCACACTGGCAGCTCTGATCCCCCCGCCGCGCCGTGCCGCGGTGCGCCGAAACCAGGCACCGGAGACACCCGTCCCCTGGCTGTTACGGCGTTTACCCCGTGTCGGTGCCACGGCAGCGGGAAGCAAACGGCGACCAGACCTCGCCATGGCGGGGCTGGGAGGGGGAGTTGCACGAGGTTCCCGGTGCCCGACGGCATCTCCCGGCATTTTTTTGGCAGGAGCCGGGAGGGCGAGGACGCCGCGGAGCAGGCCGCGCCGGGTGCACGAGGAGGTGCGGCGACACCAGGAGCAGCAGCAGCAGCAACAGCAAATGGCGGCGGCGGTGGCGGCGGCCCAAGCCCAGAGCTCGCAGCCCCGAACCTCCCAATCCGTGTTGGATCAGCAGCGGGAGGTGGCCAGGAAGCGGGAGCAGGAACGGAGGCGCCGGGAAGCGGGGAGTGGGGAGCCGGGGCGGCTCCGGCCCTGAAATCACCCGGGATGCTGAAAAAAAAACCCCTGGGGATGCTAAAAAAACCAAAATTTCTGGGGAAGGCCAAAAATCCTCGGTGAAGCTTCCCCCCACGCCCCCCCAAAAAATAAAAAAGATTCTAAAAAATTCCCGGGGAAGGAAGAAAATCCTCGGGGTTGCCCAGAAATCCCCAGGGAAGCGGAAAAATCCTTGGGGATGAAGCAAAATCCCCCAAGATGTTGGAAAATCCCCAGAGGTGCTGAAAAATGCCCCGGGAAACCAAAAAAAAAAAATATCAAAGGGGATGCTGAAAACTCCCCGGGGACGCTGTGAAATCCTCAGGGACGCCAAAAAATCCCTGGAGATCCTGAAAAACCTTTGGGGATGCCGAAAAATCCGCAGGGATGGCGAAAAATCTCTGGGGAAGCCCAAAAATCCCTGGAGAAGCCAAAACAAATCCCTGGGGAAGCAAAAAAAAAATCCTCATGCTTGCCCAAAAATCCCCAGGGAAGTGGAAAAATCCCTGGGGATAGAGCAAAATCCCCCGAGACACTGGAAAATCCCTGGAGATGCTGAAAAATGCCCCGGGATTCTGAAAACTCCCCGGGGAAGCCAAAAAAAAATCAAAGGGGATGCTGAAAACTCCTCGGGGATGCTATGAAATCCTCAGGGACGCCAAAAAATCCCTGTGGATCCTGAAAAATCCTTGGGGATGCCGAAAAATCTCCAAGGGCACCAAAGAAATCCTTGGGGATGCTGAAAAATCGGTACGGATGGCAAAAAATCTCCGGGGAAGCCCAAAAATCCTTGGGGAAGCCAAAAAAAAAAAAAAAAATCGCTGGGGATGCTGAAAAAAATGCCGGGAAAGCTGAAAAAATCCTCAGGGATGCTGTGAAAAATCCCTGGGGATGCCAAAACAATCCCTGAGGATGCTGTACAATCCACAGGGATGCCAAAAAAATCTCCAGGGATGCTGAAAAAAAGCCCTGGGACGGCAAAAAAATGCCCAAGGACGCTGAAAAATTGCCAGGGAAGCCAAAAAATTCCTCATGGAAACCCCCAAATCCCCAGGGATGCCAAAGAATTCCTGGGGATGCTGAGAAGTCCCCAGGGATGCTGAAAAATCCCTGAAGACACTAAAAATTCCCCGGGGGATGCCAAAAAAAATGCTGGGAATGCTGAAAAATCCCTGGCGGCGCCAAAAAAAATCCTCTGGGATACTTGAAAAATCCGTGGGGAAGCCAAAAAAGAATCCCCAGAAATGCCAAAAAATCACCAACGATCCCCAAAAACATCCCTTGGGGCCACGAAAATATCCCCAGGGATGCCAAAAAATCCCCGGGGACTCTGAAAAATCCCCGAGATGCCAAAGAAATTCCTCAGGGGTGCTGAAAAATCTCCGGAGAAGCCAAAAAATCCCTGGGGATGGCAAAAAACCAATCCCGGAAGTTCTGAAAAATCCCGAGGGAAGCCAAAAAATCCCTGAGGACGCCAAAAAAAATCTTCGGGGATGCCAAAAAAATGCCCAGAGATGCCGAAAAATCCGTGGGGACACCAAAAAAAAAAATCCTTGGGGATGCCAGAAAATCCCTGCGGACACCAAAATATCCCTGGGGATGCCAAAAAAATCCTGGAAATGCTGAAAAATCCCTGACGACGCCCCCAAAAAAAAATGTTTGGGGATTCCAAAAACCCGCAGCGATGCCGAAAAAATCCCTGAGGATGCCCCAAAAATACCCAGGACGGGCAAAAATTAAATCCCGAGAATGCTGAATAAATCCTAGGAAGGCCGAAAAAAATCCTGGGAATGCCAAAAAAAATCCTGGGAATGGTGAAAAACATCCTGGGAACGTAAAAAAAAAAAAAATATCCTGGGAATGCAAAAGAAAAAATACACCAGGAATGCTGAAAAATTCCCTGGACTGCCAAAAAATTTCCAGGGATGCCAAAAAAAAACCTCCCAGAAGCTCTGAAAAAATTCCCAGGAATGCCGAAATATTTCCTGGCAATGCTGAAAAAAATCCCAGGAATGCCCCCAAAAAACCCTTTTTCCCTTCTCTTGCAGACGGCAGCGACGAGCAACATGAATTTCCAGATTTTGGATTCTTTTCCTCCTGATTTGAGTCTTTAATAAAATAAAATTTAAAAACAAAAACACACAAAACAACAACAAAAAAACTTATTTTTTTTTTCCCAGCAAGAAAAAAAACACACACCAAAAAAAAAAAAGTTTCGGACTCTCCGTTAAAAAATAAAAGATCCAGGATCGGGATCGTCCCGCACGTTCCGACTGGCGCAGGGAGCGGCGGGGGGCTGCCCCCCCCGCCCCCCCCCGGCCTTCCAGGGGTTTTCCTTAGTTTTTGCCTATTCCACGCCCCCCCGCTCCGTGTGAAAAAGGGGGGGGGAATTAAAAATTCAAATCCCAGCGCAAAAATAAACGGATGCAAAACCACCGAGAAAAGATGCCCCCCCCCAACCCCCCCCCCATTATTCACTCTATTTATCTGGATTTTTTTTTTTTCCCCTCTCTTT
>JAVKLA010000093.1:1221763-1239837 GCA_034782735.1 Sagittarius serpentarius
CAAACCCGGCCAAGTCCTGGAAGCTTTTTTTATCCTTCCGCAGCCTAGCAAAATATTTAGATTTTTCTTTTTTCTTTGGTTTAGGGGTTTAGTAAAGGGCTCCAACTTTGCCAGTGGCCTGAGCAACTCCTAGGCTGTAGCTGCCTTTTTATTCTCACTGAAGCTTTTAAAAAAAAAGGCAGTTTTATCCTTTTCCACTGCCTCAGCCTCCTGCTGTCTCCTTAGACCAACAAGTTGAGGCAGCTAAAAAAAAAAGTGAGTTTTCAACCCCGTATCACACAGCCACGCGGGATTAAGCACTGGCTCCTGGCTGGGCACAAGCAGTGTGGAGCAGAAACCCCACCCGGTCTTAGGCCAGCCTAAAGCAGCTGGATAAAACCAGACCTTTCTGCCCTGGACGGGTTTAGGAGGATGAAGAATGACCTCGCTCCCGCAAGCAAGCGCCTGTCGTGCAGCCAGACGTCTGCTGGGACAGGCTTAAATCCCGGCTGGCTCCCGTCAGTACGTCCCCATCCCGCTTTGGATGGTGATGGAAGGGGACACCCGCATCGTAGTTCAGCCTGTAAAAAGTCATCACCCCAGAGACCTCGGAGAGCCCACTGCATCCCAGCTGGTGCAGATCAGTGATAGAAATAAACAGTGACGCAGGATTAAAGCTTGTCTTAGCCCAGCCACAGGAATATCTGGACACCACAGGTCTTGCATAGCCCCTAGAGTGACTGCTGGTGTCAGTACGGGAGGAGCAGGCAAGTTTGGGAGAAGCAGGCAGTAGCAGGCAGGACTCAGGGTTATTAATTAGCCTTTAACGATGTTGTACTGTTGTCCTCTTGCAGCGGAGAAAGTGGATGTAATTGCTGGTTCCTCTAAAATGAAGGGGTTCTCCTCCTCAGAGTCTGAGAGCACCAGCGAGTCCAGCTCCTCCGACAGCGAAGATTCAGAAACAGGTTAGACGCAGCTTATTTAACGACTCAGTCCTAGACCTGGTTTCTGTATAAATAAATATGTTTTCATTCCTGACTCGGTCTTTTAATTTTTTTTTTTTCTTTATAATGAGAAAACCCAATATACGCAGCCACGTGTTGCTCGTTTTGGGGCTCAACATGGACAACTTGGCAGTAGTGATGTCTCTGGCAGTTCTTAAGCCCAACACGATGATTTTTCGTAAGCTTTTCCTTGCTGAACTTGGACATGAGCGCGGGAGAAAAAAAAACCAGCGTGCGCCAAGGTCACTCTTTGTCTGGTTAATGACCTAGATTGGTATTTTTAGAAAAAACGCTGTATTTTTCCCTCAAAGGAGAGGTTTAAAACATTGTCGCCAGCACTGCTTGCGCCACAGAGGATGGAGAAGGACGGAAGAAATGGGGTTTTACATGTAAAAGCCTTTTTATTTTACGGCATCGGGCAGATCTCGAGAAAAAAGGATTTAAAATTAAATTTTAAATTACCAGAGCGGTGTCTGCTCTGCATAACTCTTTGTTTTTCCCTCGTACCGCTTAAATTAGGCTGTTCTCATGTTATTCTTAATTATTATGCTTTCCTTGCTAGTGTTCCCTCCGTGGTATTAGGGAAGCAAAGCTTGTGCTGTCACTTAAAGCTGTTTTTTCCTCCTAGCTGGCTAACTCAGCTTGGACTCTGAAGGTTAAGCTGGGCTTACCCTAGCACTTAAGTCAATAGTAAGACTTTTGCATCTCCAGCGGGTTGGGAAATCGGGAGATGCACGTGGCAGAAAATAATCTGGATTTATTTTCATGGCTGGGGTGGGTGCGTAGGGCAAACAGCACCGAAAAAAGGAGCAGAAATAAAATAATAAAAAAAAACAACCCTCGAAATAAATCTGGATTGATGGGACTCACCTTTGAGCCGGTGCTGGCAATGCTTCCCAACAATCCTCCACTTTTTAGGGGTTGGTTTGTCTGGGATAGGTCTGGAGTCTGATATCTTTGAACATATTTGCCTGATTAAATTATTTGGTGCTAAATTCTGCCCTGGCTTGATGGGGGAAAGCAAAACCTGCCGTCTTTATGCTCTTAAACAAGTTTTTATCTAATATATCTTTATTTCTGCCAAGCTTACGATCACATCAACCAAAATAAACCAGAGCGACCTGTTTATCGCGACCCACCTTGTCATGTCGTATTAATCTTGGCCAACATCAACTCATCCCAAATCCCGAGCCTTAATCCTGGCATCCCATTTCCAAATGGAACCCATCTGATAAAATTTGCCTGCTCAGCCCATGTGCTACGAATCCCAAAACTGCGTTTTATTTAAAATTCTCTCCCCCCGCCCCAAGCTGATGATAGATCTTCGACCAGAGATAGCAGGATCCTCGACCAGGTTGTGTTTTGGATGATGATTTATAGGGATGATCTCAGGGATCCCTCCAGAGCGTGGCAGCAGGGATGTGAGATGTAAGGTGGGAATTTTCGGGATGCTCCGGTGCCAAACCCTTCTCGTTTCAATGAGCAGGGCTAATTAAAACCTAGAAAGGCACCAAAGTCTCCTCCGTGATGCTCTTGTTCCGGCAAAGCCAGCTTCCGATGGAGCGGCAAATGCTCTTTTTTGAGTGTTTCTCCCCAGGCAGTGGCTGGGTGGATGCAGAGGAGCACGGGTTGCTCTTGCGTTTGAGTTTTTAAATGCTGTTGTCCTCTTTTTAGCTGCTTTTCCCCAAATCCAACGTCTCCAGGGTTTGTCGTCCTGGCTGCCATGATTTGGGATTTATTTGGCTGATGTAGACCAATGCTGTTCGGGTTGGGCTCCCACTCCGGTGCTTGGAAAAGTCTTAACTGACACGCCTCTGGCACAGATACCCTCGGTCTACGCCAGAGTTACCACCATCGGGCGATGAATCAAACTCGTAACGCTTTGGGTAGGAGGTTAATTAAGAGAATTAATCTCTTTTATTCAGTTAATTTCCAATGCCAATGGGTTTTTGCTCTCCTAAACCATTTTTTCCTCCCCTTTCTGATAAAATACACGATGAACAACCTTGACCGGAGGGATTTGCCCGATAGCAGGTAGATCTTCTCCATACCGGTATTTGCACCATTACTGTTGAATCACTTGCAAGTTGTCTTTTAAGAGGTTTTAAGACCATTTAAGATGTTTTAAGACCTTTTAAGACATATTTTTGATACCGTGCGTTGTCCTGTTAGTTTACAATTATGTTATTTTAATGACCCCAAGTGGTTTGGGACAGTTAGTTTTGCTGTTGTAAAATATTCATGTATTTATTTTTTTCCGGGAGCAGAATCGTGGCAACACCTGCGTTAGCTTAAGCAGAGAATTAGATTTAAAATTTGCTGGTAAGCTTCAAAATTTGCCCTGCAATTGTTAACAAGATTCGGCATCCTAACAATTTGTTTGGCTAATGAAGCTTTTATTTGCCCTCTAAGCCATTGTACAGTGGGATTACTTTGTGCAATACATATTTGTGATTTTAAAACCACTGGCGAAAGCCGTTAACATGGATTTTTTTACCTTGATTTTTGCGTTTGCTTGTGTGTATCGTAAAAAAAAGAGGCAGTTAATGGTAACGCATGTAAGCAAACGCAGACGCAATGAAATTATAAGCTAGAATTAATTGCAAGTAATTGCAACTCAATTTTATTTTCTTTAAAGTGCAGTTTTGCGCTCGGCAGTGGCTCCCACGAGCCGCCTCTTGCCTTTTTGCAATCCAGAGCTTTTAAAATATAAATTATTTTTATTTTACCTGCTTGAATCCATGCGATGTCTCCATCCCTCCATGTAGCTGGCAATTAAACATGTTATTTTATCAAATTGGGAGTGTTTTACCGAAAATCTGCTGAAACTCTGAAAATAGGAGGCTTCAAAGGCAGGAAGAACAGTAATAGTACCGGTTTTGTAGCGTAGGAGATGGGACTGAGTCTTTGCCTTGAGCTCTGAGAAACCAGAGGTGCCGAACGAGAGGGTTATTCCGGTTTAACTTGCTGTAATTAGCAATTAGTGGATGCAAATGATCCCAGACTCCATCCTGGAAGCATTTAGGTAGGATTTTTTGCTTGCAGACAGCCAGGAGTGAGCTCTCTGAGCATCTCGGATGCTTCTCCCGGCTTCAAGCATTGGCACTCTGGCTGGACCGTGGTTTAGCTGAGGTTCAGCAAGTGCCGCCATCCTGGGGCTCAGGCAACTTAAAACCTGGTTTATTTTTGGTAGGCACCAGATTTTGAGTTACTTAACAGTAAACCAGACGGGCTCTACCTGTTCACCCTCACTGCTCAGCTGAGCAGGGTTATTATATCCCCCAAGTATTTTGGGAGATGCTTCCCAGGACCCCCAAAAGACCGGTTGGGTGGAGATAACCCACAGCTGCAGTAATTAATGGCAGCAGTTAAGACTTTAGCAATTAAATCTGAGCCTCAGTTAATTTGTGGTCGCTAATTTTGCTTTTCTTCTGAAATTTCCCAAAGGACAGTGGCATTTATCTGCCTGTTTTGTGCAGTGGCGTAAAGGAAGAGGCTTTGCAGCTTGCTCAAGGCTGCAGCAGCACAGTTAGGTTTTATGAAGGACTAAAAGTCAGGGCTAGAGCTGGCTCAGCAATGCTGGAAAACCTGTTTCTGGGGTTGCGGGGCTGTTTTCAGCAAATCTTTTATGTGCTTCAGCTAGTGAGTTACCAGTCGCGTCTTTAGGAGGAGCGGTGGTAACGCTGGCTGGGTTACTAGTGGGCTGGGACGTCCTGGCTTCTGAGAGTTGAAGATCCCTCACGTCTAATTTGGCATTATCTGGGTTTAAATCACAAGTACTTGGATTTAATTAGCGGAAACCTGGTTTTAATTGAGAGGCACCTGGGTTTTATTCAGAGGCACCTGGGTTTAAATTACAGGTACCCATGTTTTAATTCAGAGCTGCCCAGGTTGTAATTCAGAGGTACCCTGGTTAAATTCGGAGGTACCTGGGTTTAATTCAAAAGTACTCGTGTTTAATTTGCAGGTACCCAAGTTTTAATTTGCGGGTACCCAGAATTCACATGTGACGGGGTTTAATCCGCAGGTACCCAGGTTTAATTTGCAGGTACGTGGGTTTAATTTAGAGTTACCTGGATTTAAATCAAAGTTACTCAAGTTGAATTTGCAGGCACCTGGGTTTAATTTAAAGGTTTAATCTGCCGGTACCTGGGTTTAAGTCCCAGATACCCAGGTTTAAATCACAGGCGCCCAGGTTTAACCTGGTGGTACCCATAGGTGTGGGTGCTGGTGAAGCTCAGTCCCAGCCTCCGAGATAGACCCCACGTCCTCCGTGCGCTGGTTTATTTTAGTGAGTTTTAATCCTTGATCCATGTTCCTTTGAGTTTGAGAGGGAGATGGATCGATTTAATCCCAACCATTTATTTTTTCGAGTAGATTTGTGCCTTTGGAAATAATTTTCTCCTTTTTGCCCTCTTCCCAGGCTGGGTTTCTTGGCCGCAGTGTACAGCAGGAAGGACTTAGAGTCCCTCCTTGCCCTAGCACCAGTCTTCCCCCAGCTCATCACCACCTTTTACGCTCAGCAGGAGAGGACAGGGATCTGTTAGGCTCGGTTTAGCCACGCTTGCCCATGGCAAGGTGCCACGGGGCAGGAACCACAGCCGTGCTGGTTAATCTTGACTTAAAAGAAACTCAGATGATCATCGGTGGATGGTTGGCGTGCAGGCAGGGAGTCAGGCAACAGGCAACGAGGCGTCACGTGGCTTTATAATGCCGCAGGTAGCCCTGCCTGCAGGCAGCACCTCTGTGCCAATAACAGTGCCAAGAAAAAAACAGATCCCATCAGTTTTACCCTAGAAACGCTTTCCGATCACTCTGCTCGAGGACGGGTCTCACTGAAAATAACCTCCCAAGTGCTGTACAGCATCTTGCGGTTATGCCGCAGGGTCCCGGTTGGCCGGCAGCGACGCATCTTTGCCATGGTAGAATGGCCGCACCGTCTCCAGGTTGAGCATCCCCTCCTTGGGGGCAGTATCCAGCACCCCGTAAAGCAGCTTTTGTGCTAAAGTAGGCAAATTTTGGTGTATTTAATGGGATTTGAAGAATAACAGCTGACCCGGTCGTTCCTCTGGCAGCGCCGCAGTCACCGGCATGCCAAATGTTGTGGGGATTCGCAGGGTCCGTAGGGCGGATGAAGCCACTGCTGCGATCTCCAAGAGCAGAATTAGTTAAAATGAGTATTTTCCAGTAAAAAAACCCACATCCACTGCCAAATCCAGGAGTCCCTGTTGTGGTTCTGCTGTCCTAAAACCTAGCAGATTCCTTTTTATAGCAAAAAAATTGTAACCGATATTATATCAAAAAGTTGCTTTTTGGGTGTTTTTTTTTAAAAAAAACCCTCAAGTCGCTTTTAGCATTTATTATAATATTTCCCCCAAATAAGTTTGTTATTTTCCCAGGAGACACAAGGGGAATTACGTGGGATTGTGATTTTATTGGAATGTATAACTGCATGTTTTTAGCAAAGTGGTAATTTTAGATCTGTTTTTCCTGAATGCACCAGGCTGGAAAATCAGGATGAATTTAACTACAAACAAACTGTTTCCGTAACCACTTTTGTTTAGATTTTTTTTCCACTTAACCGTGATCTGCTACAAATACTTCATATAAATCTGTTTATTTTTATATTCTCTCCGCATGCTTCGGGATTTCACTGCCATGTAACCACCAGCTTCTTTCCCCACAAAAAAAGGAGAAAAACTGTATAGCTTTGATATTTTTATTTTTAAATAATAAAATAATAAAGTGGCTTGTTACGGAAAATGTACTTTTTTTTGTATAATCATGGAGTTTTAACTAATAATGTGGAAATTACGATGATAGCGAACCGTATGGCAGTGTTTTGCTATTTCAGGTAAATTGGGTGGGAGTAAAAGATGAGGATTTAGGGAAAAATAAAATACATACACGTGGCGCCGACACGCCAGCAGGAGCAGAGCCTCGTGCACCGATGTAAGCTTTCTGCTCTACAAACATCTTGAAATGACATCATGGAAATTACCTTTTTCTTTAATCCCAGTGATTTTTAGCCCTGTGGATGATAGCGACTGTAACCCAGCAGCCGTCATCAGCGGTGATAAACGTTCATCCTTTGGCTGGGTTAGCCAAGGTCATTGCATCTCTGAAGTCACCGATGTCACCGGGTGATCCTGCCCTGGGACTGTCGTGGCTTTGCCTGTCATGGTCTCCGTTGGCTTCCTCTTCTTGGTGAAGGGTCTCCCAAAGCATCCATTTACCGGCAGGTGCTTTCAGCCACAGTTGCAGTTGATTGGGTGATTCAAGCGGCAGGATTCACCCATCTTGCTCCAAGGTCTTGCCTCAGTTCGTTGTGGAGATATTCGGCTTGTACCAAGAATGATGGCAAAGCCTACGCTGAAGTAGCTCCCCTGGGAGAACTGCTGGGTCATGGCACGTCAGCAAAAGGGTGGAGAAGAGTACAACCATCTTCCCCGAAGGAGCAACACAGGAGAAGCAGTGGCTTTTGGAGCAGCTGATGCTGACAGTTAAACCGTAGTGGGTCTTCGACACTGCCCTGTCATGTGGCTTTTTTGGGGAACCAGTGCTTAATCCTGCCTGATCCTGGCTTAGTCTGCAGCTTTTCTCCTCTCTTCCTAGCTGACACCTCTGCTCCGCACATTTCTCCCAATTTTGGGTTTTCTTTACCGTCCTGTGAGCACTTTTATCCTGATTAAATAGGATGAGGCAGAAACCAGGGCGCTCCGTGAAGCCGCCTCCACTCCCCAGTAGCTGTGCCCGGACGTGTTTTATCCATAGGGAGCATCTGGCAGAGAAACTTGTCTCCCCTTCTTGTCCTTGCTTCTTCTGTGGCATCAGCGGGACGAGCAGTGAAGTCTTGCAGAGCACCTTCCCTCTTGATGGAAGAAGTCATCAGGTCTTGATCTTTCTGGAAGGTGAGTCTGCTGCCAGCATCCATCCGGATCCACGGATGCCTGTCCAGAGCCGTGGATGCCCATCCGGAGCCACGGGACTCCCATTTGGATCCGTGGATGCCCATCCAGAGCCACGGACACCCATCTTGAGCCATGGATGCCCATCTGTATCCGTGACCACCCAAGCCTAGCGTCGCGATGCTCCGAGGAATCCCACCTCTCCTCTGCCCAACATCCTGGCTCCCCAGTGGTATTTTAATCCTGCTGTTCCGCTATCTGCGGATCCGCTGGATCCAGGCTGTAACGTCAGGAATCATCAACCACGGGCTCAGAAAGCCTTTTCCACCTCGAAACCAAATACTACTGATACGTAAAACCAAACATTTGCAGACAGATTAATAGGAGCTGAGCGGTTTTGCAGCGCCCAGTGCTGAGATTTTGCCTTCTCCCCTTCCCAACCATTTTTTGGTGTTTTTTATTAAAAAAAAAAAAAAAAAACCCAAAAAACCAAAACACCCTACTTTTTTAACTATGTCATCCTTAAAATCTGCAAAACGGCGCCGCTGGACCAGCGCAGCCCATCACCAGGCATCTGGGCACGCTACAATGCTAATACCGGTCACCAGTGCTGCCTTATAATTAAAAAAAAACCAGAGGTGAAGCAGCAAACTTTAAAAATTAATTTAATTTCTGGCGGGATTTAAGGGAAAATCCCATGTGGGAGATGATCCCCGGGGACAAGGAGCACTTTTTCCCACCCAGAATGGTTGCTGTGAGGGTTTTATCCATCATGTTTTGCTGGGCACATCCAAACACCATGCCAAATAAAGGCGAAAGTCCCACCACCGAGCGATTTATGTGGCTGGATAAGCAATCTCAGACAATGTTGTTTTGTTAATTCGCTGTTTCTTGGCATGGTTTGTGGAGGACATCCTGGGAAATTGTCGCCCTGGACCCAAAATCAAACCAGCTGTTTTCAATGACAATGCTTTAAAAATATCTGTGGAGGCGAGGAGGCGTGAGAGGTCGTCCCGCGGGAAGCTGGCAAACCCAAACCCTCTGCGGATTTAGGAGGAAAGGGGGATGGAAAATCGCTGTTTGCGTAGCCGTGATATTGGATATCTTATTTTTTTTTATTCGTCCTGCCAAGTTTCTTGCTCCTTATTTCCCCCTTTGGAGCAAGGCAGCGTTCCTGGAGTAGCCGAGTCTGGTTGAGCAATGTTTTTTCTTGACCGTTGCGTCCTTCTGCACTGCAAGATGCCGGTGGAAGGAGACCGGGAGTCTTCACCTTAATTTTCTTCTCCTTTTTGCTACAATTCTCTCTTCCTTTTTGTGACAGCATGGCGGTGAAAACCCCGAGCCTCCGGGCAAGAGGTCTCTGGGGAAGTCCAGCTCGATCGATGCCTAAAACCTTCTCCTTTGCTGTCATTGGTACCGAATTGGTGCTGTTGAGTCTTTACAGGGATGATGGGATAGAGTGGCACCGCTGAGGTACTAACGTTTGCTCTGTTCCCCCCTTTTTTTTTTTTGGCAGAAATGGCACCGAAATTGAAGAAAAAAGGGCATTCGGGACGAGAGCAAAAAAAGGTAGGAGACGCAACATCCTTCCCATCTCGCTTGAGGGGAGGTTTGGGAGCGCCAGGAATGCCGGCAGAACCATCGCCGGCGTGCTCGGCTGGGTCGATGCCCTCCCCGTGCTCGGCCAAAGAGGCTTTTGCTTTGCTTGGAAGCTGTCCCGAGCCAGCCCAAAACTGGGAGGTATAGTTGAAAGGACACTGGGAGGGCATTTTGGTGACTAGACAGGTGTTTTGTTGACTGGGAGAGCATTTCGGTGACCGAAAAAGTGTTTCAGTGACCAGAAAGGCATTTTGGTGACCAGGAAGGTGTTTCGGTGACGGAGAAGGTGTTCAGTAACTCACCGGTGCTTTTATTTTCCTCCGTTAGCATCACCATCATCACCATCAACCGGTGCAGCAGCAACCACCGCCACCGCAGCCTCCTCCGCAACCGCAACAGCCTCCTCCGCCCCCTCCGCCACCGCAGCCCTTACCGCCGCAGCCGTTACCACCCCCGCAGCCCCCGCCCCCGCCCCCGCCTGTTCCTCAACAGGCTCCTCCGCCGATGAAGTCTTCTCCTCCACCTTTCGTCCCCACGCAAGTCCCCGTCCTGGAGCACTCGCTGCCGGGGAATATGTTCGACACCATGACGCATTTCACCCAGCCCATCATGCATCTTCCTCAACCGGAGATGCCACCCCATCTCCCCCAGCCACCCGAGCACAGCACTCCTCCCCACCTCAACCAGCATGCTGTGGTGTCTCCTCCAGGTGAGCAGTGGCAGAGGATGGCGTTGGGTGGGTTTTTATTCCTCCTGGAGTATGACTGGCATGGAGGAGTGGTAGGTGGGCGAGGGGAGGTTCTCCACTTCTGATGTCCGTGGTGCCACCGTGTCCTTCCCTTTCTCTCCAGCTTTGCACAACGCTCTGCCTCAGCAGCCCTCGAGACCCAGTAACCGAGCTGCGGCACTACCCCCGAAGCCTTCGCGTCCACCAGCTGTCTCGCCGGCCATCAGCCAGCAACCCATGCTTCCTCAGCCGCCTCTGCCCCAACCTCCCCAAGTCCTGCTGGAGGATGAAGAACCTCCTCCGCCGCACCACAACCTGCCTCTGAGCACCAGCCAGATGCAGCTCTACCTTCAGCAGCTGCAAAAAGTGCAGCCGCAGACTCCTCTTCTCCCTTCAGTGAAGGTCCAGTCGCAACCGCAGCCACCCCTGCAGCAGCCGGCTCACCCTGCGGTGCAGCAGCTGCAGCACCAGCCGCCGCCGCGGCCCATGCACATGCAACCCATGCCCTTCCCATCCCACATCCCCCAACCCCAACCTCCGCCGCAGCAACATCCGCCCCCGCAACCGCCCCCGCCGCCCCCGCCGCCGCAGCCAGCCAAACCGCAGCAGGTCATCCAGCATCACCCGTCGCCGCGGCACCATAAGCCCGATCCCTACTCGACCGGTGAGCGGGAGTCGGGGACGGCGGTTGAGTCTACGGCTTGAGCCTAGTTGCGCTGTGTGATGAGGAGGGGGTACGGGGCGGTGGGGCGGTTTCCATGCGTCCTCTGAGCTCCGCCAACACCCACTGGTAGGTGGTGGTGTGGAGGGAGCCCCACTTAGCTGGAGTCTGACGTAACCGCCTGGCGACGCCTCTTTCCTTCTCAAATCCTCAAAAATTTGACGATATGAAGTGTTTGAAGATCTTGAAGATCTCAAGTTTTGAGTATCCAGCGGTTCTCAAATCTTTGAGGAACTCAAAGATCTCAGGTTTTTGAGGGTCTTGAGGACCTCAGATTTTTGAGCATGTCATCAAGGATCTATGATCTTTGAGGCATAAGGATCTCAAATTTTCGAGTATCTCTAAGATCTCATTTTTGAGGATCTTGAGGATCTCAGATCTTTGAGGAGCTCAAGGATCTCAGTTTTATGAGGATCTCAAGTGTTTGAGGATCTTGAAGATCTCATTTCCGAGGATCTCGAGGTTCTCAGATCTTTTGAGGATCTCAACGATCTCAAATTTTTGAGGAACTTGATCTCAGATCTTTAAAGATCTCGGGGTTCTCAAGTTTTTGAGTCTCGGCGCAGCTCTGGTGTCGGAGAGCGCTGGCCTTGCCTTTGTCGCCGTCCCGGCTGGATGCCAGCGTTGGGTGGTCTCTCTCAAGGCAGCAGGGGGTCTGCTCTCCACTCTTAGAGGAGGTCAGGGCTGTGGATGCCCCGTGGGGGGTATCCCGGCATTTTTTGGAGCGCAGCCTCTGATAACGCAGCTGCTTGGCTGCCAGGTGGAGGAGAAGGGATGATCGGGGGCTAACCCGGTGTGATGACCTCCGGCCATCCCAGAAACGGGAGGAAGCAGACAGGATAATGTGGCCACGGTGCTCAGCCTTCAGGGTTGGCTTGGGAGATCCCAGATCTTCACGACGGCCTTGGACTCAGTGGTGCCACCACCAACATTCCCAGTGAAGAACGTTTCCGGCTGGGATAACTCCGGCAGTGTCATGCTTTCGAGACCAAGCACCCATGAAACCTCTGCGGTTTGGGGAGGTCTCGCTCCTGCTTTTGCTTGACCACGTGGTTCCCCCAGGTGTGGCCTGTCAGGTCTTTGTTCCCAAAGTCATCCTGCTCAGCCCCACGTGGGCATAGGCAGGATAAAATCCCTGGAGTTGAAGGGATGGAGCCGGGTGAGGGCAGGCAGCGCTGGGAGCTGCTTCTCCTGCCTGCAGAGCTGCCGCAGGCAGCTCGGTCGTGATGCCTGAGATGGACACAAAGCCCAAGGTGGAGCCTGCTGGCTCCCAAAAACCTCCCATTGCTTGTAGAGCCAACGTGTCCTGCCTGCGTGGCTCTGGGCAGGGAGAGGTGCAGGCAGAGGGAAGTGAAGTGCAGGCAGGGCAGTCCTAGGGGAACAGTTTTACAGCTGGGAATATGGATGGACCACCAGGAGAATGAGCAGAAGGGGTCGAATTATGGGGGGACACCACCAACGAGCATCACCGAGGTGGGACAAGCCACCGCGCAGCTTTGGAGCATCTTCTGCTCCCCGGCGTTCGCTCACGGCAGCGGTACCAGCTGGAAGGAGGTGGCTGGGGTCTGTTAGGGACATCCCAGGGCCACCACAATTCATCCAGGAACGTGACTGTCCCACGGTGGGAAGGGTGTGTGCCGATCGGCTTTTTCGGGTGATGTTTGGCGTGCCGGTGGTGACGATGGTTAACTGATTGATGCCAAACTGTTCCCAGGTCACTTGAGGGAAGCCCCTTCCCCTCTCATGATGCATTCCCCACAGATGCCGCAGTTCCAGGGTTTGGTCCACCAGTCGCCACCTCAACAAACTATCCAGCCAAAAAAACAGGTAAAAAGGAAAGCAGAGCACCAAACCATGGGGGTCCCAACCAATGGGGACCATCGTCTTCCCACCACCGGCTTGGGAGCAAGCACCGAAAGCCCAGGGGCCATTGGCCAGCAGTTTGCATCGGGAATTTGAGGATGGGGGCAGCGGGGGGATGAGGGAAGGGCATTGCTGAATGTTTTTTGACTTTTTTTTTTTTTTTTTCTTGGCAGGAGATGAGAGCCGCCTCTGTCGTCCAGTCTCAACCCATGGTGGTGAAGGAGGAGAAGATGCATTCGCCTGTCATCCGTAACGAGACCTTCAGTCCCCCGTTGCGGCAAGATCCACCGAAACACCCGGAGAGCATCAAACCGCCCGCGCACATCCCGCAACGTGAGTCCGGGCCCACGCTGGTTCAGATGTCGCCCCAATTTCGGTGGCTGAGGCCCCCATCACCCCCCGTCTTGGTGGCAGAGACCCCATCACCCCCTATGTCAGCAGCTGAGACTACATCACCCCCCTTTTTTCATGTCTGAGACCCCCATCGCCCCCCATTTTGGTCCCTGAGACCCCCACAACCCCCCATTTTGGTGGCAAAGACCCCGTCACCCCCTGTTTTGGTGGCTGAGACCCCGATCCCCTGGGTGATCCCCCCTCGCTGTGGGTCTCCTGGGGGATCCCGATAACCTCTGACGGGAGCTGCCGATTTTTAGGGACGGAGATGAAACCCATGGAGGGGGGACGACCTGTCATCAGACCCCCAGAGCAAAACCCCCCACCGCCGGGAGTGCAGGAGAAAGAGCGGCAGAAACAGGAGCCGAAAACACCCGTCGCCCCCAAAAAGGTAATGTACCCTGGCAAAAATGAGGAAAAAAACTCCCAAAATTCAGAATTAGACCTCCTAAAATTAAGCAGGGCCGTGTTGGTCACCTGAATCTTGGTGTACGGCCAAGATTTGGTGTTTTCCACCTCCGAAGTTCCCATTTGGAGGTGGAAAGCGCCCGATGGAGGTTGGAGAGGCGGAGATGGGATCCCCCCACCAAGCTGAGGGAGGGGATGCCATCCCAAGGGACCTGGACAAGCTCCAGAGTGGGTCCGTGTGAACCTCATGAGGTTCTACAAGGCCAAGTGCAAGGTTCTGCACCTGGGTGGGTATCAGTACAGGTTGAGGGGTGAAGGGATGGAGAGCAGCCCCGCAGAGAAGGGACTTGAGGGTGTTGGTGGATGGAAAGCTGGACATGAGCCAGCGATGGGTGCTGACGGCCCAGAAAACCAACCGCATCCTGGGCTGGGTCAGAAGAAGCTTGGCCAGCAGGTCGAGGGAGGGGGATATTCCCCCTCTGCCCTCCTGAGACCCCACCTGGAGTCCTGCATCCAGCTCCGGTGTCCTCAGGACAAGAAGGACACGGACCTGTTGGAGCGGATTCAGAGAAGGCCGTGAAGATGATCCAAGAGCTGTGAAGACAGGCTGAGAGAGTTGGGGTTCTTCAGCCTGGAGAAGGCTCCGGGGAGACCTTCTTGTGACCTTGGTGAGACGCTGGCACAGTCTGCCCAGAGAGGCGGTTGCAGCCGCATCACTGGGAACATTCCAGGTCAGGTTGGACAGGGCTCTGAGCACCCTCATCTAGTTGAAGATGTCCCTGCTCACGCAGGAGGGTTGGACTAGGTGACCTTGAAAGGTCCCTTCCAACCCAAACTGTTCCGTGATTCTCTGATTCCAAGTGTGCATGGGGAATGCGAGGTGCCGGAGGAGCCGGTCCTGCTCCCGACATTCCTGGGAAGGCGTCAAGAGCCGCCTGCTTGGCTTTGGGGGAGCGGATGCTGCCCGATGCGGGTCCACCACCTCCTCCGGCATCCTCTGGCCCCGGGGAACGTAAAGGTGTTTCCCCAGATGACATGGTGATGGGGAACAGCTTTTTGGCAGCAGCGGGGCAGACGTTTGCCAGATCAGCTTCCCCTCCCTGGCTCGGCTGTTCCTAACCTTAACCCATCCTTCTCTCTGTAGGACCTGAAAATCAAGAACATGGGTTCCTGGGCAAGTTTGGTCCAGAAACACCCCACCACTCCGTCCTCCACGGCGAAGTCCTCCAGTGACAGCTTTGAGCAGTTCAAGAGGGCGGCACGGGAGAAGGAGGAGCGGGAGAAGGCACTGAAGGCCCAGGCGGAGCAGGTGGAAAGGGAGAAGGAGCGGCTGAGGCGGGAGCAGGAGAGGATGAGGTGAGACGGCCACCACGTTGAAGGAGTTTTGGGGCGTCCTCACCTTGACCAAGGGCATGGGGAGATGTGTGCTCTCGTGGCAGGATCCAATCACGTGGCACAAATCGGATCCGTGGTGTGATCTGGTCTCTTGGCATGAATCGATCTCATGGCATAAAACCAATCTGATCTTGTGGCACGATCCAATCTCATGGCACAAATCCGATCCCGCCTCGCGACACAAATCCGATCCAGTCTGTTGCGTGATCCAGTCTCGTGGCATGAATCCGATCTGATCCATGGCATGATCTGATCTCCTGGCACGAATCCGATCCAGTCCGTGGCATGGTCCAGCCTCCTGGCACGAATCCAGTCTCATGGCGTAAAATGGGTCTGATCCATGGCACGACCTGATCTCATGGCACAAATCCCATCCAGTCCCATGGCATGAATCTGATCCAGTCTCGTGGCACAAATCCGATCTGGTCTGTGGTACGATCCTGTCTGGTGGCACGAATCTGATCCGATCTTGGGGCATGACCTGCACCAGTCTGATCCGTGGCACGATGCAGTCTCATGGCAGAAATCGGATCCCATCTCACAGCACGAATCTGATCTCACGGCACCATCCAATCTCACAGCACAAATCCGATCCCATCTCCTGGCACGAATCCATTCTGATCCCTGGCACGATTTGTGCTTAAGCGATCCGTGGCACGATCCGATCTCATGGCGCAAATCTGATCAGATCTTGTGGCACCGATCCACACCAGCAGCTCTGATCCCTTGCCGTGCCGTGCCATGCCATGGTGCATCTAAACCAGGCGGCAGAGGCGCCTGTCCCCTGGCTGTTACGGCCTTTACCCCGTGTCGGTGCCATGGCAGTGGGAAGCAAACAGCGACCAGACTTCGCCGTGGCAGGGTTGGGTGGGGCAGGGGTTGCACGACGTTCCCGGCGCCTGACGGCATCTCCTGGCATTTTTTGGCAGGAGCCGGGAGGATGAGGACGCCATGGAGCAGGCGCGCCGGGTGCACGAGGAGGTGCGGCGACGCCAGGAGCAGCAGCAGCAGCAGCAGCAGCAGCAGCAGCAGCAACAGCAACAGCAAGTGTCGGTGGCGGCAGCGGCGGCGTCCCAAGCCCAGAGCTCGCAGCCCCAATCCTCCCAGTCCATGTTGGATCAGCAGCGGGAGATGGCCAGGAAGCGGGAGCAGGAACGGAGGCGCCGGGAAGCGGTGAGTGGGGAGCTGGGGCGGCTCCTGCCCTGAAATCACCCGGGATGCTGAAAAAATCCCTGGGGATGCTAAAAAACCAGAATTTCTGGGGAAGGCCAGAAATCCTTGGTGAAGCCCCCCCCCAAAAAAAGGATTCTGAAAAATCCCTGGGGAAGCAAAAAAATCCTCAGGGTTGCCCAAAAATCCCCAGGGAAGCGGAAAAATCCCTGGCGATGCAACAAAGTCCCCCAAGATGTTGGAAAATCCCCGGAGATGCTGAAAAATCCCCAGGGACGCTGTAAAATCCTCAGGGACACCAAAAAATACCTGGAGATCCTGAAAAATCGTTGGGGATGCTGAAAAATCTCCGGGGGCACCAAAAAAAAATCTTGGGGATCCTGAAAAATCAGCACGGATAGCGAAAAATCTCTGGGGAGGCCAAATAAAATGGTGGTGGATGCTGAAAAAAATGTTGGGAATGCTGAAAAATCCGTGGGGATGCCAAAAAATCCTCTGAGATACTGAAAAATCCCTGGGGATGCAAAAAAAAAATCCCTGGGGATGCTGTACAATCCACAGGGATGCCAAAAAATCTCCGGGGATGCTGAAAAAAACCCCTGGGATGCCAAAAAATGCCCAAAGACGCTGAAAAATTGCTGGGGAAGCCAAAAAAAGCCTCAGGGAAATCTCCAGGGATGCCAGAAAATTCCTGGGGATGCTGAGAAGTCCCCAGGGATGCTGAAAAATTCTGGAAGACACTAAAAATTCCCAGGGGATGCAAAAAAAAATCCTGGGAATGCTGAAAAATCCCTGTCAGCGCCAAAAAACTCTCCTGGGATATTTGAAAAATCCCTGGGGACGCCAAAAAAAATCCCCAGAAATGCCAAAAAATCACCAGTGATCCCCCCCCAAAAATCCCTGGGGGCACCAAAATATCCCCGAGGATGCAGAAAAAACTTCAGGGATGCCAAAAAATGCCCAGGGGTGCTGAAAAATCCCTGGAGATGCCAAAGAAATTCCTCAGGGGTGCTGAAAAATCTCCGGGGAAGCCAAAAAATCCCTGGGGATGGCAAAAAATCCCTGGGGACGCCAGAAAAAATCTCTGGGGATGCCAGAAAAATCCTGGCAATGCTGAAAAATCCCTGAGGATGCCCCAGAAATACCAGGGACTGGCGAAAATAAATCCCGGGAATGCTGAACTAATTCTGGGAAGGCCAAAAAAATCCCGGGAATGCTGAGAAAAATCCCTTGAATGTGAAAAAAAAAAATCTGGGGAATGCAAAAAAAAAAAAGTCCAGGAATGCTGAAAAATACCCTGGACTGCCAAAAATTTCCAGGAGTGCCCAAAAAGCTGCTAGGAATGCTGAAAAAATTCCCAGGAATGCCAAAATATTTCCAGGAATGCGGAAAAAGTCCCGGGAATGCACCCAAAAACCCCCTTTTCCCTTCTCTTGCAGATGGCAGCGACGATCGACATGAATTTCCAGAGCGATTTACTGGCAATATTCGAAGAAAACCTTTTCTAACGGCGCCTGGAGATTTTGGGTTCTTTTCCTCCCGATTTGACTCTTTAAAAAACAAAAACAAAAAAAACCACAAAACAACAACAAAAATCTCCTTTTTTTTCCCCCTCCCTGGCCAAAAAAAAAAAAAAAACAACCAAAAAACCACAAAAAAAAAATGCTTCGGACTCTCCGTTAAGTGTTAAAAAAAAAAAAAAAAAAAAAAAAGATCCGGGATCGGGATCGTCCCGCATGTACCGACCGGCGCAGGGAGTGGCGGGGGCTGCCTCCCCCCTCCGGCCTTCCGGGTTTTTTTTCCTTATTTTTGCTTCTTTTTCCCCCCTCCCCTCCCCACCCCCCCCCCCCCCCCCGCCTATGAAAAACGCGGGGGGGGGGGCGGGGGACCGGCAGGAAAAATAACAA
>JAVKLA010000093.1:1315553-1365298 GCA_034782735.1 Sagittarius serpentarius
GCCCCGGCCCCTGTGCCGTGTGCTCCTCCGTGGGCGCTCCAGGTAGGAGGTGGTGGGGAGGGCGGCCAAGTAACCCTCCCCCTAGCACTTCTGCGGCAAAACACCCTCTCGGACCCCCGCTCGGTGTCGTGGGCCTTTCGAAAAGGATTTGGTGGGGTTTGCTCCTTTCGCAAGTTGCTTTTCAGACCTCTTTCTCGCCTCGGTGCTGTCCTGCGTGCTTCACTTCCCAAAGTTTATGATCCGTTTTCCTGCTTTCTGTGTGTCTCTTTCGCTTTGCTTTTCGAAGGCTGCCCTTTAAGCTTCTGCTGAGTGGAAGGAAATGGAGTCTAACCACAGCAACTGGGGTTTTTTTGGTTGTTGGTGTGTTTTTTTTTTTTCTTTTCTTTTTTTAAAACCTCTTGTGAGAAGTGGTATGCGGGGTGCTGTCTTTAAAGCATCCGCGCCCCCGCACACGAACATTTATCTGTTTCACTTGCTTAGTTTCTTCGCAACAGGCTTCCTCCTGTTAGCGCAGTTTTGTGCTTTGAGTTAAAACGGTGTTGTGAAGGAGGGAGATTGTGCTGATAGCAGGTTTTGTTTGTTTATGACTTGTTTCTGCAAGAAGGTCCAAGGTAAGCACAGGGTAAAATGGCCCATTAAAACAACGTCCCACCAAATGCACCACCCAAAGGCTTGTGGCCTAGCGAAAGAAGCCATTCTACATTCAAGACTTTTCCATTTCTGGATTCAAAACTTTTAACATGCCGACAGTCACCAATATGTGGCTAGGCTTAAGGATGATGTGATTTTAAGTTAGAAAAAATAAAATCACGTGCAAAGCCCGGAAGACATTTGAAACATCTTGAAGCCCATATTGATGAATAAATATTCTCATAAGCGTTTCTTTATGAAAATCTTTATTCCTGCACGTTCTTGTTTTCCTAATGGTTGGGTTAAGGTTTCAGTCTCTGCAATGGAAAGAACTAGCAGAGACTTTAAAACTTGAATTTCCTTTTTTTTTCCCCTGACTTTTCACTACAGGTTGTATTCTTTGAGTATAGTAAGTAAAATTATATTTTTATGACAATAATCTTATCATCTTGGTCTAAGTGTTAGATCTCAGCTATGAAACTATGATGAAGTTCTTAATATCTTCCTTTCCCGTGCCTGGCTACAAAACTGCAAGAACGAACGGAACAGCTTGTCCAACAGGCAGGAAGGCATCGAGCTGAAGCTTTCACTGAAAGTGCACCAGTACCTCTGGAGTGGCACCCGCTGCTCCCAGCTGCCTCGGTGATCGATCACATCTGGGGATTTTAACACAGTAGACTGTGACCGCATTTTGTTTGTGATGCCGGGTAAAGGGAAATTGTTAACTGCTAGTTTAAGGAAAAGCTTGCAGTATTCCATCAAGTCTCCTTGGGCTTGTTTAGGGTAAATGATTGTGTCTTATTTGAAGGTGTACGTGGCTTGTCAGTCGATGCTTATTGTGCTTGTGGGAGCTGTGCCCGAGTATCATATAGACCAAGAAGGAATTCCAGCGAGCAGAGCTGAGCTTGCCAAGCGCATCCATTTTGCGGACAACTTCACATCTATAGTAACTGAGGCAAGTACTTCCGTCGCGCCTTGCCATTTCTTCTCCTCTTGGGATTTGTGGCGCTAGTGCAGGACGTGGCACTTGTAAAAGTTGAGCAGGGCTTAGTTATTAAAAATTATTGGAACCCACCCATCTGGCTCTTGTTTTACTATTATTTTAAAATCTGAAAGTGTATGACTGAAGTATTAGTCTAGCTTTCCTGCTGTAAAACTAATACTTCTTATTTTAGATTAAACTTCCTGTATATTACTTACTTTGTTTTCAGTTTTCTTTACCTTCAGATGTTTTAGAAAGTCATTACTAATGAAGAATCGTCATTTAACTACAGTTTATAACTCTGGAATTTAGGATGAGCTCTTCCTGATGTCTGTTTCCTACCAAGAAAAGGTTCAGTTTGTCGTGTCCGCACAATCTGCTGTGCGTGTAAGCTTCACCACGAGTTGTATTAGTTTCTCACAGAAGATACATATTAAAGATTAAAACTAGTATGAAAGTGAAACTCACACACCACATATCTGGGTATTTTCATGTCTGGTGAGAGTGGGAGGTGGGACAGATTGAAGTTTGCCGAGTGGGACAGAAGCTTGCCCCTTCATCCTCACGCTTTGTGAATTCCACACAAGAGGCTGCGTTGGTTTTTTGCTAGTCCCTGGGCTATAGTCGCTCAGGCAAGCACGAGTGACCTAAGCATTGCTGCCAGTGCCAGAAAAAAGACTGCGTGGGTGGCTTGGCTTGTAGCGTGAACTGTCAGAGTTCTGCTGGTTGGATTCTTGGAGGGGTTGTCAGTAAACTCCTATAAGACAGGTTAGCACTTGGTGTAGCCGGTGCCAAATTCTTGCTTCCTTCCCATTATCCCCAGTGTGACTGTGTAATGTTCATCTGGGAAAAATGTAGCGACTAGACGTAAGCAGGAATGATGCAGTATTGGATCGTATCCTCTGTCAGAAACAGATTTTTTGATTAGCCTGTTCTCCAAGATCACCCTTCAGTTTCAGACTCTCAGCAGGATGTGTGATACGGGGTAGTGCTTAATTTATAATCAGAAATCGGCAAATTTTAACGAATATGATGCTTTTAAATGTAAAAGTCGGTGTCCCTGTTTCCAAAATATGTAGCAATTCTCAAGACTCATCGAAACAAATTTATGTTCCCATTCATTTCAGTAACTTTATTCTAAGATTTTTTTAAAAAATTATGTTAATAGCCTTTTCATGGAATCTTTAGATGCTGGCCAACATTTTGCTGTGTGCTAGCAGTCTAGTAACTTAATCAAACTGCCACGTGGATTTAGAGAGCTGAGAGGATGTCTGTTTTGGCGATAGCAAAATCGGCAACGTTTTTGTTGGCAAGCTGTGGTTAATTTTGACAAACATTTAACAAGTTCCTTTTGTGCAAATGAAGGTAGAGAGACGCGTTCTTTTAACAGTTACATTCTTCGCAGATTATTCTATCAGACTTGTTAAAATAATGAGCATCTTCCAGTGCCACGGTAAGTAGCACAAGTAACAGTTTGCAAAAGCAATCTTTTCTCTTGCTCTCTCCTGAGAGAGGAAGCTGCTTTTGTAAAGTTTATTTCCTTTGTTTTGCTGATGGAGCTTAAACTGTAAATATTTTCAGTTCTGTTTTGGTTTGGCAGGGGCACTGTTCTGCTCTGGAGCTCAACAAAATTCCAGAGCAGCTCTTCAGTTCTGCTTCAAGAACTAATCATTGCAATTAAATTTGGCATAACTAAGACTTCGTAAATAATAGTTCAGGCTTGGTTCGTGGAAGATACAGTTGGTAGAATTGCTTCTTGATCTGGCATCAGCTCAGTCCTCTGCTTTAACAAGTGGTGGTGCTTAGGAAGGTAAGTTCAGGAACATCTGAAGTTCAGTGTAGAAATGGTCCTTTACCTTTTGAGAAGCCGATTTTTACAACCATATCCAGGAACATAAAGTTGTTTTGTCTGTTGCATCGGCCTGAAACACTCTGCAGGCGAGAACTGGGAGTTTGAAATTGGTATGCTGTGGAGTGCTAGCACGGAGAAGAAGGGCTTACGCCAGCAGTGCTGTGTGCCTTGGAGAGCACGTGCTGAGGTATTTTTATATTTGCAGTTTCCTGAGGATTTGCGCCCAGGAACATTTCATTGTTGAAGTCTCCTCAGAAAGTTAAGAAACCGTAAGTTTTGGGGCTACATTTTTATCCCATG
Organism: Sagittarius serpentarius; assembly: GCA_034782735.1. Classification (NCBI taxonomy): domain Eukaryota; kingdom Metazoa; phylum Chordata; class Aves; order Accipitriformes; family Sagittariidae; genus Sagittarius; species Sagittarius serpentarius. The sequence continues at coordinate 1,319,318 of JAVKLA010000093.1, forward strand.
GGATAGGCTAGAATCTACCGCCCAGCAAGGTGTAGTAGAAACCAGCTGCAAATGCTGCCGCACGGGAGTTTTGCCCTCCCTGAGTACCCAAAAGTCCCCCAAAACTCTCAAGTGCTGGAACACCAGGTACATTGAACTAAAGAAGGCATCCTGTGAACGCGTTGAATCTTGTCCTTCTCCCACAATCTGCATCTTGCAGGCTGCTGGGTGGGTAGAGCACAGGTAACTGGTGGGTTACTGGGTGGATGGAGCCATGTCTTCTCTGTACTTTGCCACTATGTGAGTTCTGATTGAATCAAAGCATACGTTTCTTGAGGTTGCTATAATGAAAAGTTTCAGTAAATTCCTAATACTCTTTGGGGACCTGTATTAAGTGAAGGCAGACACTTCAGGGCTGAGGTCCTAGTACGTTGTATTGGATTTTGGTCGTGGACCTCTTCCCTTAGGCTTTTTTTTTTTTTTTTTTTTTTTTTTTTTAAACCTTCTGCCTCTTAAAAAAAAAACAAGTGGGTTTAGGATCCTTCTCCCTTTCCCCAAAGGACGTACTGCGCATGTCGTTTAAAAAGTCATGATGCTCACCCACTTTTTTGAAAGTAAATTTTCCAGTAAATACACTGGGAATTGTTTGAAGTACTCAAATAATGATTAAACATTTCTTTGGGTAAAGCTTTGCATTGAATTAGTTAAATTCTCTTCCTGGAAAATCACTTGGATTTTCTGATTGCCATTCTTTCCCCAGTTTGTGATGTCAGCAATGTTTGTAATCTCAACAGTGTGTTTCTATGTGTGTTGCTTCTCCTTGTTTGTAGCGGAGGGGCTGCACGAGGTGTCGGTGTGCCGTGCCCTGTCAGGAAATAGTATGCGTTTCATTCCAGTTTCATCCCGCTGTCAGTTCATTTTCTTCTCTTCTGTCAATTTTTGGTTATGCTGCCTCAGTTTAGCTTTTGGATGAAGTAGAAAGTACGTTTTATAAAGAAACCCGTCACTTGTTTCTAACTTGTTTGATTATAAACGCACGTGTACAATAAGATACTAAAATATGAATGAGTAGTCAATAAGTAGTTCTGAAAGTGTTTATAAAACAAGGACATCTTTCCATAATCCCTTCCTGCTTCTCTTCTATGATGCAACGTGTATGATGAGGAAGGGCACCAGGGATTACTCGTGGTTCAGGAAGCATAGCTGCACAGCATTAACTCCCTCAGTACTGCAGCAGTGAACATGCGTTCTTCTCGTTAACGAATAATTTTTATTACCTGTTTATTGAAATGGCTAAGCTTGTTCAATGTTGAAACAGTGAAGCTGTTAACAATTCAGGCTTTCCTTCTTCTAATAATTTAAGTTGCCTTGCCAAAGCTTGGGAATTGGGATGCAACTAATTATATTTATCACGTTGAAAGCTTATAATATATTACAGTGAGATTTCTTGGAGGAAAGTAGAGAGAGACGTGAGAGTCTTGTTAGGGAGGAAAAAATATGACTGCTGCTGGCTTACCTATCAAACTTTGAACAAAGCTTCAGTTGGATGTGAAGCAAGAGGTGGGAAATGGCAAGAGAAGAATTTTGATAGATTTTTACTATTTTTGAGGAAGCCAGCAACTTGGTGTTAATACCTTTAACAATACGGAGATGCTTTTTTTGACAGTGGTACCTAATTGAACAAGAAGCCTACAAAGTAAGCCTTGCATCGTCCCTATTTTTTGCTGGATTGCTTATTGGAAATATCACCTTTGGGCCTCTGTCAGATAAACTGGGCAGGAAACCAGTGTATATCTCAGGTAAGATTGTTAAAAAGCTTTTCTTAAGCACTTTATGTGGATAACATCATCTCTTTCTTTTCTCCCGTGGGCCGCCCTACCCGGAGGCTGCCTGTGGGTCACCTGCTCTGTCAATGATACGGAGTCAATGATCTGTAGAAGCATTTCACTCAGAGTAGAGCAGCACTAAAATTGGTTAGTATGAGTGTGCTGAGCAGCACACCCGTGTCGTGCTTTAGCCCCAGCCAGCAACTCAGCACCACGTGGCTGCTGGCTCACTTCACACCGCCCCCCGCAGTGGGATGGGGGAGAGAATCGGAAAATAAAGCTCGTGGGTTAAGATAAGAACAGCTTAATAGAACAGAAAGGAAGAAACTAGCAATGACACTAATGACAACAATAAAGTGACAATAATAATAGTAAAAGGATTGGAATACACAAGACAAGTGATGCACAATGCAGTGGCTCGCCACTCGCCGACTGATGCCCAGTTAGTTCCTGAGCAGTGATCCCCCCCAGGCCAACTCGCCCCAGTTTATATACCGGGCATAACGTCCCATGGTATGGAATACCCCTGTGGCCAGTTTGGGTCAGCTGTTCTGGCTGTGCCCCCTCCCAAAGTTCCTGTGCCCCTCCAGCCTTCTTGCTGGCTGGGCATGAGAAGCTGAAAAGTCCTTGACTGCGTCTAAACACGACTTGGCAACAACTGAAACCATCAGGGTGTTATCAACATTCTTCTCATGCTAACCCCAAACCGCAGCGCTGTACCAGCTACTAGGAAGACAATTAACTCTGTCCCAGCCCAAACCAGGACAAGTGGTCACTGGAGTATCGATGGGAGATGAAAAGTAACCTGGTTTTGCTAAGATTATCACTATTGGAGCACAGTATTCCACACATTGCCTAACCATGTTGTTCTAAAAAAAAAAAAAAAAATCATTTGCTTTTTTGGAGGGGGTGGGGTAGAATGATTTAGCTCAATGTCTTTAGCGTGTGTTACCTGTGTCCTGGTGTTTTGTTTTCCAGCTGAGTTTGCAGCCAAAGGGTCTTTTTGTTTAATGATAACGTTGTCTGAAGGAAACATCGTCTTTGGCATTGCAGACCTCAAGTGTGTGACTTGAAAATGGCTGTAGTTTTCATATGGTGTGATTTCAGAAAGGCAAGTGCAAGAGATTAGAGACAAGAAAGCTACGGACTACTCATCACAGTCAGTAACTGACTGTGGTCCCTGCCTTTCTTCTGAGTTCAAGCTGCGTAGCATAAGTACTAATTACATTTTATTCTCTCTCTACAGGTCTATTTTTTGATGTCATTTTTGGGTATGTCACAGCATTAGCTCCGAATTATGACGTATTTGCAGTTTCACGTTTTTTTGTTGGAATTGTGAATGGTGGAATGGCTCTTGTGTCTTTTGTCCTAACACAAGAATATGTAGGAAAATCATTTTGGTCATTTACAGGTGGGATGTGGGAATATTTAATCGTTATTACTGTGCCACGTATTGTTCTGACCTATCAATACCTTACATTTTACATTTGTACCAGGTCAAGTCAGTTTGTAGCAAAAGTCAAATAAGTGTGATGTGATTCATCCAAGTTCTGATTTCTGTGGGAAAGGTGCCTCAGTAAGGAAGATGGGACTGAGTTTGTTTGATAAATGAACTGAGGTTTTAAAATTGGTGCATTGATTTCTAAAATTTCTCAATTTGTACACTGCATTACATTAAAAAAAAATACATGTTTTGGCAGATCCTGCCAACTTCTGAACGACGCTGTATGGTATCTTGGGAAGGTATTCTTGAAAGCGTTCCTTGAAGTTTCCCAGCACCACAAAACGACTTAGTGCCTGGATAGTGTGTTTTCCACTGCTGAATGTGCTGACCGTCCAGTATTTTTAAATGTCCTTTTTCATATGCCACTGCCAAGACTTAAAATAAATTTAACGCTTGCACGTCAGATGCTTGTAAAGCTGGAGTAGCTCAGGCTGTAACGCCTTTTTGGCTAGCACAACATGGGGGAGAAACTTGGTCCAGGTGCTGAGTTGCTGTGGCTGTAAGCATGTTGCTGTCTCTCATTCCTTCAGTTACTTCACTCTACTGTTTTTCTTATTTCTTCTCTGGGCTCCTGGGCGTGTATGAGACAGTTGTGGTTTAGTTATAGCTTTCCACTTTTTTAAAGTACTGAATTTTCTTCTTCTCCCGGGTTCACTTTTTTGACTCACGCCCTGTCTCTCCCCCCCGCCCCTCCTTCCCCTGTGCCCTGTTGTCTCTCTCTGCTCTTCCCAGCCTTTCTCCCTGCAGGGCCAGCCTCCTGATGGACCGAAGAGACAGTCCGTTTCCTGCCGCTTGTTGCTCTAGGTGCTTTATTCTAGTTCTGCTCAGCTGTTGAGAAAGAGGTGCTGAACAACTGATCAGGGGCTGAAGGAGAGGGAGCTGCTGGATGCAGCTCTGCAGTGTTAAAGAAGCTCTCCTAGGCGTTGGCTGTGAGCTAGGCTTTGTGGGCGATAGCCGAGAGTCTCTGGGTTAGTACAAGATCTCCTGTGTTAGTCTGCAGAGGGTTTGTTGTTAGTTTTTTGGAGTTCAAGTTGACCCCGTATTTTTAACTTTTTTATTTATGCTTGCTCTTCAGAAGTCTGCTGTAATAAACCTCTGGGTTTCGTACTGAACTCAGTCCTTGTACTTTCATAACTTCCAATTTCTGTTCCAGCCTGCCACCTCTATTAAAGATTACCTTAATAGACCTAAATAAATCACTCGCTCTTAATACTTCCCCTTCCTGTCCTCAGGTTTTCTTCAGTCTGTAGGTTCCTGTTCATTTCTTGCTCTCTCCTGTGTACCAAGCTTGCTTTCTGAACGGGGGAAAAAAAACCCCCAAACAATTACCCCCATACATTATACAAAGCTGTTCCTCATTGGGATGGCATAATATTCTTAAGCCAGCTGGTTCACGAGTGCTGTGAAGATGCCTCATGAAATTGCTATTTTATTTAGGTATATGATGGGCTAGAAATTTCAGGCTTCTGCTTAAGAACTTTTTATTATTTCTTATGCCAGTGGTTTCTGTAGTCACCGTTTTGGCCTTGTATTTGCAGGTTCGTTAACTAATTTGATGTTTGCAGTTGGCATTGCTGTTTACGCTTTACTGGGTTACTGTGTAAGAGAATGGCGCTACCTTGCCTTGGTTTCAAATACTCCAGGAGTCGTCTTCCTCCTTCTTTCTTTGTAAGTGGTTCACGTGCATTATAATGGTAAGAAAAAATACGCCGCAATTTAACAGTTACTCTTCTTGTCATCCTTCAAGAGAGTGGTATAAACAAGGATGACATTTTTCTTTATGGTTTTGTGAACCAAGCAAGAGAAAAAAATCTTATCGTGAAGGAAGAAGCGGTTCTAAATGAAGCAGAAGGTCAGGGTTACCCAGAAGACAAGCTTGTGCTTCTGCATGCTCTTACAGTTGTGGTGGCCAGCGTTGCAAAGAGCAGCTGTGTGCCAGCTGTCCGATAAAACTCGATTACAAATCTGCTTGGGGAAGGGAAGGGAGGGCCTGCCAGAGGCTGCGAGCTGGAGCGCCAGCCAGGAACGCTGCCTTCTGCCAAGGAAGGGCTTCAGCACTTGAGAAGTTCTGGAAGCGATCCTGGAGGGATTTTAGAGTTTCTTTTCGAGAGACACGTGCATGCAAAGGGAAATAAGTGAGAGCACTGGGAATTGCCTTTTTTCGCGTGATATGCTGTGTGCTAGCTTTGTCTGGCCTGTGTTGTTACAAAACAGTCTTTTCACGTATTGAGTAATATACTTTGTATACTTCTGATTGCTAGTTAAAGATGTAGAAGAAAAAAACGAATTACTGTAGTAGGTTGTCTACACATTAATACAGGGAACGTCTAGCATACAGCATAGATAGAAAAAATCTTCTGATTTTTATTTCAATTTTTTTTTTTAATTTCAGTTATTTTTTAGATCTGCTGTTGAAATAAGTTCTGTTAAAGAATACACCAAAAAAACCCCCCAAAACCCAAACCCTCTTCCTGTAGTCAAGGAGAAGCCTCTGGGCTGAGGAAAAGTTCTGCGTAACATAATTTCCTCTGTGGTGTTCTGTTTCTGATGGAAATAGAATTACTTCCCCCAAATACTAAAAATACTGGGATCCTCTGAAGTAATGAAAGTTTATTTTGGTTGTAGGATGTATATCTCTGTTAGGAGTAACAGAGAAAATAAAGGTTCAGTTAAAAATATTCCATTCTTTATTCTATGGCTCATATAAAAGCAGCAGCATGCTCTACAACCTGAAAAAAACTAACCAAGAATCGTGAAGTTGTGGTAAGCAAGGATATTCTGATCATACTCGGGAATAAGAGATTTGAAACTTATGCGGGCAGCGATGAGCTGGTACTGGAGCCTGACAAGTAATTCCCTAGTAAGGTTTCTTTCCTCTTCACTCCAGCTCGGAGCCCTTCCCATAAGGGAGAAGCTTGAAATAAACTTTGCGAAAATGAAGTTTTGTCTGGGCTGTTCAGATAATTGGGATTTGAGATGCTTCCTGGATAATGCTAGTGTAGCATTTCCTAAGAATTCAGTTCAGCAGAAGTCAAGACAGAGATTTTAACTCCTCTAACACGACCGAGTGTTTTGTCAAGCATTTCCAGCAAACCTTCTGTGAGGTTAAATGTGTTGCTATCGGAGTACGTGGAATTTAATATGCAGAACAGTGCAAATAGAATGTTTTCCTCTGAGTTTTGTGTTGGTGCTTCTTTTGAGTATTGATTTGCAAAATGGAAAGATTGACTTTAGCATTGCATTCAGAGGAATGAACTTGTCATCGTTGATTTTCTGTTCTTTCGTGTTAGTTTGCTCCCAGAATCACCGCGATGGCTGTATTCCCAAGGGAAAACGGCTGAAGCTGAAGATGTGTTGCAATATATTGCCCTTGGTAATGGAAAAGAGAGATTAAATCTAAAATTAAAACCAAGTGCAGGAGCTCTGAGAAAGGATGAATCGGCACCTGGTATCCTAAACTTAGTAAAACACCCAGTCCTTCGGTGGCGAACCATCATACTGATGTACATCTGGTATGTAGTAATGAGACACTGAGATGCTGTGAACGAGTCGAACACGAGGAAACAATTAAGATTTTCATCCTTTTCTTTTAAAAATTTTGTCCTCAAAAACTAAATCATAGATTTGTCAGTTGATGGCAGACAATAGTAATGTAAAATGATGTGTTGTAAAGTTGACGTTTCATTGTCATTGCTGTTGCGTTTTATTTTCAGTGTGTTACTTAGAAACTGCTTCAAAACCTACTAAGAAATAATCTGGTGAGAACATAATACTTACGTTGAGTGAAAGGAGAAGCTGAAGCAGAAATTACTGAGAGGGTGTGTGTTCGAACCAGTCTTAGGAAGAAAAGGATTACATGGATTAGGCAACAGTAGAGATCTGGAGTGAGAATAAGCATTAAGAGCTCAAAAGCAGATTGCACAGGTCCAGGGGATGAATATGTGGGGCAAGGTAAAATGCAGATAGCATGGATTTATATTAGATGCTGTCTTGAGAAGTGGTACAACTTGGGAAAAAAAACCCCAAAACACACCCCGAAGCGCAGGAGGATGTAATGTAGTATCTTAGCAATAAATGGCAGTGCAAAGGGAACCTCTGGGGTGGGGAGGGTGTTGGGTTGGTTGTTACAGCAGCAGCTGTTACAAATTGGCTTGAGCTAAAATCTGTTGGAGGAACAGCTCTTTTCCAAAATGCCGAGAACAAGTTTTCCCTTTGAAGTTCCACGTCATTTGAGATGATGGTCAGGATGCAGAGGAGAAAAATCAGTAGTTTGATGTGTGGGGTAAGCAGAGATGTGCAGGACGTGGGAGAAGCGGCAGGAACATCTCTGCTAAGTAGGACCTTTCTGGAAGCATCTTAGGCTTTTCAGTTGCTGGTAGGTAAATATAAGTAATTATGGTGATGAGAAATTACACAAAGGCATTCTTACCGTCTGGAAGACGAGGTCGCAGCACTGTTTTTCTGTCTGAAACCCTGTTAAGATACAGTGCCTGGGGCTGTTGGAGTGGTGCTGCCGTGGTTGTCACCCAGTTCCTTGTGCTGTTGCTCCGGAGCCTTTAGTAACCCCCTCAGCTGTGACTGACAGAGGACATACTTTTCCCAGTGTCAGGCAAAACTTTTCTTTCCGTTTCTCCATCACTTGGCCCAGATTCCGCTTGGGCAGTAAGGGAGCGACTAGGGAATAGGCAAAACATCTCTGTAATATCTGGTGGCCTTTCCAACCCAGTGTTGTTTTTTGTGGAGCGGGGATGTGGGGGCTTAGTTCTTTCCAAGGAAAGTGATAATAGGTTTGTTGGGGAAGCTTTCCCTGGGTTTGCGGAAGACACTCTGCGTGAAGCAATAGATGTACATATAATTTTCTTTCATAAGATTGCTTTGCAACAGTTAAGCATTAGCTCCTTACAGTTAAGTGTATTAAATTTGCTAAATAACCTAGGACAAAACCCAAGCTAACAGAAAATTCTGAAAGTTATGCTGTGCATATATGGGAGTACTTGTTTTCTTTCAAGAAGTTACTTTGTTTAATTAAATAGGAACTATTCTCTTTGCCTTGTTTCCCTTTTGGGTGGTAATTAGAGTTCTCTTCCTAGCATGTAACTCAATATAGCTAATCCTTAACTTAGCATAGTTTGCCTTTTAAATAGCCCTAAAGACTAGTTATGTTGGTAATAAAACTTTTCTGGTTATTTTCAGGTATGTCTGCAGCTTTGTGTACTATGGACTAACTTTAAATGCTGGTGAATTAAGAGGAAATTTGTATTTAAATGTGGCTCTTTCTGGTCTTGTAGAAGTTCCAGCATTTCCTCTCTGCATGTTTTTTATTGAGAAATCCTGGTAAGAAAAACTTACTTGCTAGTTTTCTGTATGTATTTGTAGGCAGCCTAGAAAAATACTAATATTTTTCTCAGTAAGATACTTCACTGTTTTTCTGAACAGTGTTGATTCTTTGGGGATTTACTCCGCTATAGGGGTTTCCGCAGTTGATACAGAAATGGGACTGATTTTCTACCTCTTCTCTTTTTTAGTTTTGTTTATCTTTTGAATTACTCAAGAGATGAGCTTTTCAATGATTAGTATTATTTTAAAAAGTTTGTTCTTGATAGAAAAAAATGTGAGTAGCCTAGATTTAAGTATCTATGGCATATCTATCTCTTACGTATTTTATTCAGAATGGCTTGTTTTTGTACTCCCTACCACCCGCAGGCGAAAGTGGTTTTCAGCATTGTTCATTTTTACTTAAACTTTTCAAAGAGAACTTTGAAGTGAGAGACATTCAGTTTTTGTTAAGGCATGAATGATCACTGTCCGTGTATTTTCATACTTTTTGGTGTACTTGGAGGCCATCCTTTAGGTGGGTACTTATTTCCAAAGGCTGAACAGTCTGGCAACCCAGAGCTACTCAGGGTTCCATGTAACCTTCGGTTCGAGTGTTTTTATAATGATGCTTTTGTCTCCCTGAGGTCAGTGGTAAAAATCCCGTTTTCTTCAGTCAGGGAGAGGATGTCACCTTTTTGGGTTTTTTGGGCAGTAAAAAGCTGTCAGCTTGGTCAAACTAAAAAGCAAAACAAACCCGCCAACCTTCACCTCAAGCTGAAGAAGTCTGAGTCAGGGACATGCGTTTAAACCACAAACTGCACAACTAATTTTCTAAATTCCCCCCCCCCCCCCCCATTGTAATTGGTCAAACTAATTGTAAATTTCAAGCTTTTGGTTTCCTGAAGTAAGGATATGTGTAGTTTTAGGTGCTTAAGGTAAAACAATGTGACAAGCCAGCTGCTCTGTTTTCGTTCCGTTTTAGTGAGCAGTGTCCTTAAGGTATGGCTTTTTTGTTACAAAAATATTTAGAAGATGTTAAAAACGAGTATTGTATGTTTGTTACAGACAAACTGTAGTTCTACTAGTATGGCGTGGTAGTTAGAAATAGCTGTGAGAGTTCCTGAAGTAACAAGCATGTATAGTATTTCTACATGCCTGCAAACCGTTACTAAGAATCTCTCTATTTGGGGTCCTTTGCAAATAATTATGAAATATTTAAGTATGGCAGATATGGAGATGGGCTGGTGATTTTTCTGTCCTGTTGTCTTCTGTTGTATTTTAAAACACTAGGCAGTAGAAAGAGCCTTTGCTTATTTCAGTGTGTACACTATCAGACAGAAAAGCATACAAAATAATTTTACTGTGTGTCATAACTACGTATATTTATGCAAAGCTGTAAGACATAAATACAGATTAGGAAGCATTAGAATTGCATCTTCTTGACCAATATTAATTTGATCTTTGTGTGTATGGACTGTAATACCCTTCTGGTGACAGGGCCTGTTGACTTGCTCAGTACAGAGAAGAAAAAAGTCTTGAGTTCTTGTTGCTGAAGTAGATGGGTTCTTCTCAATGCTACAAATTCGATAGCATAAAAATAAAAACTTCCCAGAAATAGGAAAGCTTTTGTGGGAGGACTTCAGTACGCAGAACTAGGAAAATAATGCAAGATTTGAAGCACTTCCCAAGGTACAATAGATTTATAACTGTTATTAATGCTGCTGTGTACTTTAGTTGGTATTTTGCAGTCAAAGTAAAAAAAAAAACAAACCTGAAGGACTTTGTTTCCATCTTTACCTGGGTGCTCTTTTCCTTCTAGGTCTGGAAGGCGTAAAACTATGACATGTTTTCTGCTATTTGCAGGATTTGCCTGCATCTTTACCTTGTTTTTACCGACAAATGCTGGTAAGTATGTACTGCTGCTGAAGTAGATGTTTGGTGTGGATAAAGGCTGACAACAACTTACTATTTTGTGACCAAGTATACCAGGGCCTAAAGCGCTATCCTTTTCTACCTCTCTTTTTCCCTGTCTCTTCTTTCCAGGGCTGGTCAGGGAGCCAGGGTCTTGTCTGTGTTGCTTTTAGCTTCTTGCAGGCATAATTTGACCCTGTTAATTGACTAACTTTGTCTGACTGCAAGCCCTTGGCTCTTTGAAGGTCAGACCAAGCTACTGCGTTCTGTCTCAAATACTGACACTGCATTCCTTTATCACTAGTAAGCAGTTTACCTTAAAATACTGGATTTAATAGCCAGGCTGCAGTGCAGTGTAATGTTAGTTTGACTGGATCTTGACAGTGTGAGATGCCAAGCTTAATTTTACGTTTGTTTCAGTCGTGTGTAGTATTTCTAGAAATAGTAACTGAGGTTTTCCTGAATTAGAAGCTTAATTCATAATTAAAAAACCTGAACCATTAAAAAGCTTTAAAAAAACAAAATTTGTGCTTGAAAATTACAAATGGAAGTCAGAATTGCAATATGGAAGCCATAGGGACGGCAAGAAGCCTGCTGCCTGCCTTAGTCTCATGCTGTGTATTGCTGCACTGTGCAGTTGTGAGGACAGTTCATGGTACCAGTGGAGTATCATCAAGTATATTTCTCATCTCAAAAGATGTGTTTTTTCTAACATTGTCAGTGACATTCACATGTGTTTTGGTCTTGCATTTTTACTTTTCTTTCCATTTCAAGAACTTGAACTGTTTTTCTGTACTAATATTTGGTTTAGCTACTGAAAACTTTTGTCTATATGACGCTAACACATATGAGTGGCTGCTCTCTGCTTGTATTTTTCTTAATATCACTTCAGTAGAAATGCTTTAGCCTTAACAGTGTTTTGACCGAGGAGCACCAGCGATGTGATTACAAAGTAGCCTTCTATAGATTGTGTTTATCCTTAACAATTATAAATGCTGTCTGGCATCCATTTCAAATTGATCTCAGAAAAGTCTCGGGAAGAAAACCGGAGATAAAATATCCCGTAATCCTGTTTGCCATGCTTGTGTTAATTCAAATGCTCAGACGTTTTGTTGCTCCTTTTGAGACAGGTTCTTGCTTTGTTCCAAAAAATTTGCTCTTGGTGCTTCTTTTTTATATATTGTAAAACAAAATGAAAGAAAAGCAGTAGTGACTAATCGGGATAGGGTAGTAATTCCTGAAGAGTTCCTAAATGACAGGAAATCTTCTGCCTTTTCCAGTTGACTTGACTTTAATGCCATTAAAACATCTTGCTTTCCACTGTGGTAAGAGTGAAGCTGGTTCTTGGCCCAGAGTGATCTGTGTCAGTTAAGTAGAAAGAAATTCAGCTCTAGGCCTGATGAAGACGAGTCACTTCGGATGAAATGAAGATTGTTGCATCTCTAGTCTGACCATCCTCTTACTAAGGAGAACACTTCTTACGATTGTTTAAGTCTGCGTTCTTCCGAGTGATTGATAAGATCCTTGATTTTATTACGAGGGATTTAAAATTTTCATGAGATATTGGGCACTTGCCTCTCATGTCGGTAACCTTCACTCAATTTCTAAATAACTGTGCTAACTAGTGCATGAGAATCTGACCCACGTCATTTCTCCTGTGGAATAAGCCAAGAACGTTTCCGTTATTAAAGATGTGTACTGAATTTGAGACTAAAAATCTCTCAATGGTTAAGCGAAAACTGATTTATCCCTCAGCTACCTCTTTTCTTATCACTTACAACTCACCAGTTAATTTATGTGAGTTTCAGATTGGACGATGGTGAGGGAGAGTGGTAGCAGAGGGGGGATGGAGCTCTAATATTCTTTTCTTTCAAAAGTTGCTGTAAAGCACGAATGCATCTTGTGCATTTTGTGTCTGCTTTATACTATAGCAAGCAAAGGAAACTTCTAGTCTAGGGGTAACTAGATATTAATAACTAGATTTTAACTTTCATTTAGATTTACCTGCTTGTTCTGAACACATAACTTTTTGTGCCTTTCACTGATATGCTTTCCACTGAAGAAGGCAAAGAAGATTTGCAGTTCTTTAAATCAATTTTGTCTCAGCTGTTGTTAATGTTGGGTATTTCCTTTTGTGTTGAGAACTACCCTTTCTTGGTGGATATTTTTTCTGAAGTAAATTTAAAGACTCCTTTAGTTACAAAAGTACTGCTTAAGTGATCTTTCACTCATGAAGATGACAGCCAGAGGGTGAATCTACATAATGGCACTGCAAATGAGACTACTAATGGCATTGATGGCATCAAAACTTAATCACAGAGTAACTCCTCTCCTAGACGGTCTTAAACATCAGCACCATTTGTTACCATTTTCCCCCATTTTACTTCTCTAAATTTCAAAGATCAATTAATGGAAAATTATCCCTTATCAGTAGAACTCAAATGCATGGATTTAGCAAGAACTTAAAACTTTGCCTTTTACCAAAGTTTGACACAGTTGCCCTGAGTGTACTGTTTCAGACAGAATAGAGTGCATACCTCTGCTACTGGATGTTCAAGTGGAACGGTGTTAGACAAAATATAACAGAAGTGTTAAAAGACGCTGCATGGACAGGCTTGGCTGGACCTAGTGAATGACCTATAAATGGTCACCGGATCCCCATAAGAGAAAGTGCATTCCTGCTTAATGGCGTTACATTTGGTAGGTGTAAAGAAAGTAATGGACTGTTCTGCAAGGATTGCTAAAAATATGTTCCAAGGCTCCGAGGAAAATATAATGACTATATCTGGGCTTACTTACAGAAGGAAGCTGATGTGCAGTGACTTTCCAGTGTGCTTCTAATCCCGCAATAATTCCCCCACGTGGCCAGCCCTCAGCCTCCCCCAAGGGAGGGAACCTGGAGAAGACAGTGCACTTTAAATTCATGCCTGAGCTTCTGCGTGCTAATTTCTCTGTCTAGACAGACTCTTTCTTCTGTTTTGATAGTAAGACCAAAACTTCTCCAGTACACTAATGCTACATTTCTAATATAAGGATATACAGTGTGCAATTTAAATCTCCCTGGGAGACAGACAGCACGTTTTAAAACACATTTGAGAATTACAAATCTTTTCTTCCATCAAGCAAACATGAGGCAAGGAAGAAAAGTGATGTCCCAGCTTTCTGATGGCACCCAGCGGGGCTCTGAGGACCAGGTTCACACCTTTGCATTTGGCAACTGTATGTAATATTCTGGTTCTTACTGAGCAAAAGGAGAACTTGGATGAAAATGTTGCATCTGTTTTGCATGATTTCCAGAAATAACTGCAAAAATGCATTACGCTTAAAGAAATTAAATCAAGTTTCTGGATTTCAGTTTACGTACGAATGAATTTCTGCTTCAGTTGAAATGGAATCAGACTCGATCAGATGAATACAACTGAAAATATTCAAAGGCAAAATTAAAAGAACAGCAATTGAGAAGCAATCAGACTTTCCCATTACTTCATCAACATCATTTGATCCAAACCAAAACATGCTGAGCTCAGTGCTGAGGAAGAGAACCTAAAATATGGCTAATCAGAGCATTCGTTCTCTTTTCAGGCTTAAAAATAAAAAATTAAATTCTCTTTTTATTAAAATGGGTGGTGCAAACATAACCAAAATCAGGATAATGAAAGCCAGGTTTCTTTTAGACTTTAAAAGATGCACACTTCAGTTTAGCCAACTAAACTCTGTCTCTCAGCAAACTGGGCTGCATTAGCATTTGTTCTTTCCAATTACAAAGCTGTTGCATTTTAAGTCCCAAGAGAGGATGTCCTCGGGGAGCAAATAAACTTGACGCAGTTACCTGGTAAGGTATTCTGACTGCAGAGCCAGAAGCGTTAGCCCTTCCGTTTAGAGCTGTCATAGTTTTATACTTTCCCCCCAGAATGGATGAGATTTTCCTGGTCCTAAATACAATTCCATGTATCTGTTCTTATGCTAGCTCTAAAAATGGTTGGGAAGAACTGAGATACTACTTCTGTGCTTGTAGTTGAAAAATGTGTGGGTGAAACATTGTTTTTGCGTGACAGTCTCTTAAAGAGGACTGGATGTTTTCAACATTGTGTAAAGAAGAGTAAGAAAACAGACTATTTATGCTTACAGCTTGTTTTCTCTTTCCTGAAAGGTCTGCTCCTCAGTCCGACTTTGTTAGCCCTGTGTGGAAAAATGATGGTCAGCGCCGCTTTCAACATCGTGTATATTTATACATCTGAACTATACCCAACAGTACTGAGGTAATTTAACAGAGCTTCTGGGTAAATGAAAATACTTTTCACGCACAGTGATACCGATTGCTGGTGTGCTTATCTGTAATTATTTTTACCTGAAACATCAGTATGAATTCTTTCTGTAATTAAGGCAGCTTGCTAGGGCTTCAAAGGGCTTCTCCTATTAGTCACACGTTTTGCACCAACGCGCTTCCCCGGCCTGTTTGTGGCAACTTCCTCTAGGTCTGAATCCAGAATAAAAATACGAAAACCAGCTTCTTGCACTGCAATGCTAGGTGCCCTATTTCTCATTTCTACTATTGATTTTTGGGAGAAAAATTACAGGGTGCAGAACCAAACATAATGATGTGATGAAAGTGTATGCTAATTTAATCATAAACATGGACTATGCAGTAAGGACTGTTTACAGTCCTTCTGTATACTTCTGTGTCCCATATGATTATGTTTGTCTGCCTGCTGTAAAACAAGTGCTTTTCTATATCCTTGTTACTTAATTAAATATTCATAATGCAATTCATTTAAATAGTTTCTGTATGACAGTAATTCGCTTTACTCCATTTAATTCATGAACAAGTGGGCTAAAAGTTTATTTTTTCATAGTTCTCACCAACTCTTTGTGAGGTTACTTTCTCTCCTGTTGTCCCAAGATAAACCTGAGACAGGAAAATACAATACCACATAGTCTTGCACTTCTCGCCCCAATCTTGGTTCCATGTGATTTTTCTGAATGGTACTCCAAGTGTGTGTTCAGAATTTGAGCCATATTTTACTAGTTGCTCAAGAATAGCAACTACAAATCTACTGAAAAAAATTGAGCCCTCTTTAGAGAGAGCAGGAAAGTTGAAAGCTGATGTGGAATAGGAGGGTGTCCCGGCTGGTAGATGTGGCCTGTAGCACTGTCGATGTGATGTAGCACCATAGAGGTAGTTAGGGTGGTGACATAAATTGCTTGATTCCAGGACACTGAGGGCTTTGGGGGAAAAAAACAATAACTGTGCGTGACTCCTTGGATTAGCTTTTTTTTTTTCCTTTTGAGGTTCACAAGTTACTGTATGTTACAGAGGCATAAATACTAGACTGTGAATGCAGTTTTTGCAATAAAACTTGTGAGGATGGAGGTGGATTGACTGTTTCTAGATACTGAACTTGTGATTCTTGGCACAGGTTTAGGTTTAATATGCAAGTTCCAAGCATGCTGACTGAAATTGGATGTGGGGGTTTGTTTACGTTCTCCCTGTCCAAACTTTTGTATTCTGTAAGGCTGCTTTTTCTTTTTAAGTAGGTGGTTTTTGACTCTTTGTTTTCCTGTCGCCTCTGCTTTTCTGGAGTTGAGAATAAAGAGAATTAAATCTGAAAATGTTTTAATTTCTCAGCTTTTGCTTGTTTCACTGTGTTTTCACGTTACACTGTCTTCCCAAGTCCCACTTATGTTTGGTGCCAAGCATGTGACAGCTCATACCTAGCAGGAATTACAGTAGTGTCTCTGTGTTTGAAACTAAGTGCTTGTGATTAGGAAGAGTTTTTAAAAAAAAAAAAAAAAAAGTGCTGCTTCATTTGAGAATCTGCACTAATATTCTGGCAAAAAAGTAACTTTATGTTGGAGAGGTACACACCGGCAGTGGAGAAAATGCAAGAACAAAGTTTAAAAAATGAGGAACTTTACTAGACCACTCATGTTTAATAATATGGCAAACTGTTACGTTAAACCATATGAAAATTCCTCACATATGACAATTTATACATTTCAAAATATGTTTGATACCCTTCTGGTACTTTAATTGCAAATATTCCAGTTTATGCAGGAAAAACAGTAATGGGTGAGTATTTAATGTAAAGCAAAACGTCAGCACCATCTGCTGGCCTTTGCAAAGCTTTGCGGTGGTCCTGGCATTGCTCTGACTGCAGAGCTTCACTGTGCAGTGTGCTGAGGCAGGGACCGTTCAAAGGCAGTGGAGAGGAGGTGGAATAAACTTTTTTCTTTTTTCTTTTTCTTTCCAGTTGGATGTTTTGCAGAAAAATCAAATGTTTTCAGTATTACTGCTACTTATTTAAACCTACTTACTACTTTAAGCCTAAGGACTATTAGGCATCTTTCTGAAGTTAACTGGTGCATGGAGCAATGACAAATACACCTCATGCTAGAAGTGTGGAGGTGCTGCAAGCTGGAGAGTGTGTACGTGCTTTGGCCTTTTTTCCTTTCTGATGTGTCTTTAAAATAGCTGCCGGGGAACAAAATAGTTAAATAGAAAAACATCACTACGGTTGCGTTTTGAACAAAAAGAAAGGTTGTTTTGGGGAACAAAATCATAGAATCATAGAATGGCTTGGGCTGGAAGGGACCGTCAAAGGTTATCAAGTCCAACCCCCCTGCAGTGAGCAGGGACACCTTCGACTAGATCAGGTTGCTCAGAGCCCCGTCCAGCCTGGCCTTGAATGTTCCCAGGGATGGGGCTTCTACCACCTCTCTGGGCAACCTGCTCCAGTGTTTCACCACCCTCCTCGTAAACAGTTTCTTCCTTATATCTAGCCTAAATCTGCCCTCTTTTAGTTTAAAGTCATTTCCCCTAGTCCTATCGCTACAGGCCTCGCTAAAAAGCTTTTCCCCATCTTTCTTATAGGCCCCCTTTAGGTATTGGAAGGCGGCAATAAAATGTAATCATAGCTCTAATAATATAGATTTAAAACCAATCTTGAGGTTTTTTTCCATGAGAAAATGGTTGTAAAATGATGACACCCTTGTATGTGATAGGTGAAATCAGAGTACGGCCACTGACTATCTAGGAAAGCTTTGGAAAGCTTATTTGCTTATTTTCATGGTAGGGAAACTATGGTATTTTAACGTGGTGTCAGTGGTGGTAGATAAGTTTGTACTACTTTAAAATACTTGCCCTTTTGATCTCTGGCTTTCTTTGCAAGGAACTCGCCATAATTCTTTCTGTCGAACAGCAATCCTTGGCGACCATAGCGCAATTTTAGAGCAGAGAAGCTTTAGCATTTGCGGAGGGCTGCAGCCGGTTCGCCAGGCAGGGCTGGGCAAGCAGCGCAGCTAGGAGAGTGCCACATGGCGCGTGTAATTTGCCAGGCAGCTGCAGCAGGAGTAACGGGCTTGAGCAAAGCCCTGGGCTGATGTGATTACTGTGGTTGTAGAGCTATTTTGGCTGGCATCAGCTCAGCACTGCGCTCCGTGGGATGGTAGGAGCACCTGCAGTCAGTCAGGCTTAGTAGGTCTTCTAGTGAGCATGGTAAAACTGGGGCAGTAAGGTAAGACCGGCGGTGGGTGGTCAGCTATCGGCAGTGCAGCACCTCGAGAATACTTACTAGTAGTTGTTGGGTGGTAATGCGTTTTTCCTCTTGGATACCATGATGTCGTTCTGCATAACCCCAACCCTGTAGAACTCTAAATTAAAGGTATCCTCAAAGTGTTCCGGTAACTGCTTTCATTTTGTATTGGAATTGAAACAACATGATTTGCATTTAGGATCACCTCTTGCCCTGCTCCTCTCAGCGGGGAAAAAAGAAGTACCTTTCCCACAGACCCGAAGCCTGTCCATATCCAGAGGTTTGCTGGCTTCTGAGCGAATGGTTCGCACAGACTAGTGTCTCTCATCTGTTCAGGGATTTTGTTGACAGGGGAAGTGCTTGGCCTTGTCTTGTGGGGTTTGAGTTGATGTTGCCTCAATGTGAGGAAGCGTGGGTTGCTATTTTCCTTTTCCCAAGAGGATCTGATGAGAGAAAAGGTTGCTTTGCCTGTTTATTTTTACACCGAAGTCACTAGCTTCTCATCAGCAACTTCCATCATTGGTTTCCCTTAACCTGTGCAAAGGGCCCTTAGGAAGAGATGTGCAGGCTGGGTGGTTTTGGTATACTAGCAACCCGTGTCACCTCTCTGCTTGTCATCTTTAATCCTGTCACTGTCTTCCTGTCTTTGGAGGAGGAAAAGGAAATGGGGTGAGCAGGGGCAGCTCAGCTCAGTGGTGTGACTGAGAGGAGGAGGATGAATAGGAGGAAGCCACCGAGGGACAGAGGGAGAAGAACAGCCACCATGAGCTGGTTCTTGCTGTCTCACTGATGACTGGTGCCAATGTCAGTCTCGGAAGGGGCTGTTAAATACCATATTTAGGAGTGATGCAGAGATGGAAGATTTTTGCATTAGACTTAGGAATTTCGTAACTTTCTTCGAAGAGGATCCTGCTGTTCTAACCTATGCTTTGACTATCAGAGTCTAGATAAGATTGTTTTAAACTTGTCTGAAAATTGAAGGGAGCACCGGATTCAACAGCCCCTCTAGTGACATGTCTGGCCAGATCTTTTCAGGCTTCACACTGGCAAATAGTTATTTTCTGTTTGGAGGCAAGCACTGATTTCTCATCTGTGCAACCTGAGGTGGCAGAAGAGAGGCTGCTGCCGATGCCCGGAGCTGGAGATAGCAGTCAGGATCTTCTGCCTGAAGATCTTGCCAAATTTTGAAACATTCCCCATCCACCGCAGGGATGTCCAATTAAATTGCCCTATATGGCAGTTTGGAAAACCTCTCTCTTTGTTCAAGCTTCTTTTTGGTGAAGGATTGCACAACAGGGTGGTTTTACTAGGATTTCAAAGGGTGTAATTTACCTTGCTAGCAGCTAGTTGTAGAGAATCTTTGGAGTAACTGCTGGAGGTCTTTACAAACCTTTTTTTTTTAAATAAAAACTATTGATAATTTAAAAAAAAAAAGTATAAGTTGGTTCTGACAGTGCCACCTCATGTTCATGCATGATTCAGTTGTGTATTCTGAAACTGCAGATCTTTCATCCTTTGTTTGAAACAGAAATGCTGGCTTGGGTGTCTGTTCCATGTCTTGCAGATTTGGGGGCATTTTGGCTCCATTTGTGCCATCTATGGTAAGATTATTTTCTACTTTTTATGTAACTCAGATTTATTAAATTATCTCAAAAACACTTTGCTGATTTTGGTACCACCTATGCCTATATTCCTTGAAAAAAATTTGGGTTTATGAAAAATTAAATAATCTTCACTGAATTTCAAAAATTAATGAACAAGGTGTTTTAAAAAGCTAGTATTTTTTCCGCTTTGGAAATAATCTAATGTTCTGTGGTGTGTTAATATTTCACCTGCTAGTGAAATGACTGTCATATAATGCATTAGGTACTGCTAAGGCTCACACAATATCTGAGTTGTTTTAGGCATGTAAACAAAGTTTTCATACAAAGCTGTTTCTGCGAAATGACATTCATTCGGTTTCTTTGTTTTGCTAGTATATGGATAATTGCACAAATTGCTGGAGTGAAAAGTTCCAAAAGTTTTTTGGTTTTGACCGCAGTTCATATGGAACATATATTTTAAGAGCAGGAAACAATGCTGAGTTTTTATTATGGATTTTTAATTGTAGAAATCTCTTAGTCCTTCTGTACCGTTCGTGGTGTTTGGAATCAGTGGACTGTCAGCGGGATTCCTGACTCTCCTTCTGCCGGAAACACTAAATAAGCCAATTGCCGAGAGCATTGAAGATCTCCAGGGTCCCAAATACCAAGTGCTTAAAAATGAAGAGGCAGAGTAATTTATTTTTTTTACTTTAGCTTTGCGTTATTTTCCCCTCTATCTTATGTGAGCCGTGATTTAGTTAGTGCATGTTGCTTAGATTGTGCATGAGTGAACGCGTGCATGAAGTTTTAATCTTTATCTCATGTTCAGAGGAGATTAAGTTTATTCTTTGTTTGGCTCTTAAAGACAAAAAGGCTAATGGCTTTCACCTGTATGTATTAAATTACATGTAAATGAATACTATTTTGTTTCCTTAAAGGAAAACAAATTTTAGAAAGGCAGTCTAAAATAATCAAGGACAATACATTCAGCAATATTCCTGTGCTTTTACAATAAAACAACTAGGCATATTTTTCATATATTGGATTGAGCCTTTTTGTCATGATGATAGTGGAACATAATCTAAAAATCAATATATATCTGAGGAAGTGTTATATCCTTCATTAGTCTCCTGGGTTAGAGCATTTAAAGCGTTTTCCTGTTGTTGATCTGCACTAAATAAAACTTTTGAAGTGGGAAATGAAACTTTTGTTTGTTTTAACAGGTAATAGAATAGAAAGTGTGAAGTATATCCCCTAAGTTTGGGAATGGCTTCCCGGAAAAATTAGTTTCAAAAGAGGCGGTGGGGCAGGGGGAAAGTCCTACAAGAAAGGAATTGTTAGCTTGGAACTAAGCAGGCTTAGTGTAGATATAAAAGAATGTTTCTTATGGTTTTTCTTGATATGCTAGCTTGTTAATTATCTGATAATTATTGTACTTAATCATTTTAGTCGGACTGCACACACTATTATGCTTTCTTTTTATGCCTAATACACAGTGATACTGTGTTCAGTTGAAATGGAAGAAAAAGAATAATTTTTGAGCTTTTTGAGGATCATTTCACTTCTAATTAAAAAAAAAAATTCTGGTTTTCGTGTTTAATATTAGCCTGTAAAATAGGGCAAGAAAAATAAGACATGGAAACTGGTTTTCAGTGGTTATTTTTCTTCTGTCTGACAGGCAAACCAGTTAGAAGAAAACACTTCAAGTTTCAGAAGGCCTGTCTGTGGTGGAAAATGAAGCCTCCGTTGAGAAGATGCTATAACATTTGAAGGGCGGAGTTTTGCTCCATATATCTGACAGGAAATGTTGGAGGAGTCATGTATAATGCTGTTTGTAGCATGTTGACAGTTTTATGTGGAGGCAAATTGAGAAGATGGAAGAAGTTGATCAAAGCTTGTGAGAGAAGAGGTGACAAATCTGTGCATTAATTAATGACATAACGAAAGCATACTTTGGATGTTTGGACTTCTCACGGTTTCTTAAAATGAAGTATTAATTTATTTTACAAAACGTAATTGCTAGTTTCAGATTAAGCTATAATGTTGCAATTGAAGTGATGCGTATAATTTAAAATTTAGATGGTCTTGTATATTCAGGCAAGCTGTAATCGTGAAAAGTAACAGCACCCTGTATATGCTAATTTTCTCTACGGCGTTTTTTGCCTCTAAATTATGGTATACCTCACAGTGTGAAGAGACCAAAGATTTTTATGGGTCGTTGGCCTTAGTATGTCTAGCATAAGAAACCTGAACAGGACATCTGAAGGGAGAATAAATGGATTTTATTGTGGGAGTAAGTAATTTTTTAATACAGTTGTACATAAAAAGATATGTAAAGTTAAAAATAATACTCTATTGGAAAAATGTCAGATCTTTAAGAGGTGCATTTAAAGGAGAAGATGAGTAACCTTTTAGACAAAGGTTACTAAGTTCTAGCTGTACAAGTGGAACTAGAAATTATTGAACGTGAGTCATATGTTATATAATATATGTAATCCGATACATTTCACATATGAATTGGAAATTCTTCCTGCCAGGGGTGGGGGTGTGTGTATTTGGTTAACAGTTAATATATTTACGTTGGAACAGATGCATCACAAATGCTACAGTTCTTTTGATGGCCAACACCATTTTGTTATTAAAAAGAAAATTATTTAACATCTGTATTGAGTGCTGCCTTTTCCAGGACGTTTAGCCAGGCCTTTTGAAGAATACTTGGATCATTTGGATTTTGGCCGTCTATCTAATGCATCTGATAGGAGAAGGTTACTGAAAGGCCTCTGTATTTTGAGTAGGTTCCATAGTTAAATAAGAGTTCTGCAAGTGAACGTGCACCTTTGCAAGCGTGCGTGTGCACTTACACACACAGAGGCACACGTAAGCACGCGCAGGTTGCTCTGCCTGGATGCCTCACTGAAACCTGTGCTGTGTCCATGCATGCTTTAGAAACAGCCTGATCAAGTCCCCAAGAGGTGAAAATCAATTGGCAATCGGAACACCAGTTAAATAATGTTGACATACGGGTGGATTGCATGTGTGTTTACTTAACCTCTGGGGCTGAAGCTTGATGACAAACAGCCTATAGATATGCTGCAAACTTTTATCTTCTGATCATTTATTTATTTAGTTATCATTTTTGTAATGTTTCACTACTGTGAGGATTAGAATTGAGTTTGTGATATTTATTTTTTTTTCTGAATACTGTTAATGCCTTCCATTGCATTAACATTTATAACCATAGTGACTGATTATACCTCTTCAAAGGATAATTGGGTCAGCAGGGATATGGTAAAGACCAAATTTTGTTACTGTTGACTTCAATTCTTTTATTACAAGAAATAAAATTTAATAAGAAACAGAATGAGATGAAGTTGTATTCCCAAAGCAGAGACAAGACTCTGGAACAGGAGGATCGTAAAGGTACCATTATGTGGTGGGAGTCTATTTCTCCCGCCTGCCATGTGTATCAGGCTGTATCAGTGCATTTTTCCTCTCCCTTTTATTCCACATTACGTGAAAAACAGGAAAAAAAGATCATTTACATTTTGAACATGCTTATTTCTGCTTTATTTGACCTGGAATTAATGAATTCTTTGCCTGGGGTGTTTTCTGTGAGTTTGGTGGATTGATGACCAGAAAGCTGTGTGTCCCAAAAAGAAGTTAATGATCTTTTCAGCAGCCCTGGCATGACTCATGGTACCTGCCGCTCTTTTTATGAGCGTAGGCCTGTGTGGAAGCAGGTTTGGTACTTCATCTCCAAGATCCAAAAGAGAACGTGGACAGAAACATCGACTTCCATTTTTGCTTCGTATCTTTTCATTTCAATTTAACACCCTATTTGACTTTTTACTTTAGAAATCCTTGCTGCATTTTGCTATTGCTGGATAAAAAGATGCTATTTGGAAAAAAAGAAATATTTTTCCAGTTACGTCTTTACAAATAAGGAAATTATTTGCAGCTTTATTAGAAATATTTTCAGCTGGCCTCATGTAATGGGTGCGTTATATCTTACAAGGTCCTAAAGTTAAGAAACCAACTGTCATTCATTACTGTATAAGTCACGGCAAATCAGAAAAGGCAGCATTTTTGGTCAAAAACCAGCTTTTTGCAGTAGATATTTTCCCTTAAAGCATTTGACTTTATAGAATTAGAAATTCTTCACTTAGAGCAACTCTTTTTCCTGTTGTTTTTAATGAAGACAATGCAGTTTTGGGGAGGAATGCCCGAGTAAATTCTTTACTCAGTGTGGGACTATTATCTATCCATTGCTTTCCATTTATCTGTAAAAAGAACAAAGGGAGCTGAGTTAATTTAAGTGGCATAATTATACACATTAGGTCACAATCACCATCCTTAAGTATCACTTCTAGCTCTTCCCCTATGCTTTATTTGTGTGTAGAAATTTGATTATAATGTTGCATCTGCACTGTTCAGCTGTTTCTGTGTTAGAACAATGTCTTCGGTGCTTTAGCACTTAGTTGTGAAATGGCCTTTATTTCTTTATCTGTTTTTAAACTGATTTGAAGTCTTTTTACTTCGGCATCCGAGAAAATTCTGCTGCTTTCTGGATTTTATCACGTTTCAGCTGCAAATCTGAAGGTTTAAAAAAGAAAAAAAAATAAGAGTTGGCTGCTTTGCCCCGTGCTGAAAGACTTCTGTGACAGTCAGAGGTTGTCTAGAAAGGAAGTCTGAACTGATTTCATTTTTTTCACTCCTTTCTTTGTCTCGCCTTTAATCTTACTGTATTTTTACCTAAGAGGTGCTGGGGCTTTTTTTCTGTCTTAGGTGCTGAGAGTGCTGAGCAGAGGCGAAGCTTCAACATTCGTTTATGCCGCCTACATTTTAATGCGATTTCCCTGTCATTAGGCAATACTTATCCTTTAATTCTTGCTTAGGTTTGCTTAAGCCCCAGTTTTCCCCTTACCAGAGGAAGAATATCAATTGTAGATATTAAAAAATATTTTTCCATTGCTCCTCCAGTTCATGCTATGTTTTGTATTTTGTTTCACATTTTGTGTTCCACGGCCCTCCTGGTGACCGACTCGGTGTGGAGAAGCAAAGGGGGTTCGGCTGAATCTACGTTTTCCTGGCTGGCAAATATCCTCTGCTTTGTTTTGTCATCAGCCAGTGATATACGTCCCCACGCCCACACACTCTGTAAAAAATCAGGTCAGGTACCAAGGCAGGCTTGAGTTCCTTTTTCTGGAAAGTAAACTTTGCCCACTATTCATGTTAAGCTCATCTTGGTGATCTTTTCCATTTGCCCATTTGATGTTTCATCAAAGCTTCCTCCTCCTTTGTTGGAGCACTGTATGTTACTGCTTGAAGTGAAGGCTGTGGATGCACTTTTAGAATTTATCCTTTTTAATCTGAGCAGAGTGAAGTACAAATAATCCTTTGCTTTGTTGACTAATACTCTTGCAGCTAAGCAGCAGAGAAAGGAGGAGGTGAACTTTTCACACTACCATCTGTAACCAGCTGGTTCTGCCATTCAATTTTTAGTTTGCTTGAGGCAAATAACTGTATTGTGTATTACAGCATGCAAGAGATCTAATTTTTTTCCGTGCAGTGAGTTATCAGCAGTTCATTAGAAAGGTCATCCTTTGTTGTATCACTTGCTACGGGAGATGTAAAATTTCCTAGAGATGATTTTTAATAGATGATGCAATCCTTCCATTGTGAAAACAGTGGACAGATGCACAGCTACAGGCAAACTGTATGTAAATCTGGGATGATCGTTTCTTGTAGTAGCAGAATTTCTTGGTACCAGGACTTCCAAATCTGTGTAGAAATGCATGAGCTGTAATGTGCAGTGGGAGCACTGTTTGCGCCCACCTGAGGAGGATCGTAAACCACGGTAGCTAGAGATGTTTGTGACGGAAAGGGCAATGTGGCTGAAAAGTAGCAGAGGAGATTTGGGAATCAAACTGTTTCCAACTCCTGCATACTTGTGACATGATCCTGAATTATGCCAGGCTCCTTTTAACTTGATATTAAATAATTGCAGTACTTTCTGTAGTAGATAACACTCGTGTTCCTGTAGGTAGTCTCCTGGTTTAGGAAATAAGCTGGTATTGGAATGAATAAACCAGAAAACAGACACGTTGCAGCAATTTTGATAGCTTATGAAAACACAGTACGGCTCTGCCTACAGAGATGGGTTCCTACAGTGGTCCAAAGAGACTTGAAGCTGTGCAGCCTGATGGCTTAAATGACATCTTCCCATGTAACAGCAACCTAGTCAAGCTAATGACAGGTAAGGCTGGATAGACTGGCTGACTCTTTTTCGAAGACTTCAGTCTCTTGGACTGAAAATTTCTGTACTGGGCTTTTGTCTGCCAGGTAGCAGTACTGCCAGCGTTGTTGGCTGTATTTAAGTGTCCTTGTCATGAAAGGCTCCGGGAAAAACTGGTGGTTACATGGTTTTTTTAAACTCTTTTTCAAAGAGGTTCTTCATCTGCAACATCTAATTTCTTGTTTGTCACAGCCTCACTCATATAATTTTCTACCCTCCTCTACACCTTTTTTCCCTACTATCCCGTCCACAGCGATGCAGGGCCCGAGTGAATTCTCATCTCTCTGTACCAGTGTGCAAAGGAAAAGAAAGAGACTGCAGTATATTGCTGGCACACCTAAGGAAACTAGAATCTGTGTACGCAAAATGGAGTTGCTCCAGATGTGTCCAGGTTGAAAGAAATTGCCATTTCTTTTCACCATCCCATGGTTGGTCAGGTTTGTAAAAGTTGGTGTCAATACTCAGTGACAGCTGGCTCTGAACATTGCTGCAAGAAGCCTGGCAGCAGCGGTGTTACACCCAGCTCCCTCCACCAGGTTTCCGCTGCAGCTCCAGAGGTATTTAATCTATTTCGAACCATTATTAAATCCTTGTGATAGTGTATGCTATTGCTCATACGAATGTCCAGTCCTTTTTTTAAGGCCTCCTGATCCCTTGATTTCAAGGCTATGCTATGACAGCTCAGCAGTCTGTCATTGCATTATGCTTGTTTCCTTTTATCGTTTTAGATTTGCTGCCTCTTGGTTCCACTGGAGATACCAGTGGTTGGGAATAGTGACAGTGAAAAGGAATGCTTGACCTAAAGATACAACTTGCAGTTTAATGCTAGATATTTTGTATTGTCTGGCTTCTCTGCTTTTGAAAGTGTTCCAGTTATTTCTGTGAATGGACACTGTTCCAGGGCCTCTCATTTTTATATCTGTCTGTGTGCCTTGAAATGGGTAAGCGAACGGCTCGAAGTGCATGCGTAAAGAAACTCCCTCAGCATGTGCCCAGTTTTACTTGTGCTAAGACCTGCCGATAAACCAGCAGCCGTAGCCTCTCTGAGGGGTCAGAGTGGCCCCTCTGACTTGCAGGAGCGTGTCCCTGGCTGTGCCTGAGACAATTACTACCCAACCTTCCCTCTAAATAGAGGGAGGTTCATCAGTGTCGAATTCCTAAGCTGCTGTGATGGGATTTGAGGGGTGTTTTCAATGCTGAGATTTTCCTGACCGATTCCCCTGTCGGTATGGTGACCCAGATGGTCAGGGTTAGAGCTGGAAACCAGCTCCACCTCCTGCTACCCTTGCGATGGGCCCACTCCCCACTGTGGGAGCTGCAGTGGGCTGGGGCGAGCTGCCTGCCAGGCCAGCCTGACCAGGCATCTTTTACCATTGCTGGCTTGCTCTGCTTCTCCAAATTCCTAAGCCTTCCTGGGGATTGCACTTTTACGGAGCAATTTCTTGGTATTTAGCTGCAGAGAAAGTTACTTTTGCTGCAGTTTGCAGAGTTTGTCCCAGCTGTTGTAGCATCCTTTGAGTGCAGAAGTGGAAATATTCTTGCTGGAGCGATGTGTGTGTGTGCCCTGTACTGCGCTGGCTCAGGGCCCTTCTGGGTACAAGTTAGGTGCAGGGCCAACTCAAAAAAAAAAAAAAATCTTGTAACCAGCAGCTTCTCTGTCTCACAATAGTTGGCTGCTTGAGGGGGTGATTTCTCCCTGCTCCTCACCTGGAGGTAACTTTTTACATTTGATTTGGTAGTTCTTAAAGCCCCCCCCCAAAAAACCCCAATAAAACACAAAAAAACCCAAAACCAACAAAAAAGAAAAAATAACCCGACCCAACATCCACCCCCCCCCCCCCACCCCCAACCCACAAAACACCCCACCCCAGCCCAAAATGAGGTTTTGAACTGAAAAAGCCGGGAAAAACGGTGAATTATGCAGCAGTTAATCATGTTGAAGAATGTATAACAGAAAAGTAAAATTGGCAGCAGGAGAGCTCCTGCAGTTGTGGTCTTAACAAATTGCTATGGATCTGATTTGGCTATTTATTATCTTTAATCCTAGTGGTCTACCAGGAAGGAAGAAAAATAATTACTAATGACAGATTTTAGTTAAAGTTAATTTGTTGGTGGTGGAACTAATTGTGTGTTCCAGGTGTTCATCACTTTAGCAAGACAACATTTAGCTATCAGATGTTCCAATTACAATGTGGTTAATTAAACATGATTAACCTGTTGGGTTTACAAATATGCAACAAATTATATATAATTACATTTGTTGTGGGTTTATGGTATGCATCCTACAAGATATATGTGATTTTTAAAAATTGCTTCTTGTAAGAGACTACCTTATGCTTGCATGTTAATATATAGGTATTGACAGTTTGCTGTGTTTTTTAAGCCAGAAATCTGCTGTGGGAAAGTTGCAGTGAGATACTGAATTAACAGATAAGAACCATAAAAAGGCGGGGGAGGGAGAGTAGAACCTGCTCGGAATTTGCAACTGAATGGTGCAAGCCTTGTGCGAATTGGTAAAAGCTGGTGGTTCTTTGCTATTTAAATTCTTCCGCTGTTATAGCAGAAGCAGAGGTTTTTTGATAAAATCAGATCAGTGTTCATGGGGTGCTCCAGGCTGCTGTGTGGTCCTTAGCACCTGCTTCTGAGGAGATGTTTGGTGCGAGAATGGGGCAGGTACTGGTAGACTGAGAGCCTCTGAGAAAGGTTTCTGGGTGAGGGCAGCCTCGCAGGAGACACGGCGCCAGGGTAAGTACACCCACCGCTTTCCGTTGCTCAAGTGCTCTGTTGTTGGTTGTCCCAGGGTGATAAAAACCCTTGTGCCTTCTTCATAACTTAAAAAATATGGCATGGATTAAGTCTTTGGTGCTTGGATTTTGGTGTTGCTGGCAGTTATTGTCCTTTTGATTAGCACCTGGCAGTTTTGTCATGTCTCTGCGATATTCCTTTGCTTCAGGTTTAATTCCTGTCCTGATGGACACATGTGTCATTTAATTATGGATCATACTTTTGTTAGGAAAGCCGTGCAGTGCACTGTGCTTGTAATACGGGCTATTTTAATCTCTGATTTGTGTTAGGGCTCAATTTGAACCATTGAGAAAGAGGCACCAAGGAAAATGGGCGTTAGTGTGGGAGGGGGTTGCGATGGCTTAATGTGGGAAATATGAAGCGGCCACCTCTCCCGGTGCCGGCAGGCAGGGCCCCACAGAGGCCAGCGTGAGCATGCCCGGGCTGTGAACAGGCACCTCAACCCCAAGCACCGGTGCTCTCCTTTGCCTGGGACCTAGTATAAAGACGGGTGACTTCAATTTTGTAGGACTTCCCGTAACACTACCTATTTAATAAATAAAATGGTCTTATTTTCTGTGCTCTAGAACAAAAGTTATTCGAGCAAATGCTGACCGTAGGTGAATATTACAGAGATAACTACAGTCAGGCTGCTTTCTGGTTTGCTGTGACCAGGTGGTTTGCGTATTGGAGAAGGGAGATCTTTCCTGCTTAAACATCTGTATTTGCAGTGATAATGTACACACCACGATCATCAGTTCTATCCTAATTAAATTGCTCATCATTGTCCGCATGAGATTTGCAGGGCACAGATTTTTTTTGTAAACTTTGAGTTCATTCTCGCATGTCTGAGCATTCATAGGAATATACTGCTTGCTTACCAGAAGATGTTTTGCATGTCATTGGTGCCCATATAAATATACTGCAGTATGTTCAGTCCTTCTTCCCTTTGCATACAATTTCACAGCCATGCAACTAGAAATCTACAATAGTATCAGGCAACAATTGGAAATCCACAGTAATGTTGGGCAACTCAGGTAAGAAATCGTGCCCTTTCCTCCCTAGTCATCGGTGAGCATTAGCCTGATCATTAGTAATGAAATCAAATGAATGTCAAATAAATACTTATAAATAACTTTAAATGGTGCTTTTTTATTTCAAGTCTGTTTTATCCTGACACAGGTGTTTTCTCCTGTTCTCTGTTTTTGTGTGCACAAGTGCGTATCAGAAAGGGAGAACAGTTCTTCCTCTAAATGGACTTCATCTTTGTGCAGACATCTAGTGCCAGTAGGATATACTTGTTAAAGAAATGCAGTTCAGTCCGGGCATCTGGTGTTAGTCACTTCACAGTTTGAACCTTAGGTTTCCCAAAGCGGAGTCTTGGGCATCAAATCTTATAAATAATTTGATAGAGTGGTACAGCAGCAGGATCAGCTCGAGCTGGGTGCCCCCAGGGAGGGAGCCGTAACAAAGATATCCCTGGGTAGTTATACCCTTACAGACCGTGCATCCACCCTTCACGCAATCTCCACGTGCCTTTTGCGCGCCCTTTGGCTGAATAGTGATTCTGGCCTGAGATCTTCTGAGACCTTCTGACTCCTTTTGGGATTCCTTCACTGTCTCCAGGCAGGCTGTTGTCTTGTCTAGTTGCAGCTGCTGTTGACAGTTGTACCCTCCTTATCTTCTGATTTCTGCTGGCTCTGAAGGCCTTGTCTTGCTTGAATAGGTACAAATTCAGTACAAGTTCAGCAAATCTGCGTGAAAGTTGCAGCTTGTGGCCTAAGGCTTCAGCAAATGTAGCTCTTTGGGCTAAGTAAGCGAACAGCATTCTAAATCACACAACATTACAAGTCTAGGTAATTCATTCTATTTAAGACTTAGTGATTTAAGCTGAACAACTAGTATTTCTTAACATACTGGAAATACTAAAACTGCAATGGATTTAGAACTGTCCTGGGTTTTCCTAAACCAGGAGAGCGCTCTGTGAAGTGAGATGCCTTAATTTTCCTGTCCTGCATTGAAACTGAATTTTGCGTTGAATTTT
The DNA here is from genome assembly GCA_034782735.1 of Sagittarius serpentarius. Classification (NCBI taxonomy): domain Eukaryota; kingdom Metazoa; phylum Chordata; class Aves; order Accipitriformes; family Sagittariidae; genus Sagittarius; species Sagittarius serpentarius. Next base: position 1,350,092 of record JAVKLA010000093.1, read on the forward strand.
CCTGTCCTGCTCAAGACAATCGCCTGGGCTGTCAAACACAGCACTGAGGAGCCGTGTGGCTGTGCCAGGGGAGTGTCCAGCCTGGCAAGGCCTCTCACTTGGGGAGAAAAGAACTTTCCTCCCATGTTGTGGATAATCCAGAGCTGGCCCTTGGCTGGAGCAGGCTTTGCTCTTGGCCCCTGGCCTTGCTGGCCTCATGTCCGTTTCCCTACCGGTTGCTAGAGAAATAGCTTCTGTTCAAATAACTTATTCAAGGGACAGTTAGTTGCTCAAAGAAACTAATGATGCATGTGGCAATGGCTGGGAGATCAAAGTGCCAGCCCTGAATCGGTGCTGTAACAGGAGACAATAGAAAAATGGGAAGAGGATGGTTAGTGCTCCCCTGGCACCTTGGTATTACTGCTAGTAAAAAAACCCTAACAAACAAACAAAAAATAAAAACCCTGGGGACAGCCACATGCTCAGATTTCCCTGCAGCCAGTTCCTGAATGTCTGTCAGACTGTCTGCAGGCTGGCAAGTGACCCTGAGGTGAGAGCTCTGGTTAGTGCCAGCAGGCTTTGTCAGCCTGGGTGCAGGATGAATGCGGGTGGGTGGGTGCCTGTGACACCCACAGTACCTGCGATGGTGCCCACGGAGTGCGCTGTGCACGAAGCACAGGGACTTTGCTAGCGCCTGCTGATGTGCTCCTGAACCAATACATTGCCCATCAGGGCTCCTGGTAGCCCCATGCTTGCTGCTGTACTAGCCATGAAGGTCTGGAAATGGCATTAAAAAGTTTCATCATTTTTTCTTTGTTTCTTCACGAGCAACAAATTACAATGAAATAAAAGAGTATGAAAATAAAATTTTATACTGTACCTTTTAGGCAGTTTTATACTTCTCTCTGACAAGAAGGCTGAAAGAGCAAAAGAATATTGACGAAGTGTCTGGTCTTTACTTAAGTGCTCTTGAAAGTTAATCAATCCACTTGTGCTCTAAACAATGTTAGCTTTTCAGTTCAGAGGGGCTGGGGAAAAATTTACCTGGCTTTTCTGGCTTTAAGAGGATAGCAGGGCTGGAAGCAAATTATGAAGAGCTTGTTTGCCTGTGCCTTGATGGGATTAAGATGGGATGCTGTACTGTCACTCAAATTATGTTTTCTGTGTATTTAATTGACCATTGAAGCTTGTGAACAGCCCATTAGCTAATGTATTTATGCTTCAGGAGGCTAATGCTGAGTGGTGATAGTCTCTTCATCTTGCATTTGATACATAAAAACTTAAGGTAATTTGAATGAGTTTGGGGAAAGAACAACAAAAAGGCAGAAAGGTGTTTTTTCTCTTTGTGCTTATTAATACGGATCTATAGTTTGGAGGCTTTGTTGAAGAGCATTAAAATGCATAGACTTTTAATGGGACTGCAAGGGAAAACAAAATGAATCCCTATGACTTGAGCAATCTATCACTGAAACTTTCTTCCTGAAAAATGAAAAGGGATGTAAAAGTCCTTCTGACCTTCAGACCACTCCCAGTGCTGTAGCCCACCTCTGACCACATCAAAGCAGGACTAGGCAGGGAGAAGGGTGGCCTCTGGCTTTGGGACAGCTGTGAGGAAATGTGGCTGGCTTGGAAAAAAAGAGGCTGGTGATTTCTGCTTCTCTGGTAGTAATATGGATGAGGGCTCCATCTCTGGTGGGCCCTCAGCCTGAGTGTGAGCCATGACCCTTTGTATTACCACACTGAGACGTAAGGACGATTGTTTTCATTTAGGTAGTTTCTTAGCTGCAGATGTTAGCAATATTAAGGTTTCTATGTTAATACACATATATTGGTGGCAGATTTAGATGGTTTTCATTTGGATGGTTTTTCTGTGCTAAAAACCCCACAGACACTCCCCCAGACAGCCACATTTTTCTGCATGAATTTTTAAAATCCATCCAGGGAGACTGTTTATCCAGTCTGGAATAAATCGCGTGCTCCGGATAGAGGCGACCTTCCTGTCTGGCCTTCGCGACCCCTCTGAGCTTCTGGTTCCATCCCGTTGGGGCGGCAGGCCGGCTGTGCTGGCAGCAGTGCCACACCTCTGCTCCGGAGGGGACACGGTTGCCGCCTTCACAGGCAGGCTGCAGTTATTGGGGTTATAATTAAAACCACACCCTGGTGGTTTTGGTCTCTGCTTTCCACTGTACCATAATTGCATTATACGCAATGAAACTGTGAAATGATCAAGTGATGGGATGGGAAAAAAAAGGAAGGTATCAATGTGGCTTTTGAACGGACTCCTGTTGACACAGGCTTGATCTTTGGGCTTCATTTTACTGCTTTCAAAATGAAATCCCGGCTCTTGCCTCGCTCTGGTTTCCTCCCTGTTCCTGGTTTGTGGCTTTACCTGATGGGTGAGGTACAGTGACGATAACTTGCAGATGTCTTTGTGTGTGACAGCTAGATTAGTGTGTTTAATCTTGCTCACAGTGTGCAATCCCCTTTCCTTCCCCCCTCCTGGGGAAGCTGCCTCCTTGTTTTGGTGAGCTTTGGTGGTCAGGTGTGGCTGCTGCTGCTCGCTGCTGTCTTCTGGGCGAGATCTTTGCCTTCAGGTTTCTGGGACCAGCTTAGTGGTGGAGCAAGCATAAGGTTACGCTTGCCCAAAACCTGCTGAAACAGTGGCGGGGGTGTGGGGCGGGAAGTACAATAAAATGCATTAAAACCTTGAAGAAACTGCAGTGAAGACAGTTAATGACTGAGGAAAGGGCTAAGTAAAAGATGAAAGAAAATTACTTGTGAACACGGAGTAAATTGCCACAAAATGTTTATGCGCAAGCAGGTTTGTGAAGCCTTGCTCCCCGCTTCGAGAACGCAGTTAAAGAACAAAACCTTGAGTCGCTTTTTGTGCAGTTGTGATTATTGCCAGACTTGTCTGTGAAGAGAGGAGAGAGATGAAAAAAAAAAAGGCAGCTGACTGTAGCAGGTGCTGCTGGTGAGCAGGAGTGGGTGCGTGGCAGTTTGGCCTTGTCCTCTTCCGCACCAAGCCAGAGGGTGGGTTTGGCCTCCGTGTCTTGAAGGGGACCGTGCCACCTATGCACGCTGCTTCATAATTACTCCTAAAATAACGAGATGTGTGGTCACGTGCCCAAGAGAGCATCTGAAGACTGTATGCCTGTGCTTTACTCCCGATTTTTGCCTTTGGGAATGCGTGGGGTGCCTGCACCCCGGGGGGGGGGTGGCAGCAGGGCTGAGGCGTCTCTGTGAGGAGAGGCCGGGGCTGCCCTGGGCGGGCACAGGCAGTTCCGGCTGGTTCTGGCGGGTTCCAGCAGCCCCCCCCCCTCAGCCCCGCAGGTGGCGCCTCAGGGGAGCGGAGGCAAGAGGAGGGAAAACGCCCACCAGGAGCAGGGAGAGGCAGAGGAGCCGGGAGCGAAGGAGGGAGGCTGAGGTGGGGAAAAGGGAGCAAGGGAGAGTTTAAACCTAGTTTAATTGGTAAGAAATTAAATTAATTTTCCCCAGGTTGAATCTGTTTCACCTGTGATGGCAATTGGCAAGGGATCTTCCTGTCAATATCTGTCTTTGTCTGTATCTTGACCCATGAGCTTTTTCACCGCGTTTTCTCCCTTCCCTTGCTGAGGAGGGGGAGCGAGAGAGTGGCCGGGCAGGCATCTGGCAGCCAGCCATGGTCAGCCTGCCACAGAGAAATAGTTAATTGACCTCTAAAACATAACTGTGGTGGGGTTTAGAAGAGGAGGTTCTGGTACTGGCTGCTGCTGCGACCTCTTGTGCTCTCCAGCATGTGTGTGGTCATGGGGAGCTGCCTGCTGAGGCACTGTTCTCCAGGTATGTCAGGAATCAAAATGCAAATTGTACCATCAGGAGCCCATATACACACTTAGATATGAAATTGTCTCCCCTAAAGCAACGGCTGGATCATACGTATATATTAGTGATTTTTAAGAAGTATTTTTGGTTCTTTTAAATCTTATTTATTTACTATTTTTGCAACAGGTGTTTTTGGGCCAGCATGGCCACCATGGCTTTGGCAGGGGAGAGCTGCAAGGAACATGGTGCAGCAGAAGAGACGATGGCCCTGCCACAGTTCACGCTAGACTGGTAAGGGCAGAGAAAGAAATGGAGAAGTGTGCAGATGCTGTTTGCCATCAGGGTTTGCGTAGTTGAATATGCACAATTCGCTTACACAAGGGACAGCAAACACTGCAAGGCCAGAACTTTAACCTGGCAGGTCTCTAGGCTGCATCCCTGCTGAGTTTGGTGGCATTATCATAGGTTTTGGGTGAGTGTGTGTTTGACTAAGAGCAGGATGGTGGCCCGCTCTCATACAACAAGCACAAAGCAGTTAAACATTAGTTGTGGGAAGGCCGATCCTTACTGTTGTCTGGTTTGAGATGGCACCCCAGTTTTGTACCCACGGGTGTGCTGCAGCTGCTGCTTGGAAATGGAAATGCTTAATCAAAGAGTGTGTTTTATGGGAACTGCAGGTGGCAGTAGGGGCTAAGTTTTACAGAAAAAGATGTATTAAATTTCCTTTCTCCACAGTCCCTTGGCATATGGCAAAAATTTGAATCGCTGCAAGAAGCCTTCTCTTAAAGCCAACGCTCCATATTTTTAAGCACTTGTCAGCTCCTTTTAGGTGTAATGTTTTCAATAACTGTGATGACACTTCCTGATTCCTTTGGGATGCCCTGCACTGCTTTCCGCTGGGGTGGGTTTCTGATGGTTGTTTTGCAGCATTGCACTGTTCTATAAATGATTATTGAATTCTGTGTTTATTTACTGTGTTCCAACTGGGGAAGTAACTTAAGTGGTATATTACTTACATATACCACAATCAAAGTCATGTCCATTTGAATTTAAGAAGCAGGTGAATTGCTGAATGTTAACCATAGGACTTTGAAGTCCTGTGCGTTACACAGAAAAACCTTGAACAGATCTGAATGAACTTAAATACAGGAGATTTTTATCAGTCTCAGTTTGGTTTCTAGTCACTGAGAAGACCTGAATTCAAGGATTCACAGAGAAATAATGAACAGACTGTTGTCCCACATGTGCTGTGTATTTTTGTCTTAGGAGTTACCTGTCATCTAGTGCTTTCTCATTTAGGATACACACACTTATTTGTCAGATTCAATCCAAATAAAGAATGTACTTATATTTACTGCATGCCATGGGGAACTTGAGAGAGACAATGCACTAAAATAAAGGTGGACTTCTGTGGCTCAGACAGCTCATTCTATAAACAGACGCATGCCCACGTGCTGTATATATGCTGGGATGAGCCAGCGGGGTGTGCATGTGTTTGTGTTTTTAAGTTACCCTGCACTGGATGATGATTAAGCTTGTACAACTTTCCAAAACACTGCTGGCTGCTATTTCTGGGTTCTGAGGTGAGGCTGAGTACAGAAGAATCAGTTTCTAAAAAGTACTAATTGTTGTTACTGATTAAGTTGTACCATAGTAAGTGAAAATCCCAGAGGGACTCATTCTGATACTGGCAGGGTCAGTTCAAAATCTGCAGTAAATGTTCTTGGTAGCATGTTTTCCAATTAAAAAGCAATAGCAAAGTACTTAAATGTATTGCTGGGAATTAAATACTTCTCTAGACTAATTGCTTTTGTTGGTAGTTTTTCAGATGTATACTAGAAAGACAACAGATAGTTTGGACTGTGAAGGACTCATCTGTGTTTTAAAAGCCTTCCCTGGCACGAAGCACTCCTTTGTTGTTTTCCCCCTTGTGCTTCTTCCTTGGCACGAAGTGCTGATTACAAGCCATATATCTGTGCACTTGCTCCTGGTCAGAGCAGGAGCATCGGTGAATCTCTGTGCAGGAGCCAGCGCTGGTAGAGAGCACATCCCAGCAATCCTGATGGGGAATACTAATATACAGTATGATGTAGAGCTGTATTACCTATTAGAAAGCAACTATTTAGGGCATGTAGAAAAGAGAGCATATTATAAATTAAACAAAGAACAAGATGCATTTTAATAACTGTTCCTGAGTAATGGGAAATCTCAGACTGTGCATATAGGGTTTTCCTGTCAGTATGCTGCTGTAGGGGAGGATCCTGGGGAGGTCGCTCGGGAGGAGAGAGGTGTTTGGTGCATGTATCAGTCACAGTTTAAAGAGAATAAGCCCAAGCCGCACTTATGGACCCTTCCTGTTCCCTTATCACCAACATTTGTCTGAATTTATTTGTCTGAATGTCTGATGAAAGCGAATGTCAAGGTTGCGTTGCCTGCCCTGAGTGCCAAATTTGGCTTGCGTGCAGGAGCGTGCCTGTACTTGTCCAATCCAGGGAGAGCTAGAGCGCTCTGTGATTTACCTTAACAATTATAATCAAAGCCACATAGCTCAAATTATGAATGTTTGATCTTCAGAGCTTATAATCAACCCAGAGAAGAAACACCCCAGAAGCTATTTTATTGAATAAATTTAAATAATGCATGAATTTTAGAAAATAATCACATATGAGCAAATGGCTAAGTTAATCAAAGTATTAATTTGTTCAGCTCTTAGGGATATGTAAAAACTTAAATAATGTGTAAATATCACATTTGGCATGTGCATACTGACAACAAAATATGAGTTAGATGTAGTGCACACATAGCTGAATAAAGACTATGTAAATGTGTTTTAATGATGCTTAATGGGGGACTGATATACATCAGGTTTGGAAATGGTATAGGAAACTGCACAATTTCAGTTTTGGCGCACAGGTTAATGCGTATTTCCCTCATGACCAAGCTCTTGGTGGAGAATCCCTGTCAACATTGTGCATAGACATACGCTGGTAACACACAGCCTTTTGGCAAAACTTCTTGCATAAAGTAAATTAAAGGCCAAGCGTGTCTGTATTTATGAAGCATCCCAAACTGTGCAACTCAGCTGGAAAAAGAGAGCAGTGGGAGAGGTGCCATTGCCATGTGAAATGCCACTGCAGCTGGTGCCACAGGCGCTGAGAGGTGGATGAGGCATGCAACGGGTCACGGTTTGCTCCTCCGCTGCCTCTGGGCTCTGCAGCGGCGAGCGGGACCCGTGCAGCCCAAGCACGTTGGGGCGGAGCTTTCCAGAGGCTCCTTTGGGACCTGCAGTCTTCTTTTTGAAAGGGATCTAGGAAGTGATGAACTTAACTTATGGTGGCTCCATAGCATGGATGGATCTGTTGGCAGACACTGAGAGCTGGTGGCAAACTCTGGTAGCCTTCACTGTAGTTTGGCCACCCCTTACAGCCCATCAGGGTTTGCGCTGTTTCTGCTTCTCTACTGAGCAAACGGTGGCTGCGGCAGGGAGAATGGTGATATCGTGCCAAAGCAAATGATAGCACAGAAAGCGGATATTTAAAGTTGAAGTTAATGCGCCTCTGGTCCTACTGTGCCTGCTTTGTGTATGTGATATATTCATGGGGAAAAGTACTGTGTTCTTTCCTAGATTGACAGGAGATTTTCATTTCTTACCATCTACCAGTCTCGATCTGATTTAGCTATTTCTATCCTGGCATGTGGCTGTGGTGCGGTATATTAACAGTCTCACAGCATTCTTCAGTGGGCTCAATAAAATTAATGTGAGTATTAGTCAAATACTGGCTGACAATTTTCTTAGACTGGGCTCTGACAAGAGTTGTGGTTGGGAAATTATGATTTTCTTTTGTTATTTCATTTCACTTAATATTGATGTGTGGGGAGATATATATGGTGGTTATTTTTTTAAACAGGCTCTTTATCCTGACTCAGTCAGGGACTGGAGCCTGGTATTTGTATTAAATATTGTATCAAGTGATTTGCAGTAGCTGTGGGGTTTAGTGGGATGAGAGCTATTTGTTTTTACACAGAAACCTGTGGTTCCTTTTGTTAGGGCTTTGGATTGCTTTTATGCTCCATTCTCACAGGAGAAATGCAAATGCCGCTGAAAAATTATATTTTGATTACAGACACAGATAGCAAAGAAGCATTACAGAAGAAGTTAGATTTGTCTGCTTTTTGCCTGATTTTTTTTAAAGTATGGAAATTCTATTCCACTGCCCTCCTGCTGAGAAAAATCACACGCAGAAGCTTGGAAGAGAAATGCAACATTGCAGCCACTGTCGGCCCGGGCTTTAGTGTTCCAGGCCTGTACAAAGTTACAGAGGAAGGCATCCCAGGGACAGCAGGCCCTTATGGGGATTTTGGGGGGTGATGTGGGAAAACCAGACTGTGAATGGGCTGAACGTGGAGAAGCCAACACGTGATTTTTGAACCCAGACCTAGCAGAGGTGCTGCGGCAGCTCATTCAACAGGAGGGCTGTGTCTGAGCAGGATGAGGAGGGAAGTGGCTGAGATGCTTGCTAGGGGCTGCTTTCCTGAAAAGCGGAAGCCAGCAGGGGCTTTTCGTGCCGGTAGCCTCCAAACTGGAGCTTCCTGCGGCTTTCCCTTCGTTTTGGTGATGGCTCTCGCTTCCTGCCCAGCCCCACGCTGGTTCTGGGGAAGACTCCCTGTGGCCTCATCGTGCTCCCTCCACACGTGCTCTCCTGTTCCTCCTTGGTTTATTTATCTTCACTCATTTAAAGTAAATTTATGGATTTATTGCTGTTCCCCCTTAGGGGGATGTGACCCTGTCCTTGGGCAAGGGTGTGCTCTCTGGCGGCACATGACACTGTCTGGATGTGATGCTGGTTACTTCACCGGCTTGCCTAACTTTCTTCATATGTGGAAGCTTCTGAAATATGCATCCTTTGGATTTTATTGTCACCGGGTAATCTGATCAATATTACGGATGGCTGCCAAAATTCAGGTGGGCCCTTGAAGCTGATATGCGAGATGTATTACATTATGAGCTGACCTGTTCCACCTTAGGTTATTTCCTTGCTCATGCAGAACAGCTATTTTATTCTGTCCTTCTGCAGCTTCTGAAGAAGAGCAGTGAGGAGTAATCAGAGCATTTTGCAGAGGAAAAAAGGGCCTTTCTGGCCAATTGAAAGACACACAAACTCCATTTCATCTTGGCTTATAAATCAGCACTAGAAAAGTACTGTAGTTCTGCTTTTCTTGTTATCTCGTACATTAGGAACAGAAAGCAGTGCATTTAATGTTGTATACTTAAATGTGTTGGCATTTATCTGTTCAGCCATGTTTACTAGAGTAATTACAAGTCAGATTAGGTGTGATGCTTGCTGACCTTTAAGGAAGGGGCCAAAACAAAAGGCAAAACAAACTTCACAAAAGTTAGGCAGAACAAAACCTTTAACTACTTGCCACAATCTCAGTATATATATATATATATATATATATATATATAAGGAAAGTAAAAGACTTGATGCAGACAAGAGATATTCTGATAGGTCCCAGTAAAAATTTCAGATAAAGTGCCTTTAAAAGAAAAAAGAAAAAAGCCCCCAATGCAATTTTCTTCTGTGATAGCTTGGGGAAAAAGGTTGCAATCCTCCAATTACAATTTTTGAAAATATAGAATAATCAGTGCTAACAGCAAAAATAGGACTCCCCTGATATTTTTCAATTGTCCCAGCTGTGAAACCCTGATTAGCTTAAATACAAGTTTGTTATTTAAATGTGAAAATAATTTGTGGTAGCACAAGATAGAAATTGGAACTCAAAATACTAATGTTGGCTATTTAGCTACCGGTTGCCTCCCATGCAAGCAATTAATTTGAGCACTCGGGTATTTTCATGCATTCTGTGGGATGCTTTTATGCAATTTACACAGAGAAATTGCTTCTTTCCAAATTACATCTCAACCACTTGAAGAAATTTCCCCAAAGTGGCATTGCTGGTGTTGCCCCTTGAAGTTGCCCATGAAGAGCCTGCATTTCTGTCCTGCCTGGCGGCTGCCCCAGCCCCTTCCTGACACGAGCAGAAATCCTTTTCCCATCACACAGTTCTGCAAAGCATAAGGAAAGCAGCTGGGGGCCCCTTTGGTCCCAGTTTGGGGCAGCTTGTGCTCCAAAGGCGATAAGCTTTGCCTGTGGGCGACTGTGAAACCTGGGGAATTTGGGCAGCTGGAGAAGTCGCTGCTGCTTTTCAGCAGGGCTGAGGCCAGGTGCTGCCACAGTGGGATGCCAGTGCCCCCCTGAGGATGGATATTTGCAAACTTCGGTGGCTTCGGGATGACTCCCTTTCAGAATGAAAAAATTTGCCCAGATGCCAGTGTTGCCACAAGTGATCCCCTGAGTTCTTCCTTGTCAGCTGATTTGGTTATGGAGATTTGCTTGGTTTTGTCTCCTCTGGGCATCCATAGATATGAGAGAGAGAGAGAGGTTTATTAATTTCCCTCCATCAAATGCAGAGTCCTCTCAGCACAGATCCTGTGCATGTCTGTCCTCATTTGAATTGCTTTAATAACACAGTGACAAAAGCAAAAACTTTACCTGGGCAACAGAACCTATCATATAGATTTTAACCTTAATATTACTTTCAGAATATCTTCCCCACGCCATCTGTGGTGGGCTGTAACTGCTTCTTCTCTTTTACCAGGAGCACCTGGAACTGGTCTGTCACTAATTTCACTGGTGTCATTTCTTTCCCAAAGGAAAAACTAAGGCTAATTTTCCTTTTAGATGAGAGCCGACTTCTGTCACATCCCTGGCTATGCAAAGCTATGTAGGCTCACCCTGGGATCTTGCAGACTGTCATCTGTGACCAGTTGCATTTCCATGGGGCTCTCGGTTATCTTCCCAGACCACTGCCTGTTTTACTCTTCCAGGGCACAAAACGACTGCTCACCTCCTGATGTTCCCATTGAGGCTTAAGTCAAGGCAGGACAGTGAGCTGTGGGACAGTGAGCTGACCGGCAGTAGCCCAAAATCCGTGTTACAGGTCTTAGGGTCTCTTTTCCCTTTTGTCAAGCAGGTTCCTCTAGTTTCTCAAAAATACTTAATAATAAAAAATTACTTTGGATTGCTTGAGCATTACACTTTTTGAAATACTATTTGACAAAAAAGTGGGTTCAGTGATGCCCACTGTTAGCTTACAATACATTTTGACAACTGGCTCTGTAATATACCTCTTGCTTGGTATTTTTATTTTGTTGCTCATTCTGGGTATGCTGATTTGTCCAAACACCCACAGCTGAAGATTATGGGCATTGCAGTAGCAAAGCCTAGCAATTATATCCCCTTTTCTGTGCTAGCCTGAAGGCTAATCCCCATGTCCCTCTGTTTCTTTTCCTTTGTTCCCTGGTAGAAAAGAAAATGCCCCTGGCCTGTCATTTTGGCTTTACTTTTTAAAAGTTTTGTGTGTTTTTCTAAAGACGGACAAAATTTTCTATAGGGGACAGGCACCACATCATGAGTGCAGGACCTCTGTCCTGAGGCAGATGCTGAATTAATGCATTTCACATGAATGAGAGGCACATGCAGAGAGGGAGAGCAGATCAATGTTTAATTATGCAAATAGTCTTCTAGGCTTTCATAATAAACTGGAATAAACCTGTCATAACAGCTATGCTGGGGACAGGCAGTGAGTGAGCTGCTGTGCCCAGTTGGTGTATTAGCAGGGAGGACCATGGTGGGTGTGGGTGCATGGGGTCAGGGTCTGGCTGGTGGCTCCCGGCACCGCTGAAGAGCTGCACTCGGCGGCTGAGCTGCACCCGGCTCCTGCTCAAAAAGGGAGAGATGAAGCTCTCAGTATAGCTGGGTCTGGTTATAGTATAGCTTTGTACAGCGTTGTTATTTAAAGTGCTCTCAGTATTGATTCAGGCTGTGCTGGGCTCACCTGATGTGGATATATGAAGACACTTGTCTCTAGTGCTCTCCTGCTAGCTGCGGCTGCAGTGACTTGCATGGTGAGGGCTGTGAAGTGAGAGGTACTGCACTCCGACAAGCCTGTGTTTGGTAGGGCTTTTGTAATGAGGAGGCCATTTAATTGTGCTGGACTTGATGAGCTTGTGCGGGAATTCAAATATGGAATTTCCTCTTGGTGAGTGCTTTTCAGGAGGGTGGGAATTAGCTCCCTTCCTTGCGGGGCTTCCCTGTGATTTGTGAGCAGTGTCCACGGAGGTGTGAAGCCTTCTGGAGGCTTCAGATACAGGTGCACAGGTGTTACAGTGATGGAAGAAAACTGCACCCATTTGCAAAACTTGACATGCTTTAAAACATTGTTTCTCTTAAAACTGAAAAGATGCCACATTAAAGAGTTAATTCAAACCTTCATAGCAACATTCGCACTTCTGCTCATTTTATCCATCCGTTTCAGCATCCCTGTGTGTTACCAAGTTGCTGGTGAGCCCCAGGAAGAAGGAGCATGCAGCCAGTGTGTGCCTCCTGGCAGGGATGAGGCTATTTGACTATTTGAATGTGTTCAGATCCGGAGGAAAGGTAAAAGATGCGCACTGGAAAGAAGTTTTAAGGGAACAGAGATATATATAGTTTTTTTTTCTCCTTAATCTCTCTTTAACGTTTTTCCCCAGCAGGGAGTCTCCCCACCCCTTGGTGCTTGTGTCCAGTGCAGTGGCAAGGCATACAGTTAGTACAGCTGGTGCGTTTCTTTTAATGAAGGTGGTGTTGAAGCCGTGTGGGTCTCCATTTCCTGTGCCGATTTTTGGGATCTCTTCTGCTTTTGTTGTTTTCCCTGTTTCTTTTTTATACCCTGCTGGATTCTCACGTGGGTGAGCAGAAGTGCTCATCTGTGAGATGCTCGGGGGGACATGGTAGGGGAGGGCACATTTCTTCTGATACCCTGCCTGGCTCGTAGTTGTGTTCAGCATGACTCTTACCTAGCGTAGTTAAGATAATGGAGGAGGAAAAGGAATATTGCCTGCTGTTATGTTAGATTAGGTAATGATTTTCTAGCTCTCACAAACTATATCAGGTTTGTTTTGGTGCCTACACAGTGCCTTGATTCACTATCAAAAGAAAGTCTTGAATTATGCAAGGAGTAAGGTATAAGCAGCAGAGCTACTGCTGAGCATGGTTTTACATTGCCTCTGTTTGAATATTCATGCTAATCAAAGATCACACAACTTTGTTTTCTGGAGGTAAAATATTTTTTGATAGCCTGGACAATTCCAACCTGCACAATAGGTATTGATACAAATACCGAATAGCTCTGTTACTTCCTCTAAAACGTTTTTTTAGGCAGTGGCCAAAGGGACTGAAAACATGAGTCAGGATAATATTTTAGGTATAGCTGACAAAAACAAGCACTTCAAAATGTTAATTGTTATTCTTTGCCAGTTCTTAATTCAAAAGTCTTTGCTCTAATACAGTTCAAAGCCAGAAGATGAGCGAAGGCATTCCCATCCACAGACTGAGATAACAGAGTTTAATTGCCATCTACCATGTTTCCAAGTTATTTATTATGAGAAGAGCTGTTATGAGGTGTATGGTACAGTGGGGAGGCAAAAAAAAGAGAGTATTTGTCAGGGCAGGTTTGTAGAACTGTCTTGCGCTTTAACACTTGCTCGGGGAGGGTTGTTGCATAATGAACACACAGAAAATGTGTCTGGTTGTGAAGGAGGATGGTTAGAAGTGAAATAGGGCCCGTGTTTGCCTGTTTGCTTTTATGATATGCTGAGGGACCTGCTTTTCCCCTTGGGGTCTGCATGTTTCATTGGTAGGGTTTTGCGGTAGGGAGAGAAGGTAATTGAATACATTTGGGGCTGTGATGACGAGCTCTTCCCTCTAACAGAATCACATTTTGCTGTTTTCACTCTCAGCTTGCTGACAAGACGATAAAAGGTAGTGTGGTGTGTGCGCACCTTGTTAAATAGGTGCTTTACTTCTAAAGGTAGGTAGATAGTTTAAAAAATGCTTTGCTTGAGAAAGGCAATGAAAGGACAGAGCTATGCAACTTTAACGTGCTGATACAGGGAGAGGGATTGATCTTTAATCAGGGAGTTGTTTAGGGGGTAGGCAGGCTGTGAGAGCTGGATTTCTGGGCATCCCCTCCTGGCTGGCCTCAGGTGTGGGACAGCCTCAGAGGCTTTTGAGGCTGCCAGTGAAGTGCCCCTTGAAATCGCTGATCCTGACTCTGACTGGGGTGCCAACACTAGGGAGATGCTGCAAATGTTGGGCTTGAAGGGGGCTCTAAACACTGAGGACAGGAGGGAATTGCCTGTTAATTTAGAGGATTTTGACCTTTCCTGGTGATTTTGTGCTATGTGGTAGTGTCCCAGTGGAGTATAAAGAGGGCAGCATTGTGGCGGCCAGTTTCCTTGATGCCATTGAAGGTGGGTGAAAGTGAAAGGAAGGATGAGGGATTACATTTCTTTCTGATGCTTGGTGGTAGCTGAAAGCTTAGACTGCAACTCCATCGCATCAGCAGACAGACATATGTGAAGGTGAGGAAGAATATAGATGTTAGCGGTGCAAGCATATGGAGAAAGCAGAGAGGCCAGGGAGGGGGAAGGGATGAACAGATGGGAGGTAGAAAAATAGCAAGCAAGGTGGAAGGGGAGGAAAAGCCTTTCTGCCAGAGGCATCCTCGTTTCCATGCCCGGGAGAGGCTGTTCCCCAGCGAGGAGCTCGGGTACCTGCAGATGGCAGCTGCGACACAGGAGATGGAATTTGCCAGGTCTCCGGCACCAAAATAAAGACCAGTATGAATCAAAGGGGAGAAAACAGCCACATTTCTCACTCTGCAGTCTGTGTCTGTGCTGCTTGGCTCCCTGTTGCAAAAGGGCTTCCAGACAGCAGACCTGACGGGCAGACCAGGGGCTGTGTGGCTGGGGGGACTTTGTGATGCCCCTCTGCTAGGGTTTAATAGGGGCCAGGAAGGAACCACCACTACATCCTCATAATCCACTTAAAACAGCTGAGAAAGCAGTGGGGGAGTATCAGGCACTGCTTCCCAGCTGGCCGATGGCTGTAGCATGGCGAATGAGAACTTGAGAACTACAAATGCTTAAAGGAAAGCCCCTGCAGGGTTTTGCTGTTCAAACCTAAATCCTTCCAGCCTGCCGCTGGCTGCAGTGTAGCCCTGTTGTTGATGGTGCAGTGCTGGGCCCAGGCAATGAAATATCCATGGTTGCTTGAAAAAGCTGAAGAGAAAAAAAAAGGTTAAAAACTTGAATAGGACAGTGGCAAGAGCTATTAACTGAAAAGTCAGCAAATGGTATGACGAGTGAAGGATGACCTGGCAAACCCCCTCTCATCCCCCCAGCATCTCTCTCTCTTCCTTTTTACTGCTCCGCTTTTATGTTCCCTTTGGGATCATGCAGACAACAGGCAATCAGGCAAGGATTTGCAGGGAAGATTAGGAATCAGTGTTGTAGTTTGGTGGTTTGGTGGGGGGGGGGGG
>JAVKLA010000093.1:1365398-1376459 GCA_034782735.1 Sagittarius serpentarius
GCATAATTTTTTTTTTTTGGTGGTTTGTTCCCCCCCCCCCCCCCCCCCGTAGCATAATAGAACAATGCCAATGTATTTTTTCAAAAGCACCTCAATTCTTGTTGTTCTTTCTGTGGATCACTGAGGATAAAAGTGGTCTGATTGCTGCACCTTATATATGATGCATTCAGATACATTTAAACATTCTGATGTTGCAGACTCGTGATAAAAAAAGTTAGGAAACGCAAAAGGAACGCTGTTTGGGGAAATATTTTGTATTTTGCAGGTAAAGCAAGGTGGCTGGTTAGCCATCCAAAATTGTCAGCAAGCCAGTATCAGGCTTGCTAAAACTGTGCACTAATGTAGGCTTGATAGCATGGAGGGAGGATCACCTGCTCTGCTCTTCTCACATGCATGTCCATGTTGGACTTTACGCTCTGGCTTGTGATGAAGCGGCTGTTGTGTTTCCTTGATTTCTGTGATCATCTGGTGTCCATGCTTAGGTCTAAGCAGCCCACGATGTTCGTGGCTACTCTCCCCCACGTTGTGTGTGATGTGCATGCTCAGCACTGGCATCACAGGAGGGTTTTGAATAATGCATGAGCTATCTGCTCCAACCACAAAACTCCTCTGTCCATCCAGATTGAACTCAAGTGCATGTTTTAGGCCGTGTTAAGGTCACTTCATGGCCTAGATTGAATATCAGTGAATTGAATCTGTAACAGATGAACAGATCCCTATGCCTTCTCTACACCACAGGGTTGAGTGCTCATAAACTCAGCTGCTGTGTTTGGTTGCTCACATAACAACTTTGTTTAAAGCACAGGTAAGGGCAAACACTGCTCTCCAGTCATCCTTTCCATTTCAAAGAGCATTAAGTCAGGCAGCTGTTGCCTTTGCAGCTTCTGATGATTAGAAACACAATGTGCATTTTTGTATCATGAGGAAGGTAACGGTAAAAGTTGCTCTGATGCTTCCTGGTTTCGTTATGGTACCTGAACAAAGTTTGTGAAGACCTGCAGTAAGCTGCCTTACGTGTTCCTGTATGGCTCTTGGAGCTAATGTCAGCGAGGAGCAGAGCTCAGCTTTCCTACCTGAAAGCTTTAAGTGTCTTACAATAACCTGAATTTATAGCTATTTGGGAAGAATGCAGCAGAGCAGAGCAAGTTGGGGAACCCCTGCTGGAGACAGAAATTTGACTTCAAGTAGTCAGCACAGCTCTTTCTGCGGTGCTAGCTAGGCGCTCACAGCCTCTATTATTTGATGGCTAAAAGCATCTTACAGCTGTTTTAAACTTACAGCAGTTTGAGAAGTATGCAACAGGGTGGAACAAATTGTTTGTACAGGTGGTGTGAGTCCATGCGAACCTGGGCTGTGTGTCCTGGATGAGCAGGTGTGGCCCTGTGGGGTTTGCCATCTTCAGGGCCACGCACCAGCAGCTGGGCTCGTCCCAGCAATGCTGAGCTGCAGGATTGGGATTTGGGCAGCGAACAACATGATCATCAAAACAGCAGCTTTAAGCAGAGGACATTAGCATTTTGGAAACGAGGAAGCAGAAACCCAACCAAAAATGCTTTTCTCCAGAGGAAAGACGTGCCAAGGAACTGTTCTTGCCTGAAATATCAGCCCCAAGGAGCTCTTACCTAGGGCTGAAGATGTAGCTGTCAAGTTAAATAAGTGTGGCTGGGTCTGAGAGTCTCCTTGCTGCAGGTGTGTGCGCAAGTCCCTTACGAGTCAGGACATGTCCATTGGGCATGACAGGTAACAGCCAACGGCTTATGTAAGTATGGGGTTGTGCCTGGGGTGAGCTTAGCAAGGAACATCTTGGAAGCAAAAGCATGCTGTAAGAACAGATCTTAACTGAGATTTTAGTTCCCTGGACTGACCATAGTGGAAGTGGCTTTAAACATAGGATGTAGGGATTGATTTTTCTGTTGGGTACACAGTTCTCTGCCAGCACACCCAGCAAAATGCAGGGTCTTGGTTTTCCCTCCTGTTGTTTATACTGGTCTACTGCTTCAGAATGAAATTGAGGTGCTCCGTACAGTACTTTGGCCTTATACCTTTGCAAACATACAGCAATGCTTTAAAATACCCCAAAAAACAAACAAGAAAAAAACACACAGTAATACGTAGTTTTTCCAATGTACTTTGAGACCTGACAAGCGCCTATTTCCAGTGTTTTTGAGCTCTTTGTGGATCAGAGGTTCCAGAGATGTATCTAGTTTTAAATGAGGCTGAGATCATCTTCTACGCATGTGGCCTGAGAAACCTGAATTTAAAGCAAGTACAGCACTGCAGCACCACAGTGAATTTGAGACCTGGAAACGCCTCCAGGGAGCATCGTTCTCCCACCACTCCCCTGTACAACGTGGCTCCTGTTATTAGGAGAGAAATGTGAAAGCTTCTGCGGTAATCCCAGTTCATTCTCTGTGTGGAAAGGGAGTTCAGGGTGCCGGGAAAAGGTAATTTAAGGGATCTCCACTGCTTATCAGTTCTGCTGACTCTCATGACGTCAGTGGCATCGTGGCATTTGGTGCTAGTGCCAAAACTCCTGGGGAAATCTGTGTCAGAGTATTGGCATCTCTTAGGGTTGTGATCCTGTGGTAGAGGGGAAAGCTAAAAATGCAAGTTAAAGAAGCAACATTCAGAGGGGGGGGAAAAATACATTTCCCCAAAAGATTCTTCAGGTTTAGAGATTTGGTTTGAGAACTCTGTCGTGATGCCGTGCTTGTTAATAAGTCCAAAAAGAGATTTGTCTTTGTTTTCATTGAGATTTTAACTTGAGTGCAGTTAGTGATCTGCTGTAACCCTAAATCAGTCCTGTCATCTGGCCAGTTCTCTGTTTTGTCTCTGCTACTGAGCTCATTTTCTTTTCTCAAATGTGGCATAAAATTTGTATGTACTTCCTGAAAACTGAAAGATTTAACAGTGCTTTGTGGAGTGCTGATCAGTCAATGTGTGCGTGGCACACAAGAATTTAGGGGTAAAAGTGCTTTTAGAGGTGCTGAGGGTTATAGTCCTGCTGAAAGATTAGTGAGAAATTCAGCTACACAGTTGTCAGAACCCATAAAACTTGCCAAGACTGCAAATGTGTGATGCCTGGGCTTTGGTGTTGACTGAGCACAGTGCAAATACAGGTGGGTATAAAAGCTGGAAACAGGAGGTTAGGTATAAAAAAAAAACAAAAAAAAAAACCCCAAGATGATGGAAGAGAGAAGAACGGCCTGCCAAAATACCTCTTTTAATTATTCACTGACAGAAAAGACAACTTCCAGAAGAGATTGTTTTCTCAGATGCAACTGTGAGAAGAAACCTAATTACTGAACCAAAATAGTACACCTATTGTAGGACGATAATAGTGTATTGAGTACAAAACAAACAAAAAGGCTGAAGAAACCGTGCTGTATTTCCTTCAGATTGTGGTTTGCCTCTCTTCCAAAGATACCGGATGTTTATCTGCCCAGTACTAACAGCACTTAAATATTATTTGCTGTTTGTAAATGAAGTATTTGAATTGGAGGTAAGGGCTCAGTATTAGGAAGCTTTTCACTGCCAACAAAATGCCGAGGTGCTGAAGGAGCTGACTGCTTGCTGGTCCCAGGGTGGAGGTAAAGCTACTTTCTGATTATCAGAGCTGATTCAGACTCTCGGACATTGCCTGACTCTTCATCATCTTGGCACCATGCTGAATATCAGTAGCAGGCAGGGAAGGGGATTCTTGTATCCCTGTCTGAGATGCAAAACTGTGATTTCTGCTCTCTGTCCCAGGTACGTGCCTGTGCAGGCGGCTAGACGGGAGCTTTCCCTCTGCAGAGAGCAGCTCTCTGGGGTTTGCAGAGAATAACATTTTCCACAGCCTTGTTTTTGGCTTTAGGCAGGTCTGGCTTCATTTTTCCCGGGAGGCAAGAAGGCTTGTCTTCTGGGAGTGTGTTAGTGTGTTTCACTGCTGCCCCATTTCACTGAGGTCTGTGAGTGTCCCTAATTGTGAGTAAAGGAACCTTGGTGGGACTGTGGGCTAGAGATGTGCTGCTTTTTGCCCCTTCTGCCCCTCCTCTGAAGATCTGATAGAAGAAATGTTTCTGAGAAGGGGTTTTTGTCCTGCTTCAATGCAGTAATGGATTACAGAGAAGCAGCAGTAACAGGGAGTATGAATGCAATTTTCTCTTGCATGATTTGGCTGAAGATCAGAAATGTGCTTCAGTGAATAGGAACATTGTTGATTAAAATGGCATGACTGTTGATGCCATATTACAGTGGTATCTTGCAGAGTTGGAAGCTCAAATCTATCTTTTCTTGTTAACTTAAAGTTTAAACTCTGAGAAGACTGCAGGAATTTAAAAATCACCCCCTGCAACCTATGCAGACCTTGAGGTATGAGCCAGACTGAGAGAAAAGCAAAGAAAATGCATATTTGCTTTTCATTCACGCTTTTTTATCCAGCTGAAAGAGCTCTATACAGCTTTAAATGCTGTTGCATCTCATTTTTAGTTGAATATAAGCTGATGGTAATAGATTAGGTGTCAGATATCTTGTGAGGGCAACTACCTGGCAATGACATATTATTATCAGTAGTTTAAATGATTGCACTTGTTTCAGAACAGAAAGTGGAGTTCTATCTATTTTTAATCTAAGTTTCTGAACTATCTAATTGGTACTTAAGGCCTCCCCAGTACTAAAATAAATACAATTTTTCTTCATGATGATCATTAGGGTATGATGGTTGTGGGTTATTTTTAGGTGGTACAGTCAAATCAGAGGACTTGAAAGCTCACCCCTCATCTAATTGGGGTGTCTTTTGTTTGTTTTCGGTGTTTATTTCTTTTGGAAAAGCTGAAGATTACAATGTCTCTGTATATACCTATGCACCCCTTCTCCATGGTTGATGGTATTTACATAAATGTTTAGGCCATTTTCCAGGCTGTTTCCTTCATGCAAGACTGGCTGGAATCACCTTAAAACACCCTTCTACCCAGCACCTGAGAGGGAGCACCACAGCGTTTGGGAACCTCGGTGGCCCCAGTACCTGAGGATAGCATGTGCACAGGCACATATTTATCTGGGGTGTTCCTGTAGCTCCCCAGGACAGGGCTGCAGCCAGGGCCGGTGTTTGTGAGCCCTGTTGTCTGAAGGTTTTCTGGGACCACAGCGCCCAACAAGGGCAGGAGCAGAGGGATGGGGAAGAGAAGCATTTAGTAATATTTAGCAGGGGCTCTCACCAAACCAGGCTGATCCACTCTCTGGCTTCTTTCTTATCTTGGCAGGGGATCTGCTACCACAGGTATTTCTGGTGTTTGCCGCATCAGGAGGATTGTCAGTGGGCTGCACTGGGAGCAGGTTATGGGAAATAAGAGCCCATAATGGTCAGACTACAACGCTATGTTTTTACAGTAATGCTCGTGCTGCAAGAATCCAAAGGTCAGAGAGCAAAATTGCAGTACCAACTTCAATTAGTAACTAACAAAGGGAATTACTGTCATTACATGTCAGAATGTGCCTCTAAGCCCTATGAGAGGGGGCCACCCTTCTCCGCTGACAGGTAGCAGCGCAGCAGCGGCTACTGCTGGGCCAGGATGGCATGCAATAAAATGAGAGCAGAGAGCTGGCAGGCTTCATCTGTGAAGGGTCTGCCATACCATAATTCATTCCCTGCCCTTATTCACCAGAGGCTGAATGTGAGGATCTTTGCTCACTGCGGTTTTTTTTTCGTCTTTTGTTTTGCTTTGGTTTTTCTTTTTTTATGGTAGTTTAGGAGAACTCACTAAGGGCAGCAGAGAAGATCTGGTGATTCAAAGGATCTTTTTTCAGTTGTTCATGCTGGAAAGTTCTTGGTTTGTTTTTTTTGTTTGTTTTGTTTTTTCTTTGCTTCCTCCTGCTCCCACTCCACACCTCTGGGATCCATTACATTTTATGGGGTTTATTGCTTTGGAAAATAGCAGGAGGTCCTGTGGCACTTTCTGCCACCCAGCCCTGCAAGAGCTGGGGAGCTCGGCTGGGAGGAGGCCAAGCAAGCGTGTCAACAGCTGCTGTAAGAAATCCAGGCGAGCAGTTCAGGTACATAGGAGGGATCAGGGTACAGTCTAAAGGATCCATGGAGGGATGTGCTTGACTGATGACTCTTCCCTCCCACCTGAGTGCTATGAAGGACATTTGCACCCAGGTCTTGTACCAAGGGACTGTCGTACCCTCATGTATGGGGACCCCTTGTACAGGCACCCTTGCACAATTAACTTTGCACAGTCTTGACCCCCTTCCCTGTCTTCAGGGAACCCCAAATAGTAAAACATTTTTGGCTTGTATTTCTTCCTTGCATGGTGGGGAAAGACCATGGCAGCATGATGTCCTTAGCGTCGCTTGGCAGGGAGACTTGGACTTGTCCTCTCCAGGCTGGACACTAACTGTCCAAATGACTTCCTAGAGCTGGCCACAACAAAGAAATGCAGTATCATGCTAAGGAGGAAACGACAAAGCTACAGCTGGATGTCTGTCTCCCAGAAGCTATAGCAGAAGAAGAGAATGAGAAAAACGAGGCATAATTGTTCCTAACAGTGGTGCCTTTTAAAATCAAAATAGAGGTTCTTTTTTTCCTTCAAAAATTTTCAGGAAGTCTTTGGTGATGTTGGACTCTGCAGTGCAGAATGATCTGAACACCGCTGCAGTGTCCTGATGACAGGACTTTTCCAAGCACTCAGCTTTAGAAGTAGTCTATGAAAAGATGTCCGTGTCCTGGGTACCAGATTAAAAAAAAAAAAATAAAAAAAATTTGAGGGGAAAGTCCTCCTTCTCCCCACTGCAATAATTCTTCATGGCACTTGGAATCATGTTCAAAAATGTTGAATCTCTTTCCCTAAAGTTTGAAAGATGGAAGAAAGATTTGAAAATAAACATGGAAGAACACCTGGTTTGCAGGAAAGTTTTTGTGAGGGGGGGAAAAAAGTTATCAAAAGCAGCTTGGTGATGTAGGTTTTGGTTTTGGGGTTTTTTTTTTACTATTGCTATTTAGATCAGAGCAACTAATTTGTATGATTTTCTTAAAAATGCTTTCATGTGTAAAACTTAGATGTTGTGAATCAAGACTCAAACAGGACAATATTAAGGATGGAAATGTTTTATTTACTGGCATAGTGGGGACAGACTTTTTAGTAGGGCCTGTTGCTATAGGACAAGGGGTAATGGTTTTAAATGGAAAGAGGGCAGATTTAGACTAGATAGAAGGAAGAAATTTTTTACAGTGATGGTGGTGAAACACTGGAGCAGGTTGCCCAGAGAGGTGGTAGATGCCCCATCCCTGGGAACATTCAAGGTCAGGTTGGACGGGGCTCTGAGCAACCTGATCGAGTGGAGGGTGTCCCTGCTTACTGCAGCGGGGCTGGACTAGATGACCTTTAAAGGTTCCTTCCAACCCAAATTATTCTATGTTTCTATGCTAACAAGTTTGGAACAATGTCATCCAATTCTGGGCTCAGCAGAGAGGAGTGAAACATCACTGGAGTCAGGGTGCTACTTGTTTCCATTAAACATTTTGTTAGAACAATGTTCATTTGAATCTCTCTTTTCTTACTGTAGCTTTGTACAGGCATTCATCTGCCTCTTCCAGTGTTTAATATTCACATGCTGGAAGAGTAATTTAAATGGGTAATAGATACAGAGTGTAACCATTAAATCTTGTTCATAACAATGCAAACTATTGGATGGCAACAACTGCAAATATATGCCTGGCTTTGCAGGATGCCAGCTCGTTGGCTTGGGACACAGAGCTCACCTTAAGTGACAATAAACATTTTATATTTAGATGCTCATTGCTGAGCCAGATGAACACAAAGAGCTGCAGCATCTTTTTTTTTCTTTTCATTTTATGTAGGGGCCTTATGCGGACTGATGGCAGTCCTGGAGAGAGATCCAGCCTCGCTTGAGTGGAATACACATGCAGCTTTTAATAAGAAACGACAGCTATAAAGCAGCACTATGTGCAATACCTCCGAGACCTGTACCCTTGCTGGTGCTCACACTTGCATGGAGGAGGAGGTGAGCAGGATGCCTAGCAATAAGAGAATGATAGCATTTGAAATTTCTGGAAGAAATGCAGGCATTTGTTTTTAAAGAGAGTTATTGCTGTCAATGTTTTTCTTCATTCCTGTCTTTCCTGCTCCTTCTGATAAGCAGTGTGGCTGTGTTGTCAGAAGGATAAGCTGTGAAGTGGGTTAAATGAGAAGGTTTTCCTCTGGGGGGAAAAATCTGGAAGTGGCTTGGACCCATATTTTGTAGCTAAATGGATTATAGCTGTAAAAACATGCCGTAGCTAGACGATGAGTAAGGCTGGGTCACAAACTGGAGAAACTGTGGGTGAGTGCGGAAATCTGGAGGGCTTTTTGTGTTTGTGGAGTGTCTGGTTTTTAAGAGCTTCTGGAGAGCTGGATAGCTTCAAGAGTAATGTCAATTTGTTTTGGGGTCAATAAAATGCTGAATTGCTGCAGGAGGAGTGTATGGGGTTTGCAGAGTCTGAAATAGCTTGTGAGCACCCTTGGAGGTGCAGTGGTGTGGGGACACCCTCAGAGGTGCAGCGCCCTGGGCAACGGGGTAAGGGTGTACTCGTGTCGCTGTTGCCCCAGCCTGTTTGTAATTCTGTGCTTGTGTGGGAGCTGCCTGTGTCTAGGTGAACAGGACCTCAGTCACACCTTCATTCTCATACTGTTTTAACATTACCATATTTTAGTTTGTCTTTCACAATTAATGGATTGACTCCCCTTCAAAGCAGGTCACTGCTTTTTCCAAGTAATGAACTGAAAATCATGACCAAGTCCTGCATACAATGATAGTTTGTGCTGGAAAGTCATTGGAAGGAGTCAGGCACCCACTTTGGTGCTCATCCATTAGGGGAGGACTTCATGCGTGCTGTACTTTGGGAAATGAGTGTGCATTTATTTCTCTGTTTAACTGGATTTTTGTGTGAGTGAGATTTGTTAATATTGTTGTATCACAAATTTTGCTGGCTTGCCATAGAAATCCTCCCAAAAAGAGTTAAGAGCTATTTCTAAACAAGATCCTCCAGGCCAGACACATCCTAAACAGTTGAGAAGACCTGGGAAGTGGTCATAGCCTCACATGAAGTTGCCATTACAATCACAATAACTCAGCTATCATATTATCAAATTCTCCAGCTCCCTGAATTGCTGATCTCACTTCTAAGCTTTCTGTAAGTGGAACTTCTGAGTCCCTGATGTAAGAAAAGCCTCAGCAGCTTTTAGTTATCTTTTTCGCAATTTCCATCAAAATTTCTGACTAAACTTCAAAGCTTGCAGCTGCCTACTTGGCCCTAGCTTTAGGGAGCTGAGCCAGCACTAATGCTAGCCCCATGGGGGTCTGCGCTTGCCCTCAGGCTGTGATGGCTGGTGTGATGCTGGTTGTGTGTCTGGTGCAAAAAAGGAGCCTTCTCACAAACAGAGAAATAAGGCGCAAGTCAGTTGGCACGCTCAGCTCATGCTGCTGTAAATAAGCTCAAGTTTTCTCAAGGGTGTCCCCAAGGTGACAGCCTTTCCATTGCCACAGGAACACGAGCGTCAATAGTAAAGACTGTAAAGTAACAAAAGTCCATAGTAAAGATCTCATCCTTGTGAAGCCCCACAGCGACCCGTGTGAGGAGTACCTGCTCTGGCCTGAAGTATTGAAGAGAAGAGAGAAAATGTGTGTTAGCATTCAGAGAGTAACAATTTTCTGATTTATATTGATTGCATGAGCTAAAACCAAGAAGTACTGAATGCTTATCTGGGAAGTACAGCAGAAAATTGAACTTAAAGGGGATTTGGAGAATGTCTGTTGGAAGAAAAAAGTTCTCTTTTATCTATGCAATTGTCTGAAAATAAAAGCATCCACACTCTGTATTCCTTAATCTTTTATTCCCTTTTTCATTTCTACTAGTTGTGAAAACTAGAAAACAGAAACTAATTTGTTATCCTTGTTTAGCCAAAATGACTTCCTAGAGGAAAGAAATGTTAAGAAATGTCTAATGTGCAAAATCAGCAGAATTTCTTGCAAACTAGGACACGGTTTATCAGGCATAGCATAGACATGGCCATTTCACCCTCCCAGGGTTTAACAGAGGACTGGGATTTACCTGAACTCAAAGTTGAATCAGGAGAACGGGATTTGCCCCAAACCAGGAAACAAGATTTGTAGGTGTCTCAATAGATACAGTGTGATATAGCGCAGGGGAGACGGAAAGCACAGCAATGGTTTCTGCTAATGTTATATGGAAGGAAGAAAATTAAGCTGAGAAAAAAACCTATCAGATAATGGAAATATCCAGTCATGATCTTGCTGTTTGTAGTAGGGTAAACTGCAGCTCCTCGGAACAAACATAAATGTCAGAAACCTCTGGGAGAGATGAGATCACCCAAAGGTTAGGTACAAAAACAAAGCAGCTTCTGCATGTTGACATAAGTGCTCCTCATATTGAACGTTAAAACATTTCTCTTCTATCCGTTCAGTGCTAAACAGAAACTGTAAAACCAAATGATAAAGTGAATGAGGTAAAGCAATGTATGTTTGACTGGTTATTGCTGACAACTGGCCCTGGCGAAGGCTGTAATTGTTTTGTGGGTATCGGCAGGCTGTTGCAGTTTACAGTTAATGAGATTAATCGGTTGTTGTGTGATGTATAAAAAAAAGCTAATATTGTATCTACAATGCCAAGATGTCTGGCCGAGTCAGGGATGTGGAAAGATAAGATCAGAGTGAAGGTATGGGACTCTTACATGGTGTAATGGGTTTACATGGCAAGGTTTTGGTAGCGGGGGGGGCCACAGGGGGGTGGCTTCCTTAAAAGTTGCTAGAAGCTTCCCCTGTGTTCGCTACAGCCAATGCCAGCTGGCTTTAAGAACGGACCCGCCGCTGGCCAAGGCCGAGCCAATCAGCGACGATGGTAGTGCCTCTGTGATAACATATTTGAGAAGAAAAAAAGTACTGGGGCTGAGAAACCGCAGCCGGAGAGGAGTGAGAACATGTAAGGAAAACATCTCCGGAGACATCAAGGTCAGTGAAGAAGGAGGGGGAGGAGGTGCTCCAGGCGCCGGAGCAGAGATTCCC
>JAVKLA010000093.1:1380183-1403948 GCA_034782735.1 Sagittarius serpentarius
GCGGGGGTCAGTCGGCTGCTTATGGCAGGATGGGGCACCCTGGCTCACTCCTTGCATCTTCCATCCAGATAAACACCGTGGCCAAGGTGTGTAACTCAGTTTACGTGAGGTTAAAACTGTGGTGCGTGCAGTACTTTGGCATCGTTTCTTTTTTTTTTTATATTGTGCAAGCGAGTTACCAGAATATCCTGGAGCCCACCCACAACTTCAGCTGAGAATGGTTTGTTTTCATCAATTTTTCTTTCCTTTTTTTTTTTTTTTTTTTTTAATGCCACTGAGTCTACTCCCCCACAATTTAGTGAAGCAGAGATGTGCCTTCCTCCCCTGCCATAATGCAGCATGGCTCAGGAATATAGAACCAATTTGTCTGTGTGACAATATGAAAACTCGATAGAATTATAAAAATAGTTTTTATTATTTTTTTTTTTCCCCAGTGCAAGTGTGTATTATAGTCTTCTCATCTGGATAAATACACAGAATGCACGTAAATGACCCTCAACTTAAAGTGAAAGTGAGAGCTGGTTCTTTCAGGCATGGAATTATTCATTTTTAACTTGATACTGGTGCATCAAATTGCATGCAATTTGAGGGTTGATAAGGTATTTCTGTTTTTTCTTTAGACTGTAAATGAAACAGAGTTTTCAGACACTATTAACTCCTTTAAAAAATAATTCTCTGTGAATTTTGCGCTTTTGATGCATGCCAGAAAATTTCTTCTCAAAACAGACACCACGTAATACTTGCTTATAGAAATCAAATGACATTTGGGGAAGCTATAATAACAATTGCAACATACAAAGGCAGGACTTAACATTTTTTCGAGTCTCTCCTCACCTACCATTGATGATGAGAACCATTCTTTTTCCCCTTGGTAGTATACTTCATGGTGACTTTGTGACACCATTTTTTTTTCTGGGCTGCCACACAGAAAGAAATTGTGTCACCTGATGGAGGTGCTTCAGAACTTCTCCAAATCCAAATACTGTCCAGGCACAGGTTTTGTTCTGTTATCTCCCTTTCTCCTCATCCACCCTCAATCCATATTGTATTCGTGCATGAATTACATCCAGTTTGCAAAAATATTGACTGCTACAGAATAGCCCTAGTTAGTAAGCAGAACCACCAGGCCAGAGAGAACTGGGATTTTTCCCCTTCTTCTCTGTAGTGTTGATAAGTTATTGATTCCAATTCCAGCTGTATAAGGTGATTTTCTGTGGGTGTTTTTCATGCATCAGTCTGAGCTTAGGTCCTAAGGCCAAAAACTTCCTGCTTTGCTATCTGTCAGTGTCAGTAGCCATAAAGATACAGTTTTTGCGGTAGCCATTCACAGGGGCCGTGGTGGCAGACGTGGGGGGCTGTGCTGCATCCCCCAGGGTGGTTCCTTCCCTCTGCTTGAACGGTTACAGCTGCAGAGGCCATTCCTCCCTGTCGCCTTGCAAATGCCATCTGACCTTGCCTGCAGGATGTCTGCAAATAGTTCAGGTTTGACTACTTTAAATGGTCCTTTGGTTTGCCCAGTATGTCATTGCTATTATTGGCAGGCTACTGCATTCCCCTGTACTGCTCCCTAGTATGGTGACTTCTCAGGATTTGACCCAGAGCGTGCGTATTTTATTCTTTTCTCAGCATCTCCTGTTTGAATTTGATGAAGCAGAGCTTGCTGCTCATCGTCAGGGCAGCACAGGGAAAGACTTGCCACAGGAAGCCCTTGTGGTGCAAAGCTAGCAAAGCTGAGAGTCCTTTCCTGCCATTCCTCAGCTTGCTGCTGCTTCTGGCATTGCAAAAGGGCAAATGACCTTTTTGCTCCCAAAAGTATTTAAGACCTATGACCAGTGCCATGGAGAACACCACAAAGAAATAACCTATCCTCTAAGCTGCTTCCCAAGGCAGCTCCTCTCCAGAGAGAAGTTTCCACAGCCTTCCACTTGCCTCACTGCTGTGAGCAGTACGTTTGTTGCCAGGTAAAAACCCTTTTGCCATTTTGCAGTTGCAGGGTCCACCAGATTCGGATTCAGGAGGACCCCACACATGGCAGTATTGGCATGTGAAGGCAGGACAGACCTTCCTGTAGCCTCCTAAAGATGCCACAACAAAATATCCCAAGCAGCAGTTGCACTTTTGCATCACCTGTTGGGAAAGCTGTCACCTGCAAAGGTTGTAACTATAATGTGCATTAGGGCTGTGAGTTTTCCTAGGCTGTGTAGATTACATCTGGGAGATATCACTGCAATGAACATGGAAGTGCAGCACAGTCCTTGGCCTTTCAGCTGAGCTGCTGAATTTGTAGTCCCACAGCTGGCAGCAATAGTAAAAATGGTGGGTTTGTGCCACTGACAGGTGGCAGTGATTTCTCATCCCTTGGATTCAATAAAAACCTGACACTTTCTTCACTGATGTAGTTAACATTTTCTCAATCGCACGTCAGGGTGCATGTGGTCAGAATCTGGCTCCTCTGACTTGGAAACTGGACTGTTTCAGCAGCAAATTTTGCTAGGCAGCCATCCAGTTGACCTAAACCATTTTTAACATGGCAATTTAGAGGCAAAAGGCACTTCTATATACTTTGCTATGTCCTGAATCATCTGTGCTTGTTCTCCTCGTAGTTGCACTGTGTTGTTTTAGTAGACGTACTACAGCTGAAGCATTTACACTCAGCTCCAAAAGCTCTTTATAGGAAAATAGAGCACAAATTATTACCAGTCTGGAGCTGACATGGAGATTTGGCACTCTAGCTGGAGTGCTTTCTTTCAAGAGGTATTTCTGTGAATTCTGCCCTGTTCCTGATGAACAGAGAGTCTCTGTTGTCAGTCTCAAACCGCACGCTTGTCAGACGTGATAAAGGCAAAGGAATATATACGCTGTGCGTTGGCTGATTGCACATTGTCTGGAGCTGTAGAATTTTCCTACACTGTTATTGCTTTCAGGTGATTTATTGTGCAATTTCTTGGGGAAAGTCATCTGCAGGTTTCAAAATGCATAGTGTTATGATCTTAGGGATTTATTCTCACTGTGTAAATGGGGACTATCAGTGTCATCTGTGAAACTACACTAAGATAGTATGGAAAAATAATCAAGACCACTTTTAGAACATGGACCTCAGCAGAATGCAGGTTTATATTAACACACCTGGCATCTAATAATGTGACTGGAGAGCAGTTGATAGTCTATCTAAGAAGTAGTACTACTTTTGGATAAAAATTATTGAACATTAGGGGCAATGAACAGAAGGTTTTAGAGGTGTAGTGTGTAGAATTTCCCATATCTCTTGAAAATAAATGTCGTCTTTTCATGCCAAGTACTGTCTTTTTCATCCTCTACAGGAAATATTTCAACTCTCATGGAAATAAGAAGGGAAGATAATTATAGTTTCTTATGCATTTTTGCCCCCAGAGGAAGAAGACCAACTTTTCTTTTAAGACTATTCTTACTGTAATTGAACCAGGGTAATTACTATGCGAACAGTACCTACTTTTCTCATAGCTTCAGGAAATTTGTGAGCTCATTATTTGTTTGCGTGTTTGTTTTCCACTGCCTGCAAATCACTGGCTAGATAAACCAAAGATTAGCCTGGTGAACCCTTCCATAGTTTGGATAATACATTCCGTATGCAGAGCGTTGAGGTCCTGGCTGCAGGAAAGGCTGGGCAGTTTATGATGCCAGCTTGTTGCTCTCTGATAATTTGTCATGCCTTGGCTGTGAGAAATAAGCACCTTCCTGGCTGATGTGGTGGAACAGGCCACGTGGCTCAAGCTCTCTTCTCTTGGCTGGTAGAAACCATACAGTATTTGCTATGTTAATCTCTTTTTTTCTTTATGCTGAAATGGCGTGCACTGGTGTTGAAATCTTTCCTTAAACAAAAGAGATAGTGACTTGTTGTCCAGCTTTTTGTATAATGGTGAAACTCTCTAAAATCAATAGGCTTCTCTCCAGGCTGTGGGATGGAAAGCATTTCTAGAAATAAAACAACAGTGCTTAGTGCAGGGGGGAAAAAAAGAATTCTTCCATTTGCAGGGCATGCGTAGAGGTAAAGACAGTGAAACAAATCACCAGTGTAACATGGACACATTAGAATAAGTTAATTCTTTTCCTTGTCAGTCCATAGCCTAGAAATATGGTGCTGTCATACGACGAAGCAACTGCTTGTAGTTTTCCGAAACAGTGGTTTGAATTTTGTTTCTCTTTCGCAAGTCCAGCTGCAAACTCTGCCCTTGAGCTGCTGGCAGGCTATTGTGGGGAGCAGCTCCTGTGGCTAGCCGGACCCTGGCTGTCTCAGTACCGGCTCCTTCTGAGGAACAAACTCCACATTAAACATGCTGCAGCTGTGGCAGATGACCTTCCCTCACCGCTACCTTTCTTTTAAGATGGACAGCATTGCTGGAGTGCTTTTCACCAGCTGACACAGCATGTTTTATTTACTGCGGGAAGTAGAAATATCTATGTCACTTTTGGTCTGACTACTTCAAATCACATTCCCCCCCTTCTTTTGTTTTATTGGCTTGTTGGTCATGAAAGTGCAACCTCCTACTGTTTTGTCTTTGTTGCTCTATAAATTACTGAATATTGCCATGTTTCATCAGTTCAGAGCCAGGCAGTTGTGGCGGTTGTAGCAAGCAGGTGTTCTGCCCTTTTATATCCTTTACTTTCAATGTACCCATTGTATTTTCTGCTGATCGTAAAAAAATAAAATGACAGAGGCACATGGGATTCTTTGGATGCTGACCATACGTGACTGTTTTGACCGAGGTATTGAATTCAAATGGAAATATTCTGTTTATAAAGGAATTAACTGCCAAAATACCAGCCCTGGAGCCCAGTTTGGTGGTCATGGTGAAACTCCAGAAACAGAGCCCCCAGGAGAGCTCTGTCACTTACTGTCAAGTACCTGAAACGAAATGAAGTCCAAATAACTAGCACTTAGGATTACTTAATATTTCTCTTCATCAGATCTGGCAGTATCTTTTTCAGTCCTACAGGTTTCTGAAATGCTATAAAGAAATCAAGTAAGCAGAAGAAATTGCTTTATAAAAACGGAAGGTGTGAATATCCTTTAGTTTTGCACTACTACGTGCACAAGATCTTTCTGCACCTTAGTGCCTCCACAGGTACTTTCTCAGCAGAGGCCCTCTCATGAACCCCCTAGGAAAGGACGAGGCCTTCAACTCCTACCTCATTGACCAGAGCAACCAGAAGCCGTTCAAATAATGGGCAAAATGCATTGTGTCCTCCATAAGTATCTGCTAGTGTTGAGCATGTGCTTGTGAGTTGAGCTTGGGTATGAGGTATCCTTCAGCTCTATACCTCTGTGTGTTCTCTGTCACTGTATGTTTTCTGCACCTAATATCCCTCTCTGTTTCCCCAAGGTGAGAAATTGTTTTTCCTTACACATTCCCAAGTGTGCTGATCCCCAGCTCAGCTTGTCTGTAGTGAATCAATATTTGTGAGAGACAAAGCAAATGCCATCCTGTATTACATGTGCACTAAAGAGAGAGAAAGAAGCAATATCTCCATATCTGTATTACACAGCCTTCTCGATCAGTTCAAGTCCCATCTCAAATGAGCAATGGACAGCTTATAAGCTGTCTGCATCAAACTTATTTGCCGGTGACTTGGTCCTTCCACAGGGACCTAGTTTGGTCCTTCCTGACAACAGACAGAGTTGCAGGCAACCCGGCATTTTCCCTTGACTGAGTTGCTAAGTTTCAGTCTACCTGTGCCATCAGAAATGTCCATCCTCTTTACTTTAGCAACTCAAAGCTTACTTTTTGAGTGACTAAAAAAACCCTCCCTTTAGCACATTTTATATGCTCTCCAGTCCCTCAGGCTTCTCAGCAATTCCTTCCATACCCATTTTCTTAACCAGTATAATTTTGCAGGGTCCCCCACAGAAAATATCTCACAGTAATCGCCTATACCTTAAAATAAACCAGCGACCCTTCTGTCCATTTCCCTCTCTCCATCCTGTATTCTTTCACCCTAAAGCTTAATGAACTGCTTTCTGGTGTCTTATTGTAGATACTTTCCAGTTTATCCTTATTTCTGAACTGAAATACCTTCAGCAGTAACAGAGCTTTGCTGGAGGTCTAACTACATTTTCCTTTTTTCCTGTCTGTCTCTGGAAGTGTCATATATGGACACAGATTCAGGGATCTATGCACACTTAGCAAATGCAAGGTAAGCTTGTAGCATTTTGGACAATTCTTTGTGGAAATTCAGTTAACAAAATTCAGTCCTTTGCCCTTTCCTTTTCCTTTTTTTTTTTTTTTTTTTTTTTTTTTTCTCCTTCTCCAGGCATGGAAGACAAGACCACTCTGTGTCTTTGTCATGGCCCAGCCCGCAATGTGAGTGTTGTTTCAGTGTGTCCCTTGTCGTCACACCCGACTTCCAGGGCATCTGTATTTTGCTGTTCTGTTCTGTGCAACAGTGTCTCTGTGTCTGTACAACTAAAATTCTGACTCGGGTTTCATCACGTCATGTTTGGAGTTACCTAGGAGAACACTCACACTACATTTGTATTTGTTTAAAATGCTGCTACTGAGAATCATTTCTTACCTTGTTAATTTAAGCATTTCATCACTCTTCTCACATCTCTCCACTGGCTTGCTTTCCTCCCCTCTATACACTGTCATCCTTTACTTTTTAAGACCCTTCCTGGCCTGCTCCATGAGGCTATGAAGCTGTTAACTGTTGTTTCTGCCCTGAAGATGGTGCCAGTCTTTCTCACCCTCCTGCTTCACCTTTTCTTATGTTTCTTGCCGGGAGTGGGCAAAGCTCCTTGTAACCCAGCAGGGCAACTCCATTGGGTGCCTCCTAGGCTAGCCTTGAAATTCCCCTTAGCAGTAATGCCTGTGTGACAGCAAACACCCCAGTGTGCTGCCTTGTTCTGGCTTGTGTTTATGCCCTGGTGCTGCTGTCTTCTAGGAAGTGGTATTTGAGGGGACAGAGCCCACCTTGCTTTTATCACCCCAAAATGAAGCCTTGATAGCAATGCACTGCTATAATATGAACAATGCAGCTTACTCCTTATGAGGATTCTGGGTTATCTGTATGCATAAGCTTCTCCTATACAAATTGTTTAGACTGAAAGTATCTACATTTTATAAATGTAATTCTATAAATCAAATTGTTTTCACAGATCACACTTTCCTTTTATTGCTCTTTGTTATTTGAGGGCATATGGTAGCTTTCTGTAAAATGTCGCCTTAATTGCCTTCTGGATGTACCCTATAAATCCTGACAAATGCTTTTAAAAGCGAAAACAAAAGCATATTTTTCTTCTATCAGAGCTTGCTCAACAAACCGCCTGTACCTTTTCCATGGGGCCTTGCAAAATGGTGTTATGTCAAGAAGAATAATGCTATTTAATTTATGAACCATTAATATTTATTGCACATGCAATCACTGGCATTTTGTGTGTGAGAGCTGGGCAGCAGCTAATAAAATTGGGAAGAGGTTATATATTTACCAGGGCTACCCAGATAATTCATATGGGATAATTTTTGATTAATTTATTTCTTTGTGTTGACAAATTTCCTGGTGGTGGCCAATGATTTGGATTTTTTTTTTTAAACTTATTTGCTAGCTCATAATGAATTGCTCAATAATTACTACAAATAATTCAACTCCTTTTTTATTAGGGATTTGTAAGTGTGTTGAGGAAAACTTGCTTATACCACTATACAATTAAGCAATTGGATCTCAGTCTTATTTCTGAGTTGAGATCTGCTTATTTCTCACAAAGATCAGGACTGGGGACTCTTTATACTGCATTTTATATAAGTGCATCCAGAGACCCCAGTGTATAATGCTGGTGCCCCAAACCACACATCTGATTCCCCAGTGTGAGGAATTGGTTTTGCAAAAACTTGTACCAGTGCTTAACTTTACACTGAGTCCCCCTGCAAACTGTGTGTGGAATACTGGCCTGAAAGAGGGCTCTGATGCCACAGTATCATCTTTTGAAAACACTAGGATTAATTTTGGGGAATAAATTAGATATATCTGCAAGTCTTTGTAGAACTGGTTGCCTGAAAATAACTTGTAACAAGGTTTTAAAATTCAGGTTGTGTTGGTTGCTACTGATATGTGTCTGCTCTTTTCAGTTCCTGATGGGGAATAATATTATTTTCTTGAATCAGGTTCTGGCTGCAATGTAAGTTTTATTTCCCCAAGTATTATATGTGGCTTGCTTTAGGATTAGCTGCTTGTAAGAAGGTTCCAGCCAATAGATTACTCTGGGAGATGCTCACAGAAACATGTGAGTATGGGTGATAGCCATCCACATAGAACAGGTGGGAATTCTGACCAGTTGTGATTAACGTTTGGGGTTTTTTGTTTTGTTTTGTTTTGTTTTGTTTTTTTAATATTGTGATACTTGCATCTGTAACAGAGGTGAGTCTGTGACTATCACTGAAGAGACTGATAGAGGAATATTATGCCTAATGCACCGATACAAATACAAATTTGATTCCCATACAAATTGGAAACCTGGAAAGCAGCAATATTGCAGCCAATTAAGAGTCACAGTTAGCAGTGAGCTAGTCAGAACTGAAGTGCTGCAGCGATACAATTCTGGCTGATATTGATGTAAGAACACAGAGATAATAGAAGCTTTCGCTATGTGCCTGTGTTATACAAAGGGATTAATTGTGATTGGATCTAGGGTATTATTTAGATGAATTATTCCCAGTAAGATATTCACAGAACAAGAGGGACTTCAAGGTTGGTGAAGCACAACAATCCTATTAGCTGGTTTGAGAAGATCTGATTTAGCTTTGTCTTCTAAATTCAGTCATTGGAGTCTAGGAGGCTGGAAATGGCGGCTCAGGCTGTGGCCCAGATGACAAGGTAGCAGTCCTGTTAGCAAAAGGGTAGGCTGCGCAAAGGGCTACTCCCATACAGTCCTCTGGTTCCTCAGTGCTGGTGCCCCATTAAACTAAGTTCTTGCACACTGGAAACCAGGCACAAATGCCTGAATATGTGTAGGGGAAACTAGTAAGTACAAGCAAGGGAGCAGATTTTAACTGCTTTTCAGACTCCAAGTACAGTCTTGCAGAAAACTCTTCTTAAATGCATTGGGAATTTTGCCGGAAAGAGTCTCTTGAATTTTTTTTTTCAGCACACTGGGGCTGGAAAAGATTCAGGGAAAACCTGGCATTGCTAGCAATCGTAAGCTTCCAGCACGTGCGGCAGGATAGGATCCCTCACTTACATTTTGAAGTTGCACTGAAATGACAGTAGTTACGAACTGTTGCGTGGTGTCCCTGTCCGTGACAGAAGTCAGAGGTTTTAAACAGAAAATGAAGAAAAATTAGAAATAAGTCATCTTTTAACTCCTGGAAGACATGTCAGTTCTTTTGTGGAGCTGGTAGAGATTTGTTAGTTAAGTCTGAATAGGGAAAGCAGGGAAAGCAATGCAATGTATTTATTGGCAACTTCCACAGTAACATTTTAATGAGCTGATTTTTCTGATGTGGACAAGCAGAAGCAGCAGCAGCATTTTATTTGTTTCCATAAGGGTGCATCAGAAGCACAAAGCTGTGCTTTTGAGTTATGAAGAAAGATGAACATTAATAAACAGGCAGGTCAAGAAACCCCATAATACAAAGGATTTTGTTATTCCTTCAACATTTGTCACCAGATGCTAGCCCTTCAATAAATCTTGCTTTGAGAAATAGTTTTTAAGTCT
The DNA here is from genome assembly GCA_034782735.1 of Sagittarius serpentarius. Classification (NCBI taxonomy): domain Eukaryota; kingdom Metazoa; phylum Chordata; class Aves; order Accipitriformes; family Sagittariidae; genus Sagittarius; species Sagittarius serpentarius. Next base: position 1,389,869 of record JAVKLA010000093.1, read on the forward strand.
TGCTTAGATCTGACAGCAGTAAAAGTCCCTTGTGAACTCTGAAAAGGCAATCTCAATCCAGCTGCTGGTGTTTAGGGCTACACAAGATGAAAAGTGCTGTAAATGACAGAATCTGTCTTCTAATAGATTTGACAAATGTGGGGGCTGAACTTGTGAATGATGGGAGCTTTTTTATTGACTTGCCAAAAGCAATGGCTTTTGTAACTTGCGCAACTGAAATAAACAGTAAAAACATGCATTGATGCAAGTTGCTGAGTAATCACATATCCTTCCAGTGAGCGGTAAATACCTCTTTGCTAACTAAATACTATGTTCAAGAAGAACAAAACATAGAGAAGACACAATAAACTTCAGAGTACATCTGCCTCCTGGTTATTCAGCACCAGGCTGCAGTTACTGCATGACTTTGGGTAGACTGCCTAGCTCAGACTCCTCAGTTTCTTCATCTGAACCAGGTGGTTCATAAGATCCTTCAGATCACTGGATGAGGGATTATTACTCATGTTGGGGTATTTTTAGGAACTTGCTAATTATTGCAGTCTTGGTAGGTTGATCTCTCCACTTGCTCACTAAAAAGGTTTGTCACTTTTTCCACAAAGCCTAAATAGGAGACAGGTGCTCTTCATCCAGCACTAGCAGTTTTGCTGTAGTATATGTGTGTGTTTATATATATATATATTTTTTTTTTTTTTTTTACTTTCCCAAAATAAACAGTCCTGAAGAACAGTGTTATCAAGGTAATGTAATGTACACTATAGTCACCAGTAAGTCAGCTTCTTGGAGAAACAATCCTCACTGGGTTTATCGGTGTGCTATCTGTTGAAAACAGGGAAATTCTAACACCAGCTGAATTTCATCAGGGACACTTGATACCGGAGAGGAATATTGCCTGGCCGTAGCACACACCGCAGCTCCCAGACAGGCTGCATTGCTCAGCGGTGGCTGGGTGAGCATGAACTCAATGGGGACTGGGATCCTGTGCAACTGCTGGGAGTGTGAGGACACCGGCTGTACTACACGCCATGTACTGCCTCGAGCTGACTGTGGTGAGTGAATTTCAGAAGCAGTGGTGTGACAGCAAAGCCTCCAGTTGAGGAACGTAAAAATTCCTCGGGCAAACATTAATCTTTAAAGGGCACACTCTCTTTTGGTAGCCAAGCTGAGAAATCCCCCTTTCTCTAGCAAAACAAATCCACTTTGCATAACTAAAATCTGCACTTAAACCTTAATAATGCAATCCATGGTATTTTTTGAAGAAGCCAGTTGTTCCCACACATGCCTTCCGAGCTAGAATTGGGGCACTGAAAAGATTAAATCTCATCGTTCTGCAAATCTCTGTATTAACTGTCTGCAACACATTGACGTTAGGTCAATGTACCAAAACCGAGACAACAATCACAAACTGCAGTGTCTCTCTTCAGCAGATACCCATGGCTGCTTATCAGACAAAAATGATCTGTATCACTGATCACTGATGGGCACGTTTAACTCCAGCCAAAGCCCAAGCTGCCTATCGCATTCCCCTGAGAAGGTCCCAGCAATATACAATCCTAGTAATTAGTGTTTGCCCTTGACTAAGTGCAATTTCCCCCCACCCTGCTAAAAGCTTGGGTGTGAAATGCTAGTCACACAAGTTTAATTCTTGTTCATTTCCCCCACACTTTTTCCTCTTAATTCTCTCTGCCTTTTTAAAATTTCCACTTTATTCTTTCTCCCTGCTGGTTTAGGATTTTGCAGCAGCAGAGAAGAGAATGCATCACTGTAGTGATTGTGAAGAGTATTTTCCATACAGATATCACTGAACGTAATGGCACTCTACAAGTGGCACTTTATTTTCTACATGACCTAGATGTTTTCTGGTCTTTCCATTCAATGCTTGATTTGGGAATCTGCAGCAGTGAGCTGGAGGAAATGGCTGGTATGGTAAATTCAGCAGAGGAGGAAACTTTGGGATAAAATGCTGTAGCTTGGTCTGCTCTGGGGAGATGAAAGCCATTGCCCAGTTGCAGTAGGGCCCATAGGGGTGGTGTGACCATCCATCCTCAGGCAAAAGCATAAACCTTTCAGCACATGGCGATCCCCACACATTCAGCTGTGGCGGTGAATTTTGGTCCCAGGACCACTTCTGCTTGACTGGCAGGGCTGTACCGGCCAGTTGCAAGTTCCTGGTGCCAGGCTGAGCCTTAGAACCAGGGCTGAAACTGGTGTGCAAACAGCACTCACCGGCTTGGGCTGCAGTCTGTCATGTATGTCTTGTGTCTCCTAATGCCAAGGGAGAAGGAAGAATCGCCGCTGCTGAGCATGGAAAAAGGAGTGTGGGGACCGTGTGTGGATAAGCATCTGACAGGTGACATGCCATGCCACTCTGTAGCAGCCTTGTGCTCCATCTTCTCTTTCTCAGGTTGCAACCCATGTACCCTGGGGAGTGTACACATGCAAAGACAATGGTGAGGGAGAGAGAGGGCACGGGATATGTGGTGTTCTTCCTCTGGTTCTTATAAGGCACTAAGTAAAAAAGTGAAAAGCATGATTATTTATTAATTCTGCTGTATTATAGGCATATGTGATCACAGACTTGCAAAAGACATTAAATTTGCAAAGTCAAGCTCTCTGAATGTTTGTGCAACCTTGATGCAGCCCTCTGTGCACATGCGGTTAGGAAGTGCCTTTAACTACACAACAGCAAACTGGAGGGAAGCATCAGAGTGGGAAGGATGAATAATGGATGTGAGTGGCAAGCTGTTTCTTGGGGCAGATAACGAAAAAAAAAATTGAGTAATGAGGGTGCAGTCAAAAGAATGAAGCAAGGGCATGTTGAGTGGACCAGTGGTCTGGGTTCAGCATAGCTGGAGATCACAGGGCACAAGACGATGTCTTCCCAGTGAAGGCTCACCTGCTTTGTGCACTGGAGAGCTGGATTTGGCTCAGTGCCTTTGTCAGTGTATTCTTATGGAACAAGCTGTGTGAACTAAGCACTTTTCTCGTGATTGCTTGTGTGGTCTTTTCCGTGATGCATCATTACAGACCCTGGGGTCTGATTTGCAGAAGTGCTGACTTGTAGCTGCAGATGAAGTTAGTGGTGGACGTGCTTTGAACCGATAACCACAATGTTGCATTAGCTGGTTCAAAGAGTCAGGCGTGAGGCATCTCATTTGGGCACACAGAATTCCTGTGCAATATTGGCATTATTTTCTCTTTGCCTCACTAAGTGTCAGTAGAGGGGGGGAAGTCCCTCCTTCTCCAACAAATAGCATTTATTTCACAACACCTCTAACACTTACGAAGTGCTAATATTAACCTGACATGTGCTATAGAAAGCCCTTAAGGAGATTAATAATTCTGTCTTCAGAGCAAAGTTTAAACAGTGTGCAGTAAATATGTCTTGGTGAGCAAGGAGTATAGGGTTAAAGTGGGAATTCAAATAAAAGTGGGGCTCAGGTGGACTTTGCGAAGGTATTAAACCAAAAGGCTGTAAAGTTTTTTAGGTTTAAGCATACAAAAAAGTGGGCCGCCATGGAGAAAGTGGGGTGAGCAGTATGGTTGTTGATGTGTGGTCCCAGGCTAAATGAGTCCTTCACCTCAGTTTTTCAGTTAAGAGGATGATTTTGAAGGAGGAGAAGAGGCCAAGTGAGTTGTGGATGTGAATGCGTGGAAATGTGAATAACAGAGCAGATGCAGAAGCCGTAAGCAAGGGAAAATTTGGCAAGTTTTAACCACAGCGCTCTGTGGTCTGGTCACGTAACTTAAATTTCTGGCCCTGGAGCAAGTACTTACTGCAGAGTGATCGAGGCTGATCAGGTGCTGAATGGCTGCAAAATGGTAAAGAAACTGTTGGAAAGCAGGGGGAGAGGGGAAGAATGTAGCCAGCAATCGTTGGCAGAAGTTACAAGTGTAAGAACATGCTGGGAGAGCGAGCCAGTGGTGGGCATGGTCAGCACTTGGGCATCCAGCAGTGCTGAGACCCTGGAGTTAATCGCTGTAGCAATTCCCTGTGGCGGTGCTCTTGGTTTAGATTCAAGAAGGCAAACTGGTGCTTTGCTGATCGTCTGTGGAGGGGGTGGCATTTGCTTCTGGCTCTTACCTACAGAAATGTCTAATCCTCTCTGCTAGGCATTTTCCCTCACTATTGACTGTTGGCAACACTTTACAAGAGTCCATACATTGTCCTTTTAAAACGAGAAGAATGTGGGGTTTTTTATCATATAGAAGTGTGCCTTACAGTTTTGTTGCTTGCTTCCTTGGTTTGCATCACAGGAGAATTAACTGGAGCATTTGGCTTAACTTCTTTAAGCTGTGCACTCATTTGTATCCTTCCAGCATGTCCCCTCTGATTCATATTCTTACTGAAACAAGGAGTCCCAGTTGTTCCTGTTTTCTGGCAATTTCACTGGATAAGCCGTGGTCCTTTGTGAAACTCCTGGGATCGTTCAGATAAATAGTATTTTTCTTTATATGCAGGTCACTTTCTGGGACATCAGTTACGCTTATCTTTTTTGTAGAACAGGTTTTATTAATAGGTCGAGTTTCACAAAGTTATCACTTAAAGATTTCAGGTGGAAAAAAGGAGGAATAATGGACTGATCTGGAGAAATTCGGGTAGCAGTTAGTCCAGTTTTGGCCCCAGGAAAGGTTCTGGGACAAATTATTAAACAGTCAGTTGATCAGATGCTGAACATAATGAAGTGATTAAAAAAACCCTGTGGGTTTGTGAAGAACAAATTGTGTCAAACTAGTCCAGTTTCTTTCTTGGGCAGGATAATAGACACAGTACGTAGGAGGGATATATAATTTGACTTCTATTATGCTTTTGACTTTTTTTTCATGAGATCTTTATATACTACACAGGGAAATATGTCCAACATGAAAACATGGCACACAATGGAGTGGAACCACTCAAAACTAGTTGTAGTTAACTGCCAGAGCAAAAGGGCATTTAAAGCCGGGCTGAGCCAGCCCGTTCCTATTCAGTATTTTCATTAACGACTCAAGTAATGAAATGGAGGTTATATTGGTCAAATGTACAGAGGACATCAAGCTGTTACGCTGTGAGAACGATGGAAGACAAAATTGGAATTCTGAAGGGCCTTATTAATTTGAAAGAAAGTACTAAATCAACAAGACCAGGTTCAGCTTTTCAAAGTCCTATACCTGGGGAAGATACGGGGCAAGCTGGACTGAAAAATGGTGAATAGTAACTGTCCAGGCAGCGTGAACGGCAGGAAAAGATCTTGGAGTGGACGACAGCTGAATATAGGTCAGCAATGTGGTGTTCTTGCAAAAACACGTATTTCATTGTTTAATAAGGATATGGACAAATTGGAGGTAACTCAAGGGAGAGTTTAGAAAGCATACAATGTAAGTTGAAAGAAGTGGTTATATTTAATACAAACAAAAGTAAATAGACAGCATTAACAGTATCCCAGTTTGCAGTAGGTTTTGTACAGAGGGTGGTAGCTAAGTGTTTTCCTTTTATACTTGGGACAGAACAGTAAAACGTCAGTGTAATGTGGAAAAAAGAAATCCAGGTTGGAGGTTAGTAAAATGTGATGTAAAATGAGAATAGATCATTCAGAAGGGCTCTGGAATCCTCTGGAGGTGTTGAGGAGAAGTCTGGCCAGATGTTTGTTAGAAATGGGAGCTGAGATGTACCCAACTCCTCCGTAAGTACACAAGACTGAAAAGTAGGATGTCTTGAGTAGCAATTTGACCCTACTTTTCTGTGACTGTTCTTCTCCCCCACCTCCTAAGTAAATTAGTCTTTTTTTTTTTTTTTTTTTAACCTTTTGGAAAAAATCACTTAACAGACCAAACTTCCTACCTGGATTTGTTAACTCTATGTTAGTGTCTTCCTTTCCAGAACTGTTATTCTTGTGGTGCTCTGATAGCTTTTTCTGTATTCTGTCTGAAATCTTGCTCACTTGAGGTTTTTTATCTGTAGGACAGCTGTTCCAGGCAGAACACTGAAAAACTGCTCCAGGAGATGATTTGAACTGTTTGATCCCATGTAATACCTGTTACAATTTTAAACTTACAAGCTAGGCCAAAACTCAGTAAAGCTGGAGTGAGCAACTGGTGTAAAATACTGGCATGGGAGACGCTTTGTAGAGCAAGTGGCTGAAAGCCCCATCAGACTTCACCCAAAATGAAAGGATGTGCAAGACTTTAGTTATGCAGTCCAAAGGAGCTTTTGTTGTCATGTTAGCCAGCTTAAGGGGAAGGAAGGGGTCGTCTTCAAGTAACGCATGAGGAAAGCAAGGTACATCACAGAAATAGAGCGTGGTAGGGAACAAAAACTAGAGGCACATGTCATTGGGTTTGTGCCACTGAAGAAAAAGTCTGCTTTGTCTGTTTGCGGGCTGGGTAAGGCTTCAAGCTGTGAGTAATGACAGGCTCTAGTGTTTGATCCTGTGATGATGGAAACAGAACGTCATACATCCTATGTAAGTAAACATGATTTCAACCGAAAGTTACTTGGCTCCATCATGATATCCTCCTCCTAATCAAAACAACTGTCAGGATCCTGAATTTTGGTAAATTGTTCGAGTCAAAAATGAATGAGTGTTATAAAACCTCAGTTTAAAAGAAATACTGCTCACAGAAATAGAAAGTTAGCTGGTATCATTACTCCACCCTTATGGTGACAACAGATACTGCCTCTTTCTTAAACAGCATGCTCCAAACAAAAAAGCAACCCGCTGTCCTTTTCTCACTCTAATTTCCATGTTCCTATACAAGTAAGGCAGAAGAGAGATTCAAACTTTTGCTTGAGGATCTAAATACTTCTATTTCACTTCTACTCCCAACCAACAAAGAACTAGAAAACTGAAATTCTTTCAATCTTGTAAAGGACTGTAATGTAAATTAAATCTTGGAGGTCCATTGGAAGGCATTTGCTTTCAAGCTGTTTTTTTCATTTTTTTTTTTTCTTCTAATGGAAAGAAACATATTCTTATAATTCTTTTTTTCTCCTAATGGAAGGAAACATATTCTTCCATATTCCTCAGTATAGAAGAAACAAAGATTTCTCTCATTGATCAGGGTTCATATTCACTGTCTTCGGTAACATAATTAAAAACATATTTTTAGGGAAGTTTAGAGCTCCAGTTCTACTGCTCAGTCTTTTACAACTGCTTTCTTGCAGGCAGATCAGTTTGTAACATGAACCAACACCTTTCTTCTACCATGGACTATCGTGGTTTTGTTGTTCAATGAGAAATCAGATGTTGAATTTTCTGACTCTGGATATGTCTTGTTCTGTACATTGCATGACAGAATCAAAGCCATTACGGTGTTTTGAGAAGGTGATTTTAGAACTGCTGTTGTGTTTGAAGGACTACAGAGCCATGTGAAGACTGTCTGTGCCTGATGTAATCTTCTGAGCATTTTCTGAGTGAGGGGTAAAATATTTTTGTTTGTAGCGAAGGGTAAAAGAAATTAAGTATGTTTTCTATGATACCAACACCCAGATGTAGAACAAGTACTGACATTAGTGAAGTGGTTGTTCTGCTCTTTTAGAAATAGCATAGGGAATAAAAAGAAGAAAAAGCTGACCTTTTGCGAATGATAATGCATTTATGGGTCTGTACAGCTTAATACACCATGGCTTTATGAAATTCTTTCACGAGTGACACATGTCAGATGAAGAAGTTCTTAAGGGATATTTGGCATCATATATACAACAATTACATGTTTGATTGCACAGAATATAGTATCAAACGATGCCCACAGCTCCTGTTAATGTCAAAAGATAAAAACAAGCCCAACTCCCAAGCATATTTTACAGACTTTTTGTGGGATCCCATCTTTGTCTCTGGTTCCTTTTCCCTCTAACATAAACGTTTCTTCTAGCTTCAGCCCTTGGATGTGTATTTTCAAGTTGTATAGTCAATGTAATATTGAGTTGTAAAGCTCTGCGTATGGGTGCCATATGGTCAGTAAAATCTCAGCCTACTGTATGTGACCTACCGTCACATTCAGAGCTGACTTTTGGGTTTCCGTTACAGCTGCCAATCACAGGCAACAGGTACCTCGGGTGGCATAAGGGTCCTATTGGTGTGGTAAAATTTACACTCCTGTTCTTGTCTGTTCCAAAAGCAGGTATTAGCACCTGCATTTGTGTGATCTGTCAGCAGCTTCTCTGTGATGAAAAGTTTTACTTCTTGGCAAAGAATCCATAAAGTTGCTTAAAAATATTGGAAGGACCAGACTGATTTACTGCTATGTCATATAGTGGCAATTATTGGTATGTGAGAAATGATCTTGGAACTAGAATCAAATCAAAGAACACACATACTTTCAAAAATACAGTAGGGACTTACTGCTTCTTGATATTCGGAGGGAAATATGTGTGCATGTATTTATGCATCCATATGTCAGAAGATAAACCTCTAGAGAGAGTTGCTTATATTTGCTTTCTATTTTGTATCCTCAGCATTTGCTAATTATTTACATTTTACACAACTGCAGAAGCATTTGTCATGTTCCAGTGTATGTAAAATACAAACAGTCTCCACCAAGCAAGAAGGAGACAGAGCATTGTGCTGGTTTAAGGAGGTGTGTAAAGCCCTTGGGCTGGAAAAATCTATGAAAGATAGAATATCCAGATAGTACATTTGAGTAAAGAGATCCAACAGTGTATTTTTGATTACCAATTTTTAACCTCATTATTTGGTATCAGGGTCTAGCTAGTGATGGTTTCTTTCTTCTTTCCAATGCTTAGAGAATTTGCTGTGCCCCAGCCTTGAAGGAATGCTTTTAAAATCAACTCTGTTACTGCACAAAGTGTTTTTTGGGGATCTCTGTTGCTTTTTCCAGCAGTGAAGTTTCTGTTCAGTCCTCATTCATGGCAAGCACCCAGACAACCTGTCTTCTGTCCTTTTTGTTTTGTAGCAGTCTGACAGCAGTATCCACTTCCAAGACTTCAGTTAGATTGACATTCATGAGCAGAAGGTACGCATTTCACCTTCACGATGCCCTCCCCAAAATCAGCATGATGTTGTGCCATATACATAATTTATCACTTATCCCATGACAGTAAAACTACACGAGGATGTCTCTAACATTATCCAGGGTGACAAGAGAATGATTTTTTCTGTGTCGCCATTTCCATCACACTGCTTATCACCCTGCAGACACTTTGTCCGTGAAAATCACGCGATCTGTTTGATAACCTTTGTCAGAATGCTGACCAAACACTAAATTAAAGGATATTTTAGGGCCCATTCTTCTGCTATCCCTCATCTCAACTTGCTAATAACTTCAGTGTAACAAATGGCAGACAGCTACATAGACAGAGATGTAGAGATGGCATTGCTCACTGGTAGCACATAAAAGTTGAGCAGGGGATCTTAGTCTTTGTGCCTGTTAATTCATTCATTATCTCCTCTACTATGGTTGCCAAGAGGGCTGGATACATTCTTCACTTTTAATCTCCAGAACCTGATTGTGAGAAGCAGGACATGATCCTACTGCCTCCGAGGTCGGAGGGAAAGAGTTTCATTGGCTTCTTGGGGGCTGGTCTTCTCCCAAAAGCAGAAACGGGCTGAGCTTGTACACTTTGAACCATTCTCCTGATAAACATCATGATTTTGGTACCTGTCTCTCCTTTCTTCCACACCACAGCACCTATGAGGGCTTTGCAATTCAGTTTTTCACAGAAGGGGAAATCAGCGATGCAAGTTTGGTGGCCAAGGGTAATTTGTTTGACTCTAAACCAGTCCTGGAAGAGATAGGGATGTAAACAGCAGTTCTGTCTTCCATGCTTTCTTAATTGGAGCTCACAAACCAATTCTTGTTTCCCAGGAAACTACTGGGTCACAATAATTACTTAATTATTTCTAGATAGAGATAGTAGATAGGAGCGTGAAACTCCTGAGCTCTGCCTCAGTCCTTTCAAAGGGCTGTCATATGAATAGCAAAAAAAATATATTACACTTTTTTCATCTTTAAAGAAAACCTTATCTTTTAAGCACAGCTTTTGAATAAGATTTTTTTTTTTTTATACCAGGTAACAAACACCCTGAAAAGAGTTCAATCTGAAATAGCTTCTTTTGATTTTTCTACTAAAATAAGATTGGAGAAAATATATAATTTTTGGATAAAATGTTTTTTGTTTGTTTTGTAGTAGTTATGAAAACATAACCACATGATAAGTTTATATAAAACAAAAATTTAATTCTATGTTTCTGAAATTACTGTTTCTGAAATTATTATTAATACTTTTGAATTTTTTTTCTGCATTCCTGCTTCCCTCCAGTTTTTTTCTATGGTGATTGAAATAGCTTGGCAAACTCGTGTTCTTTTGTATGACTGAAATGTAATTTTAATTGAAAGAAAGTGTACAGTTGTTTTTTCTGCATGTTGCTCTTTGCATGATTGAATGTAACGTAGATTTTCAAAGGCAGTTGTTCGTAGAAAATTTTAAAAACTGCTTCCTCTTGACAGTGCCTCATATTTGGATGCCTATTAGATTTCTTTATATTATGTCACATTGGAAATTGTGGTGTTTCACTGTAAGAGAAAGAAAAGCTAATGTTTTTGTAACTGGCAAAGGTGATAATTTTTAAGTAAGTTCAAGTAGGGCTGTTCAGAGGTAAGAAATTTACACTTAACTGCGACGTAATTGAGAAAAATGATAATACAATGATTATTGAGAATGCTTTGCTCAGATTGAGTCAATTATTATTAACCAATTGCCAGAGAGGGTTTTGCAAATTGAACTACATTAAATAATTGTACTATGATTTTGTAAACCATAGTTGCAGCACCAATCACAGTGTAGCAAATGACACCGCTGGGAAAGTAAATATATAGTTATGGCTCAGTGGCTGTAAAGTGGCTCTGTGCTCTGACTGAGACAGTCCCATTTACGAGCAACAATCTTCATGTTTTGGAGTTCACATAGTTTGCCTGCATTGTCTGTGATGAAGAGGAGAATATGTCCCTAAGGTCACTTTCATTTTGTTGCGTTAAGGTAAAGTCCTGTGAAAACGGATTAAGAATGGTACTTAAATTGCAAAAGCATCACTGTAACGTGTATTGGAAGTGAAAATGGCTTTTTCTTCATATTCCAGTTATTGTGCCCATTAGACACTATATTGGTTTAAAAAAAAAAGCCTATCAGTGAATTGTGGTGGATACATATGAATCACTGCTTATTGTCTTTCATACTGCATTATGTATCATTCTACTTGGAGCATAGCAGTAGCATTATTTTCTTGAAAATAATATTTTCTTCAATTCTATGACATTTTAATCAAGAAATGAAAAAGTATTATTTGTACTTATGCTGAAAAATATAGGTTTATGCCTTCATATTAACTTCTTTAACCTAATTTAAGTACAAATACTTTTTACAAAATTCACCAACCGCAATATCAAATGTGTACAAAGACAAAATAAAGATTTATGGGGAAGATTTTCAATGGCATGTGTCAGTTAGCATTTCCTTTTCCTTCTGGAAATCTCTTCTACTTTATTGTGGTAGAATGACCCATTTTAAGTTAATTCATAGTTATTGCATTAAGTAGAGCACTCTGAACTTTATTAGCTGAGCACTGGCAAACTGGAGAACCAGAGTGGTTCTGATGTGTTTGTTTTTTTTTTTTTTCCCACTGATGTATCCAACAATTTTAACTACATTTCAGCTATTCTGTAAGCATAAATTACAAGCTATTTGCCATGGTGTACAGTGATGGTCTATGATGTGCTCGTGGTATGGGATTTGTCTTGCAGCAGTACTGAGACCAGTTCAAACGCAGCTTGAACCCAGGGGGCTGCTCTGCAGGGGGGCCAGCAAGATCCCCCTTCACAGAAACCAGGGCCGTTTGGGGACACAACTCAAGACAGGCTGTTGCTAAAAGAAGAAAGAAGCTTCCAGGGGCTGGTTCCTGGGGCTCAGAGAGGCCGAGGAGGGTTCGTAATTGGGGATTTCCATGGCAACAGGCTTGGGGGAGCTGCCAATGTAAAAAGGGAAGGTGAAGGACAGAAAACGCCTGGGAGAGGCAGCAGGAGGAGCTGATGTAAGCTGTCCCAAGGGTTGGTGCAGGATCTCGGAGCAGCACATGTCCTTCGGCTGCTGACTTGGTGGTTAAGGGAAGAGCAACAGGCATCATCTACCTGGACTTGTGCAAAGCGTTTGACACTGTCCCACACAACATCCTTGTCTCTAAACTGGAGAGGCATGGATTTGACGGATGGACCACTCAGTGGATAAGGAATTGGCTGCATGGTCGCACTCAGAGTTGTGGGCAACAGCTCGATGTCCAAGTGGAGAACAGTGACAAATCGTGTTCCTCAGGGGTTGGTATTGCGACCGGTGCTGTTTAACATCTTTGTCGGCAACATGGACAGTGGGATTGAGCGCACCCTCAGCAAGTTTGCTGATGACACCAAGCTGTGTGGTGCAGTCGTCATGCTGGAGGGAAGGGATGCCATCCAGAGGGACCTTGACAGGCTTGAGAGGTGGGCCCATGCGAACCTCATGAAGTGCAACAAGGCCAAGTGCAAGGTCGTGCACACGGGTTGGGGCAATCCCAAGCACAAATACAGGCTGGGTGATGAGTAGATTGAGAGCAGATCTGAGGAGGACTCAGGGGTGTCAGTTGATGAGAAGCTCAACATGACCCAGCAATGTCAGAGAGGGCTTTAAACTAGGTTCGAAGTGGGAAGGGGATAAAACTAGGCTCACTGGAGATGAGCCTAGGGGAGGCGTGTCAGTGTCAGGGGTGGAATTGATAGCCCAGCTCAAGTGCATCTACACCAATGCATGCAGCATGGGCAATAAACAGGAGGAGGTGGAAGCCACCGTGCTGCTAGAAAGCTATGACCTGGTTGCCATCACTGAAACTTGGTGGGATGAATCCCATGACTGGAGCATGGCTATCGATGGCTACAGGCTGTTCAGAAGGGACAGGTGGGGAAGGAGGGGTGGAGGCATTGCCCTCTATGTCAAGAGATGGATAGAGTGTGAAGAACTGGCTCTAAAGAACAGCCGTGAACAGGCTGAAAGCTTATGGGTAAGAATTAGAGACAGAGGCAACAAAGGGAGCCTTGTGGTTGGCATCTACTACAGACCACCTGATCAAGGGGAGCCTATTGATGAAGCCTTCTTACTCCAGCTACCGGAGGCGTCGCGCTCGCAGGCTCTTGTCCTGCTGGGGGATTTCAACCACGCTGACATCTGCTGGAAAAGCAGCACGGCGAGCTGTAGGCAACCCAGGAGACTCCTGAAGTGCATGGCGGATAAATTCCTCAACCAGATGATAGACACCCCCACCAGAGGCAAGGCGATACTGGACCTGATGGTCACCAACACAAGGGAGCTAATTGGTGACGTCAGGATTGGAGGCAGCCTGGGCTGCAGTGATCATGCACTGGTGGAGTTTACAGTCCTGAGGGACAGGGGTCAGGCAAAGACTACAGTCAAGACCCTGAATTTTAGGAAAGCAAACTTCCAGCTCTCCAAGGATTCAGTCAGTCGGACTCCCTGGGAAACTGTCCTCAAGGACAAGGGGGCAGAACAGAGCTAGCAGATCTTTAAGGAGGTTTTCCATAGAGCACAGGAGCTCGTGATCCCAAGGCATAAGAAAACAGGCAGGAAAGGCAAGAGACTGGCATGGCTGAGCCAAGACCTGCTGGTCAAACTGAAGGGCAAGAAGGAAATGCACAGGCAGTGGAAGCGGGGACAGGTTTTCCTGGGAAGTCTACAGGTATGCTGCCCAGTTGTGTCGGGATGGAGTCAGGAAGGCCAAGGCGCAGCTGAAGCTTAACTTGGCAAGGGATGCTAAGAACAATAAGAAGGGCTTCTACAAGTATGTGAGCCAGAAAAGGAAGGTTAAAAAAAGCGTGCCCCCTCTGACAAGCAAGACCAGAAGACTGGTAATAGCAGATGAGGAGAAGGCTGAGATACTTAATGACTTTTTTGCCTCGGTCTTCTCTGGCAACCTCTCTTCCCACAACTCTTGAGTGGATGGACCTCAGGGCAGGGACTGGGGGAGCAAAGTCCCTCCCGCTGTAGGAGAAGATCAGGTTCGTGACCACCTGAGGAACCTGAATGTGCACAAGTCTATGGGACCTGATG
>JAVKLA010000093.1:1404048-1416465 GCA_034782735.1 Sagittarius serpentarius
GACCTGCTGGAGTGAGTCCAGAGGAGGGCCACGAAGATGATCAGAGGGCTGGAGCACCTCTCCTATGAAGACAGGCTGAGAGAGTTAGGATTGTTCAGCTTGGAGAAGAGAAGGCTCAGGGGAGACCTTATTGTAGCCTTCCTGAACCTAAACAGGACCTACAAGAAAGCTGGAGAGGTACTATTTACAAGGGCATATAGTGATACGACAAGTGCTAATGGCTTTAAACTGCGAGAGGGTAGATTTTGATTAGATGTAAGGCAGACATTCTTCACTGTGAGGGTGGTGAGGCACTGGAACAGGTTGCCCAGAGTGGCTGTGAATGCCCCGTCCCTGGAAAAGTTCAAGGCCAGGCTGGATGGGGCTTTGAGCAACCTGGTCTCGTGGAAGGTGTCCCTGCCCATGGCAGGGGGTTGGAACGAGATGATCTTTAGGGTCCCTTCCAACCCAAACCACTCTATGTTTCTATGACTTGACATCCTATTGGGGGCATGCAGAAAGCTGGGAGAGGGGCTTGCTGGTGATGCCTGAGAGGAGGGAGATGGCTAGAGGTCTGGATGAATATGCAGAGCTGCAAGAGGTGTGAAAGTGCAAGTGGCTGAAGTCTTAGGAGCCAGCCATACCCCAGACCAGAGGGCTGAGGGCAGCTGCGATGCCTACATCTCTCAGTGAGCCAGTCCCCGGGGTTGCGAGTCTCTTGCAAGTATGCTCAGGTGGAAAGTTTCAGTTGTACCCAGGGGAAAAGAATTGCCCTTTAGCTCAAAACTTAAATGTAAAGGGTAAATCAGCACCGTGGGTTGCTTGGTCCTAAGTGGTGGACATCAGATGGAGCTGCTCTTTTAACAGTAGTAGTAATTGTATTAATGTGAAAGATCATTTTTTTACCTGTTTTTAATTATTTAATAAGGACTGATGGAATGAACAAAAAAGATCGCGTGCAGTAAGTACAGAACTGACAGACTTCCCTGGAAACGCTTTCATATTTGATGCAGAGATTGTTTTTACGAGCAAACGTATGGTCGCAACAGGTATTAACTAAAATGGTCTGAGAAAGGAATGCGATTTCTCCCTCCTCCCCCACTGTCTTCCAGGCTGGCACAGTTAGTTATATTGAGTGGCTGTGGAAATCTGCAGCACAGCTCCCCTTCTCTTCTTCCTTTTGGATGTGGGTTGTGTTTCTCCGTGATTGCTACAGCAATGGGTTTAGCCTCTGGGAGCAGAGTTTACCTCCACAATTTATTTCTCCATTTCCAATTTCACACTGTAAACTTCCTGAGCATGGTTCCTGGACAGGAGTGGCTTGCTGTGAGCTCACTGGTGATGGATGCCTCAAGGCGGTCAGGAGGAAGGGGAGGAAACGTGCCGTGCCCCTACAGCTGAGAACGTGATGGAAAGCACCCCTGCATGGGGGAGCCCTGTCACCCTTTTGCCCAAGATAAACCCCAGCCCACAAATCAGCTGTGGAGAGGTCATGCTAGTCACTCATGTTCGGCACATCTGTGGAGCAGAGACAGGAGAAGTGAGCCTGGAGCTGGCCTAGTGACCATGGCAGCCCTGCGGCAGGGGAGAGGCAGCCACTCACAGCTGGCTGGATACAGCTGCTCCAGTGCAGGGCTCCAAGCCTGCTTTGGGGATGTGAAAGATGCGAAAGGAAACCTTTTGTCTTTCAGGCTAGCTGATTTCAGTGTGTCCTGCAGCCCACAGCACTGCAGGGCATGTAGATGAAGGTAGGAGTTTGTGCAGCTGTCATTTGTGTGAGGCGGCCATTTGCCTGAGGCAGCCATTTTCTTGCAGAGCTCAATGTGTGGTGGCCATTTTCCTGAGGCAGATATTTGCCTGAGGCTCCCCACATGTGGCCATTGGCCCCAGACAGCCGTTTGTCTGAGGTTCCCCATGTGTGACGGCCGTGAGGTGGCTGTTTGCCTGAGGTACCCCATGTGCAGCAGCCATGTTCCTGAGGTGGCTGGTGTGCTGGTTTTAATCCCTGAGGGGACAGTGTGTCCTGTAGGCTGTGACTTGGGGTTACTGAGAGGGGAACAGTCCTGCTAACATCTGACAGCAGGAATTGGTGACAGCCAAGAGACGAGTGGGCCAACAAGGGGCAGCTCTGTGCTACTCTCTGACCCATTGCACATGCAAGCACAAGGCGGCCCTCAGGGAATGGCTGTCGGGAAGCACTGGCCCAGAGTGACTGATCTTGTATCCTCCCAGAGAAAGCATGAGGCTTCATGAGGGAAGGCTGGGTTGGTGGCTCTTCTTCTTGGACCTTGAGGTCTGTCTCTACAAAAAGCCCAACTTTGTGTTGTTCCAGTCCCATTCCATGGCAAACGGGAGTCATCCAAGCTACTGAAAGCTGCACAGAGAAGTCATGCTGTTTGCTGAGTAACACAATTAGGGATGGTATTAGAAAAGAGTGTTTCTCCCCAGGGACTTCCTGCCCAGGCTGTCTTTGTACTGGTAACTGTCCCCTCGATGTAAAAAGACTAGCATGGTTTTGCTCAATTACTGAACAGGAATGCAGTGTGGAGACAAGGAAGTCCAGAGAGGTGGCTCGTAAAGCCTGTCTGGCACAGAGAAATAATGCACGGGAGAACTTGCAGGAAAAAATATTTTCCCATAAAATGTACACTTTTTATTTCAGGCTATGATTTAGCTAAGCACCCAAAAAGTAAAGGAAATAAGAAACTTTATTTTTTTTTCCTGTAAGGGAAAGAAATTAACTACTTAAAGCAATTTTGTGTTTTTTTAACAGGCTTGTGCTTAATTTGACAAGTTAGACTTGAATCAAGATGATTCCGAGTGAAAAAGGAGTGAGGTCTAACTCATAATAGTAAAATAATGACAACATTTAAAAAGGAAAGTTAAGTAAAGCAATTCAGAATAGAAGACATCAGATTAAACACAACTTAAGAAAAAACACTGAGCTATGCTTTGGAAGTACTGCTTTTTACAAATAAATCTTGTGTTTCTTGGTATATGATGATAAATGGGCATTTTGTTGAATGGAGATGCTGTTACTCATGTCATTTGCCTGTGGTTTAATCTAAATTTCAATCACACACACACGAAGTTGTAAATAAATAACACTGCATCCTTATTTTTGATCTTCTTAAGAACTTGGATCAAGCAGTGTGAAAACCCTTTGAATGTACAAGGAGGGAAGAAATCACTGAGGAGAGCAGAAAGAATGAAGTATGAGGCTTCAGTAAATAAGACAGCAGAGAGAAGAAGAGGAAAGGCACATGTCCAGAAGGCCCTTGCAAGTGTGGAAACTGGTGATCAAGAAGAAGATGGGAATGGGTAACAGTTAAGAGGAGAGACAATGACCAGACAAGAAATTAGTGAAGAAAAGGTCAGGTGAGGAATGGTGCCGAGTGTAGCAGTGTCACAGGAGAGTCAAACTCTCTCATAGTGCATGGAAGAGGTGAATGTGGGTGCACCATGTTTGTGGCTCCTTGAATACTCCCAAAAAGCCAAGTGTAATGTCAAGCACAATGCCTTCACTTCTTTGCTTGGCACTATATTTATAATTGATTTATTGTAGGGTTTGTATCTGTTCTTCAAGATTGCTTCCCCCTGTGACTGGTCTGGTCTGGATTTGCTTGTATGTGGGATTGCCCTTGAAGACTTTTCCCAAACAGGTGCAAAACATAATGGTTATTCTGCACGGCTGGTATTGAGACTACCAGCTTTCCAGGCTATGTGCTTTAGCTATACTTGCTGCTGTGAGCAACATGAAAGAATAACCAGTCTGTTTGGACAAAGTAACATTCTTATCGTTGCCTGGCATAAAGTTTGATTTGTAAACATCACAGAAATCTAAGAGCTCTTCGCAGTGCAAGGGCTACCTTGCTGTCATTTTCCGAGAAAGAGAGATAGCAAGACTCCCACTGAGATGGGGGAAGATGGTGCCCTGCTGCTCCCTAGGGAATACTTTAATGCTCTCTGCCGGCAGAGCATTTTCACTTGCTGTGGGTGGGACCTGCCCGCCCCATCTCCCAGGGAGAAGGCTGAAATGCAGTCACCCCATGCAGAATCTCAATAAATAATGTGAGCTGAAAAACAGGCAGGAAATAAACTTATCTTTACTCTTTGAGACACATGGTCTTGTCTAATACCTGGGCAGTTTCATCTGAATTTGGGTGAGATTTTCAGAAAACGCCTTAGTCAGCTACTGTTTCTGTTTGTCTAGGCAATTTCTCTCTCTGGATTTACCTAACCTTGTGGATGCATCCAGGAGGGAAAACAAATCCTTTTAAATCATGATAGCCACAATCATACGACTGAACTTCCTTTTATACAGTAGTTGTTGCAAATGCTGTGTTGAAAAAAGGCATTTTTTTCACTACAATAAGCTCTCAAGTCAAGTTCTGTTATCCAAGATCACAACAGTATTAGTTCTGTTTTACTGATGTGCATTCGTGGGGAAAAAATAAGGCAGAACAGTAAGAATTCTATGATGACTGACTGGTTTCAGACAGCTTTGGTCTTGGCCATCATAAAAGGGAATACTTAGAGTAGGAATATGCAAAACTTGACATTTGTTTATGATTAAAGAAAATTGAGGGTAGGGAGACACATTTGCAATATAGGCCAGAGTGTATTGTAGTAGTGTGATTTATTTTTTTTTAAAAGCTCATAGACTTCACCTGTGATGCACATTTGGAAGAAGCTTAATGTGAACTTACTGTCTCAGAAGAGCAGATGAGTTTCCTGAGCAAAGCTGTGGGGAGTAGATCTAGGGAAAATTTTTGCTTAGTTTAAACTGCAATTTCAGGTGGGAGTTTATCCTACTGCCCACAGGATCAATCGTAGAGATGACATAAATGAGGAGGTTCACATTGCTGTCTGTGAACTGCTGAAATCGCTTCTTATGTCAGGGTCCATAGTTCAGTTTTCCAACCTCCTGGGAATACAGGCCATGGTTTCACCTAGTGATCCTGCATCACATTTGAGAAAAGCATCGTGAACAGAAAGGTATTCAATCATTTGATGATATTAGGAACAGGCAACCTGCCATTTCTTTTCTTATTTCCATAGTTTATCATTCTTACTATTAAAAGCTTTATCTAATTTTGGTTTTCCTCACTTTGGTGTTTGGTTTTTTTTTGTCATTGGGTCTTGTTAGACTTACTCTGCAGGATTTAAGAGCCATGATAACAGGTATTTTCTCCTTTTAAAAAAAGTGCAATCAAGGCAGCTTTTTTATTTTTTATTCTTTGTCCCTTGATTTGATTCCTAAAACCTCTTCTGTGCATCCTTCTCAATTTTTTAGTGTCCTTAAAACATGAGAAGTAGTCCATGTGCAGTATTTTGTTATGGGTCTCAGCAGTGCTTCAGAGATGAGCAGAATCACTTCCCGATCTCTTGTTACTTCTCTTCCGTGCAACTGAGGGTTGCATTAGAACTTGGCATTTATTTTAGAGTTGCTGCTGTGCAAGGCAGGGTCTCCCACTCTGTAGGTCTGGATGACAATCTTTACTCACAGTTTTACAACTTTAAATAGAGGTGCACTACAACTTCAGGTTTTTTTGTGTAGACTCAGCTTAACAAGCATCTGGGTCCATTCTGAATGAATACCCTCTCCTCTTCATTGCTCATCATTCTGATTGTGTTTGCTGCTAGTTGTTTTTGCAGGGATGTAGTATTTACCTCCAGACTGTAAATACTGTATTGTCAATGGGACTGACTTCTGCTGACTCATGATTACCTCTAACGAATGCTTTTTCTGTTTCTTCTTGTTTTCAACACTTACGTTATTTAGTCAGTTTTTAATCCATTAACTATATCCTTGAGGGCTTTAAAAACCTTGTAGAATTCTGAGTATATTGCATTTCTGCTCTTGTCTTCATCAGCCAAACTTGTAATCCCGCCAAAGAATGAGGTGTCTTTGACTCTGCAGGAACGGCTCATGGAAAATAAGCTACAATGACATTTGGAACAGCTATTTTGCTTGAGAATTAAAAAGTTGTGGGAGTAATGTAAGTAAAAGAGACTTTAAACTTTTTCAGTCCTTTAGCGTTTTCAGATATCTGCACAGGTTAATGTTGGCATCCTTTCTAAGTGTACTGTGCATGTAGTTTATGGAAATTTGTATGATTTTTGCTAGCTTCACAGGTCTAGGCATTTTGGTTGAATTTTTATTCAAACCTTGGGGATAAGAGCCGTGTGTGGCACTAGCTTGACCTGTTTTCAGTAAACTCATTTCCCCTGCAAAATGTGACAAGTTTGCATTTTTAACAAAATGGGCACTATTTGGCTGCACTGCTGTTTCATTCCTCGTGATACTGAAAAATTAGAATGTAGAGTAAATTTGTTTTTCTTTGCAAATATTTTTTTCTTATCCATTAAGCACCCGAAGGCTCCAACTGACCTGAATTTGCATTTTACTTTCTCGCTTTTTTCATTCTCGTAAGTGTTTTCTTTACAGGTATTGAAAAAATTGAGAACCTCTTTTATGAAATAAGTTAACTAGTTGCAGGTTTGTTATAAGTCCACATATATAAAAAAACCCCCCACCTACTATATTCTGCAACACAAAGGAAATCAAGTATGGGAGGCTGATAGCACGGTCATAAAGTAGCTTTTCTCCTGCCTGCATATTTGTTTCATGTTAAGGTAAAATAACATGAATTCTTTTTAAATCTCCTGTTCCTTTTGTTCCCTCAGCAATTAGTGGAGACTTAAGGCTTCAGAAAAAAATTGTGTATGAAAAGTGAGTATGTACAGACAATACAAGGGCACTGGCAGAGTAGTAATGACTTTATTGTTTCCTTTGCATGTCTTTTGTTCTTACGACTTACTAACTGTGATTTGCGTATCACTTACGGGTTTTTTCCCTGTTTCTATTTGGCTTATTTTTCTCTGTGCAGTGGTAAGTAGCTGGAGTGCTACCATTGGTAGTTCTGTTGCCTACTGAGTATTTTCTTTCTTCTGAGATGAAACTGTTCTTCAGTTGTGTAGCTATCAAAGGACCATGTGATCCCATTCTCACTGTGTAGAGGAAAACATCTATTTCAATTTCTTTTTACGTGTTTATCTGGGGAATGGCTAACTTCTATGGAAATTAGATTGTTGGTGGGCACACTACAGCTTCAGCATCAGTATAGTGCAAAACAAAATGTAAGCGGGAAAAGGAATTAGCATGCAAGTTGATCATCTCTAATGTTTAGAAATGGAATAGTTTTTACTCCTTTGTTATAAGTCTTCTGCTAGGAAACCAAAATCATACAGAGAATGTGCACTAATTATGTCAGTGGCAAAAAGTTTTCACCTTATAATGCTAGAAAGAATGTCTAGAAATGAGCACTCCCACGCCCTGTAAAAGCCTCTTTCTCCTTTATCGTGAAGTCTCTAATTGTGACACATAGAAGCAATTATTTAGTCTTAAATATAATGATATGCATTTCTGATGTATCAGAAATGAATGAGAGAAGAATAAGACATTCAGGTAAACACTAGCATTTACTTTAGCACAAACTCAGCCACAGAAGACTTAAACATAATCCTTGATTCTGCAGAGCTCAAACTGCTCTTTCTTACCCAGCACAGCACTTAAGCACATACTTACCTCTAAGCATTTACATAGTTCTACTGAGATCCGTGAGGAATATTAATGAACTTAAAGACAGACAGAGCAACAACAGAAATGCTTTGTTAATTCAAGGATAGAATGCTTTTACCTTTGCAGGACCAAGCCTTCCTTCGTTTTTGTGCCCTTTTAAAAAATTATTTTTTTATTTAGCTATTATAAAGTAGACTTTGCTAATCTGTCACAGGACTCTATTTTTATATGTATGTTTTATTGGATTAAAAACAAAAAAGATGATGACTTTCCTTTCTAGAGAAAAAGTAGTACTTTCCCACGTGTGTTGTTACACTGACATTTCAGGCAGAGAAAAGCAACAGGGGAATTGTTAGTGTGCACGTTAACTCTAAAACCTGCTTGCAACCACTGAATTTTTAAATGCATTTTAGTCGAATCCTGCTGTGCACTTTTTGACAACACTGTAGGTACAGTTGTGTCTCAGTGACTGCCTGATATTGCAAGTTCAAGCCTCTTTTGCACACACTAGCCAAACCATGTTTTCCTTTCAGTGTTGATGTTGTAGCAATTGTAGACATATCGCACTATAAGTGATAGGACTATTGTTAGTACGAAACATGGTGGGTGGCAGACTGTTGGTGTGCCAAATATCTCAGTATGGCAAAATATGGTATTAGCCAGAAGTATCTTAGCTTTGCATGCTGTATTAACACGCCTAAGTTGCTTTTGCTGGCCAAGCAGGCTCACTCAACGCCCTCTTGACTTGACACTGCTGCATACATATACACCAAGATAAAAGGGGAGCCCTAAGGAGTGTAACATGTTAGCCAGAAGCTGTGTATCGTTACCTCAGTGAGATACTTCTTTCTGTAGTGTGTTTTTTGTTTCTTGCCTTTTTTTTTTTTTAACCTATGCAGTGTCACAATGCAAAGAGGGGAGCAGAAGTAGGGGGAAGGAATGGCTGGTCTTCCCATTTCACAGAATGAGGTGTGGAAAACTTAGCCCAAGGCTACAAATAGTGTCTGTTGTAGATCTGAGATGTGAAGACTTGAGTCACAAGTTGTCATCTTGGCCCCTGCCTTAGCTATTGTATTGGAGGGTATGTGCCTCTTCTGTCACACAGCTGGAAGGAGTTTAACTGAAACCAGTTGCGTGCACAGGACTGCATCTTCCTCAGCTCTAATGAGGCACTGCACTTCACTGCTACTTTGTGGAGCCCTGCTAGGTCAGACTACAGAAGAACTGCACCTGACAAGGATAAGTAGTGTAGAAATGACTCTTAGTCTACAGAATGGCACAGAAGGCAAATGTTTTCCACGAAGTAGTTCAGAATTTCTATGGTAAAGTTGGTAAAAGAATGCAACTTACTGTACTGTTTTGGAATAGTCCAAAAATCTTCAAAATACAGCACTTCCTTTTAATCCCTGTGGCTTTTTCCATAAAGATTTGATTTCTTGACTGCTTTATAGGTATTAGTGGACAGTCTAAAAATTGGTTACTGGGCAGATGTTGAGAATATGCTGTCTTAAACAGTTGGTAGCTTTTGAAATCTATAGGAAAAACATCCTAGATAGAGGAGACTGTATCTCAGAATGGATAGGGAAGTAAATTCACCATTTTCACTGGTTTAGAGGCCAGTGCTGACTATGGAGATGGTCTGATCCTCCTGCTTTCAGTCCTGTTTAGTAACAAATGGGCATGAAAAAAAGCTGGTGACATAAGACAAACATCTATGTGAATAGTGTGCTATTGAGTTTGACAAATGTACTCAGGAAGTGAAGCAGTAAAAGATTTCAAGGTTTGGACCAAGCAATTACTTTGGGACTTGCAGAATGGACTTCAGACTGGTTGTCTGTGTATGCTATATCTGTTTCAGAGTTTACAATGACAATGTTTTGTAATGCTGATGCTTATCAGTGTAAGAGAGACCCATAAGCGTAGGTGATCCTTGTATTGCTGTATGTAAGGGATTTCAGAAGGCTTGTGAAATGTTATAGGCTGAAATTTGGAAAACATTTTGAGTCAAAAGTTCAAAGACTGGTTTTGACACCTGTAGCAAATGCATGTTATTTCAGGTAAGATTAATTAAGCTGGAGAAAAGGGAACAAAGAGATCAGAACACACTGTGAGCTAGCTTCCGTTGGTGCTTGCTCAGGGTAACTCTGTTTCAGTCAGTGCAGGTGCTATCAGCCAAAGACCGCTGGAGCTAGCGAAAGAATACAGGCTCCTGTGCATCCAGGCTTGTTACTTGGAAATGGGGAACTTACTCGTCAGGATCAGTTGTTTCTCCTTTCAACTTCTTTAAAATTCAGGATGTTTTATGGTTATCTGACATGAATATTTTAAAGCAATTCTAAGAAGAAACACAAAGTCATGACTAATGTCCCAGCATGTGCTTAACTTAGCATATGGTTTATGTTTTCTTGAGGTTTCTTTATTAGCTCATGAAGGAAGGTAGTGGTATTTCTGTGCATATACAATTCAGAAGATTTAAATTCTGTCTTTTTTGAAGTCAAAGTATAGATTAGTGTGTTTAGTAGTCTCTTCCTGTATAGTTGGCAGGCCTGCTCTTTTTGGTTTTTGGGTTTTTTTCTTCAACAAGTCAGTGAAAATTGAAATAGGGTGTAGTGAGCCAAACATATATGGACATTTATTGATAGCAGTCCCTGTGCTGTACTCAGTCACAAAGATAATAGAAATGTTTAACAATATAACATGAAGATTTTTTTCTGACCCTTTGCCATTTAGGAATTGCCCAGCCTCTCTGGTAGATGTTCATTTATCTTTCCCATTTCTCTGTAGGTTTTATATTACTTTTTTTTTTTTTTTTTTAATATAACATAGTACCCTTTATGTGTGTAATGGAGATTTTTGACAGTTTCATATATATTGAAATCTTTCCATGGGGAAATGATTTAGTATAATGGGTTTTATGTTATTAGGATCAAAACTGAGCATATACTTTTGATCTACTTTATAACCAGTCCCATGAAAAGAATTCTCCCCACTATGTCAAAAACCTATGTTGTAAGTCCTATATTTTCTTACTACTTTCATTTTCACAACATATTTTTCACTGGAAGGGGGAGCCAAAGAATTCTATTACTTATAGCATCTTTGCAGTGGATGACATTTAGCTTTGTCTAAAGGAGTTGTGCAAGATGTACCAAATAGGGAAGAGTAAATAGAGGAAGAAAACTCCAGGTGGATCAATGTGTTGTTACCCAAAGCTGTGCCAGGGTGGGCTGGCTTTACAACTCTGTTGGTCCAAGGTGTGCAGTGAGAACACCATGAGCGTAGCATTGTGTCTGTGCAGGGTAAGAATGATCTCACTGGTGCTTTCACTTTGTGCTCTTACTTTCTGCTATATATTCTGCAATCTGGAAAGGATCCAGGAGGAAAAGCAAAATCTTCCCTGAGGATGTCCAGGATAGGACAAAGTACCACTCTAGTGGAAGCGGGGAAAAAAAAAAAAAAGCAGCTTGATTTTGCCACTGTGGTTTTACTGCTTGCTGAGTTTGAAGTCTGCAAAAGGTCTAACGTGTCTGACTATTTGGCCCTTTGTTGTGCATCACTTGAATAAATGAAAGTTCTTGTTGTACTTCACATAGAAACCCTGAAAGGATTAGGAAAAAGGACCAATTTCAGCAAGTAAATGACAACAAATTGGATGAAAAATCAGGCTCTGCTTTCTTTTTTCAGTTTTTTTCCCAGTGGTCTTTAGGGAGTGAAGTAGTTGCTGAGGAGGACTGGCCAGTGAAACAAGGGGGGGTTTTGGTTGGGTTTTGGTTTGGGTTTTTTTTTTCCTCTGCCTCTGCAAATGTAGGTGTTACTTCTCCACTTCAGGTCTTTCAGCTTCCTTTTAGCAATGAGGAGTGCTTGTGATTTTTACCACTTAGCTACTTTATTTCAGGTAAAAAAAATCTGAAAAGCTTATTTAGTCCTTTTTAGGCAGCTGCTGCTGAAGAAGCAGAATAATTTATTACTATTGCTGGACCATAGAGTAAAGGAGAATTAGAGCAGGATTTGTGCATAATGAGAGATCTGTGATGGGACAGGGCCTTGAGGAACCTGGGGTCAGTCATGCCTTGTTGACCTAATGGAGAAAGTTAGCTCTGCCCTTGTTCTTAAGACTGACTAACAGCAAGATAGCTGAAGCATGTTCTTAGTGGCAGCATGAAACAAATGCTGCAGTGAAATAAAATTGGAACTGAAACAAATGGGCTTACAGAAGTGTGCAAGTCTGCTGTGACTTTTTAAACATGTGTATCACACTTGAAAGCAGTCGATTGTAAATGCAGGAATATACTTTGTCTGAGGCTTAAATTGTGATGTGCCTCCCCCTTCCCAGCATGCCTGCTCTGGTTCTGCAGCCATGCACCTCTGCTGAGCCCTGCACTGGGAGCAGTGTCCCCCCTCTGCCAGCTGAGGACTGGGGACTAACAGAGGATACCAGACTGATGGAGCAAACAGGGGAGTGGAGCACTGGATGGCAGTGACTCAGCAAAGGGACTTAAGCACATGGCAGTGCAGTCCATGCCTATAAGCATCACCAAGGTTTTTGTAACAAAGGTGAGTTTAAAACTGGGCCATCTACTTCCATCTGACTCTCTTCTTTGTCTTTTAGACTGTATTCACAGTCTCTGACACTTGTCACTGCATGACTAGTCAAACATAGTCATTAGAGGTGAGTGATTTTAACCGGGGGAAAGAACAAAGACGATCAGCGGGCTGGAACACCTTTCCTATGAAGACAGACTGAAGGAATTGGGGTTGTTCAGCCTGGAGAAAGATCTCCGGGGAGATCTTATTGTGGCCTTCCAATACCTAAAGGGGGCCTATAAGAAAGATGGGGAAAAGCTTTTTAGCAA
>JAVKLA010000093.1:1416565-1439399 GCA_034782735.1 Sagittarius serpentarius
CTCACTGCAGGGGGGTTGGACTTGATGACCTTTGATGGTCCCTTCCAGCCCAAGCCATTCTATGATTCTATGATTTTAGAATCATTTGAGACACAAATTCTGCCATTTAAATTTAGCGGCCCTAAGAACTGATAAAAGGCTTCTTTAGAGGAGTGGTGAGTTTTGGAAACTAAAACAACTAATCCTTATGGACCATGGCATACAGACTCTAGTATCAATGGCATTGATGTAAGCACCTCAAACACCTAGGAGCTGATTTGAGCAAACATGCGGATAAAAAAACCAAACCGAAACAAACCCCAAACAAAAAAGCCATAGCATGAACAAGCTGAGTGCTGGAGTAATAAGGTACAAAGTTATTCTTGGCCCCTGAGATGTCCTAAAAATGTTACTACTTTTAATGCTTTGTGGCTAGCAATGTGGATGTGCCAGAAAAATATTTCTAAGTCATGCTATATTGCCACGTTGGCTTTTTGTACTTTGCACTTGTGTTTATTTCCCCCCCCACCAAGGTGAGAAAGCTGTACTCCCCAATCTTGTCAGTGCTTAAATATATATTTAATTCTGTGCAAAGAACTAATCACATGCCTAACTGTTTGCAGTACCAGAGCTTTAATACCTGTTAACTTTCTCATGCACTGCCTCTAACCCTAGTGCTTCACCGAGTTAAAGGCAACCTATGGCCTTCTGCCTTGGCTCTTAGTTACTAGAAGTAAAAGGCAAGAGAGATTTGTTCAGTGGAGATTAAAAAGAGAGAAGGACAGCATGAGAGAGAGAGAGAAAAGAGAGGAAAAGAAGAAAGGCATTTCAGGCAGTAGAAACAGTGTACACAGGGTCACACTCGCCATCATAAAAAAGGTGCCTGTGAAAGATTCAGTATTTTGTGGTTGGGCAGAGAATTGGGAGGGGCAAGACAATGTGATAGAGGAAGAAAAGAAAGGAACATTCAGCACTGGAGATACAGGGGAGAATTATGAAATACTAATCCACTGATAGTCTGATGTGTGAATCTGATCTAGTTTTTTGTCCTTGGAATAAAAGTGGGTTTGATGCTGGTTATTTTGGTATGATAAAGGAGTAAGCTTAAAGGAAAGAGGGAAATCTCTCTCCTTTCCCACTTTTCCTCCTGAAATACTGATATATCAATATGATCTCAGTATGCTTTTGGGTTTCCCTTGAGGCCCTTTACTTTATATACTATAACCTAAGAAATAGTTTACTTGCCATGTGTGGTATATAGTAAAATGTGATGCTGTGTAAACATTTAGATCTTGAATGTTATTGCAATACATTATCAACTTGGAAATTATACAGTGAAAAACAGTGGGTGGGGCTGGGCTTAGAGGTATTACCAAAGAATTCCTAACCACCACATTTGTTGTTTCTGCTAGGGAACTTGCTTGAAGATGAGGTATACCCTTTCTCAGTGACAACGATTTGGGGTTCTGCCTCTAAAAGCCAATCTAGATCAGAGGATGTGACCCAAAAACTTGTCAGACTTGCTTGTAATGGTAAAAGAATTCCATTTCGTGTTGTCAACTTTTCATTACTCTTCATACCACAAAAATTGTTCACTTCGAATCTCCCATGTTCCTGAGCTGAATTAAATTGGCCAAGTTCTGATTTCATGTAGTATTTGCTCTCTGTTTATTAGATGGACACAAACTGTTGTCATCTTTTATCCTCTGAAGGAAGTTAAAGCAGAAAAGTAAGTGAATGTGCTTTTTGATAATGAGAGAGAGGAAAGTGTACATCACATGACAACAGAAAGCAATAGCAGGAAAGAGCAATTTCTCCCCAGTTCAAGCAAGAAACCTCAAAAAAATAAAAGGAATGTTTTCATTAAAGGGAGAATCATCTCATCTTATTTTGTCTGTTGTCTTCCACTGCAGAGCTTTCATCAGTAGCCTTCCTCATCCTATCTTCTTTTAAAAGCAAGAATTAACATATAATAAATTAATAACATATTATTATATGTTGAAATGAATTGATGGGTCAGCCGCTCAGATGTAAACACTGCCTGGCTTTGAGGAAAATGTTGTTCAGTTGTTTCCCTTGGAAGATCAATGGCCAAGGAAGCAATCTGTTGGTCAGCGTATTCATGATGTCTCAGTAGGACAGTCTCACTTCACTAAGGCTGGCAAATTGATCTTGACATATTGAAAGATGGTTCAAATGCAGTGACAGCTGGGAAGTGATAAGTTTCGAGAACATGACCTATGAAGGAAGGCTGAAGGAATGGGGTTAGTTTCTGCTGAAGAGGACTGGCAGATGAGGGGCATTGAGGGGTCAGGGGTTACGTTTATCGATACATAAGCAGTTGTTGGAAAAGGAATAATAATTGCTGTGTTACTGCTAGGCTAAGGAGGAATGCATTGAACTTCTGATGCTATTTAGTTTGTTTCAGTTACAAAATAGGCAAAATGCCCTAATTTTAATTGTAGATTTGAATGGGTAAAAGATATCTGGGGAAGTTGTATGAACCTTTAGGGGTTTTTAAGAGCATGTCAGATGAGCATATGGTGATGTCAACTTACTTGATCCTGCATCAGTGATGGAGTCTCCAGAAGTCATTTTCAGCCCACATTTCTACGATTCAGGTTATATGTACAACACAAAGGGTCAAAAAGTACGAATTTTGTGAAAAAGAATTCTGACTTTTGGGAAGACTGTGATTTAATGCCCTCCTCTCTCTCCATTGTATGAGAGCCCATACCTATCTTTAATGGGAGCCTTTCTATTAATATTATAGAAGAAATCCACCTTAACTAAAGTTGCAGTTGAGGATGTTCTGTTTCCCCCTTCCTTTAGCCCTTCGTGTGCTTAGGCAGAACTCTTTAAATATATAGAGACTTTGAGTATCTCAAGCCCCACCTCTCTTCAAGGTGATGAAGGAGTAAAAGACGACCTTACGCAGGCACCACACCCAAACAAATTTGCTCTGCTTTGGCTGGCAAGTACATGCCACAACTGCCTTTTTATTCTCTTCATTCAGAAATTGTTTGCCCCTTAGTGGTTCACTGACTTGCTGTGAAAAGTCATGAAAATATTTTCTTCTGATTAAAAAAGTAGGACATTTTCACCAAGCTGTCCCCTGAAGGCTTGTAGAAAGCTAAGTCTAAGGGGGTAGCTGAGATTTCCAGGTAAGTGTGTCAAGACATAAAAAGTTCCCTGCTTCTCTGAGAAGTTAGACTTCTCTGATTTTAAATATTTAAGTCCACCTTTACTCTCATGACTTTGGTCTTAAATTTGTCCTTCTAGTCTTTAGAAGAACATTCTCCCATTTCCCTGAAAGATAGAACCTGGCTTATGAGATTTCCATGCATAACTTCAAGCAATTTACATAGAAATGTCAAGGTAAAGCTTGCAATTGCTTTACCTTGGGGGCTCACATATGGCAAAAAAACACAATAGGAGTTGGGTAGTAAAATGTGAGTGTTCGTGAGCTCAAATAAGGATTTTCTATCTCACTAGTAAAAGTAAAAAGCTTTGTTTAAATTAATAATTTTATTAATTATTACCTGGCATAAAATGACAGCTGTAGAATGTGCTGAGAATTGAAGGTAACTTAGTTGGCCTGTTGTAAAGCAAATTAATATTAACAATCTGTCTATTTTTCCATGTAATTAAGCAATAATGATCAAAGCTCAATGCTTTTCTTGGAGATTAATGATGACTTTGAAAATTAATGGTGTGAGGTGAAAGCAAGGACCATTAGCCATAGCAAATTGTTAAGAATCCAGAAAACACAGTGGGCTGAGTCATTCAATTTGTTTTATGAACATTTAAATACTGCTTTTTCCTCTATTTATTAGAAAACAAATTGGTATTCATACATGCTAAATAGCACAAGATTTAACATTTTCATAGTAAGCAGCCAAATAAAGAGTAGGCTCAGGTTCCAGCCAGGGTCAGCTCTGAGAACAAGCGTAATGACTGTTTCTGGCACTGTTACCTAACATTTCTACTTCTCACTCGATTCACCACATGGATTCCAGGATTCATTACTGGTACTTACTTGTGCTGCTCTCACTCATGAAATTACTCTCCTACTAGGTGATTAAAGCAAAACTAGCATGTGGTGTTGCAGGATCAAGTCCCGTACATTGCTGCCTTAGTGCCTGGTAAAGGAAGCACATCAGCACTTTCACTCTACTTGTGCACAGCAGGAGAGACGTTTCTGAGATTTTTTTTTTTTTTTTTTTAAGAGTTGCCCTTCATTATTGATGTTTTCAAATCAAATAGTGGACAGTAAAAAAATTTCAGCAGAAACTGGCTATCTGGGCCTTTGCTCCCAGGGAGCTGCAATAGAATTTACTAGATCTTTGAAAAATTGTGTTTTTCTGGCTCCAAGTTGAATCTGGCACTTACTGCAGTCAACAGCATAACTGCTTTTGAGTTCTCTGGTGCAAAATCAAGATGAAAGCTCTTCCTTTCTCTCTTTTTTTTTTCTTTCTTACAATAGCACAAATCAGAAGTAATTTAGTTGAAATCAATGGAACTACATCTCTGAGAGGTGACTAAAATCTAAGCTATTGCCAATTCATGCTACACTCATTCTACCACACTTCACCATGGGAATACTCCTGTTTCAATTAGACATGCTATGAGAGAAACCTTTTTCACTAAGGCTTTTAAAGTGGGGATAGTTACTGAGATTTAAAAACTGTTTCCAAAATGTTTTACTGAAGTTTTAACTGTGGGAGGTAGACAAACACACTTTGCTCCTTAGTTTGTTTTCTAGGTAGTAACTGGACACCAGTATTTGACAACACTTGCACTAACCTCCTTTTTGAGACATTCCTTTGCACTGACTGCAAGAGACAGCTTTAGTAAGTCAATGATGGCCAGAAAAGAACAATGTCTCAAGACAGCTGTAGTGTGAAAGATGCAAGTATCTCTAATACTAAAAGGTTTGGTTTTCACCTAAAAATGCTAAACTCTTTTATGCCCTGCTTATTTCTTTCTCCTGTGCATAGACAGATTTGTTTGTAAATGTTTGAGAAATTAAAGAGAAGGCTGTTTATCCATTTATTTCTTTAAAACTATGATTCTAATTGAAGACCAGAATAAAAAAAAAAAATCATTCAGAATAGTTTCCTGCATAACACAACCAAGTGCGTTGCAAAGCCAGACGAGTGGATTAGAGGGTGGGGGGTTTTGGTTTGTTTTTCTTTCTTCCTGAACGAATTCTTCATTGCAATTTCTGGGTTTTTTTATTTTTTGGTTGGAGTTTGAGACAACGGAAACAATCTGTAACGTATTGAAAACTAGCCAACAAACCAATCCCTCTGTTATTTCAGTAAATGTTGTCTTTGTTCTGATCTTTAAATGTATTAGTGGAACAGAACACAGGTTTTGGCAATACTAGAAGCAAGACAGTACAGAAGCAATGTTTTCCTGCAGCAGATTGCATAGTATACAGTGGGATCCTGGAGATATTTATGAATATGAATAGCTGTATGTGAAAATGCTACAAGCCGTGAAACAAAGGCCAGTCTTCTCTTCGATCACAGTGTGGATATCAAGTCTCATTAATAATCACATAAAATTATATGCTGTGTGGTTTTGTTTTGTTGTACAGCTTTCTAGTATGTTGGTTTTTGCACATACTCTTTTGTGGCAGTCAATCCTGACAATGTCCCTTTAAGATTTAATTTATATTCCTTCTGGCTTTTTAATGCACGTACAGCAATTGCAGAGAGGTTTAACAAGCATGTGCTGGAACCGTCTGGAATCACAGAAGTAAGCAGCAGCATTTTACTTCAGGTTCATAATCCATTTGTAAAAGCCTACATGCTGTCATCCTGCACTTTTTAACAGGAATGAAAAGCTGAGCCAAATTGGTAGCCGCTTTGTGGTGCTGATAAGGCAGAAATGAAAAGCTCAAGGAAGTCTGCATGGGTCCTGAGTCAGGTGCCGTATTAGTGTGATCTGGAGTAAGCTGGGTAGTGTCTGTCTCCCAGTGTAGTGATACACAGTCTTGCTGCTTTATTTGCTGTAGGCATTAGCTAATATTGTAGAAGTCCACAGAAGCAACATGTAGCAAAACATATTGTCTGTAGAAAAGCAAACCTCAGTCCCACGTCACTGTGGAACTGCAGCGTGGCACGTTTTCTTGCAAGGAGTTGAGGAAAAAATGGGATTGTGTGGCAGCCAGATTTATCTGCATTGCAAGTATCCTACGTTCTGCTGCGCTGTTCCGAGGCGTGAGAGTGCCGAACAGATGTGCAAGTGCTGGCCAAAGTGTAGTGCTATGAAACAGCACGGTTTGATGAGCACAAGAAGCTTCCTTCTCTCTAGCCCAGAATAATGCTGGGAGAGCCTGGACAGTGCTAAATTCAGATGAGAAAATCTGTCACCCTTCTACTTATGTTTATTCTTTCATCTTAACTGCTATACTAGTTCAACCCTACCAGGTGTGGTGGCTGTGGTGACTAGGCGAAGTTGTTACACAGCTTCACAAAAAGACAGCTGTTCCACTCTGGGTTACCCCACATACATTCTGTGTGTAATGTGGCTCAGAGAAGACAGTTTCTGAACAAAAGAGAACATGCAGACTTCTCTGTTTCGTCTGTGAGTCACCAAATTCAGTCAAATGATTAAAAGGGAAGGTTAATGCAACTGCTTTTGCATGTAAGACATGCACAGAAACTCCAGCTGTCCACCTACAGCATCCCATGTGATGTGGAGGCAAAATGCAGCAGAATCCGTGCAGTGCTGCTATCAGCCTTGTAAAAGCATTAATACCCATAGCTGCTTCCATCTGTCCCCAGACAAATGGATGCCCCTACCACTGTTGAGGTGGTGGAGAAACACGTTCACAGGGAACACTGCAGACACTGCAGTGACTGCCTTGTAAAGGGGGATAAAAATCTGCTCTTGCGCTAGAGACACAAGCCGTGGAAGACTGGCCTGAGCAGCACTGTTGCAGCTGCCTGTTAACCTGGTGGAAAAACACGAAGGTTATTCAGTGAATCCTGGCACAGTCCTTCCTGCTGGGTCCTGTGAGATTTAGCTTGACTTTTCAAGCCCCTAACCTGGCTGCATTTTAAATACAGTTAATTAGGCTGTTGCATCACTCTCAGGCATAACTGCTAGGTCCAAAGCAACTTTGCATTTTTCTGTCATTGGAGCTTTCTGTAGTAACAGCTCCAGAGAACTTCATGCCACAGAAATGCTTATTTTCCCTTCACCACCACAACTGTTACCTCTCAGCTCTCCTTGGAGTCAAATTAGAGGTTCCTGCTCCTCCTGTGAACCACCATGACATGTCCCCTTTTAGACTCTTCTTAGCTCGATGGAAAAGCAATACAAGTACTACTGTGCCCATAAACTACTAGTTTGCAATTGTTGAACAGTGAGGCAAGAGAAGGAGTTGGTATTTGGTTCTCAGAAACTTTGGTATGTGTGCAGCTCATTGCTGAGAATGAATAGGGTATCAGTGAAATCTGTGATTTAAATACAGTTGAGATAATGTCTTCACTGCTATGGTATCCACTCATGTGATGGTAAGACACATTTCATTTTGAAATTTGTAATTTTCTAGTGCTGTCAGTAATACAACTGCTCGCTGAGACATTCGCTATGTTGGGAAATACAGAGATAAATGTACTTCTTTCCTCATTCATTATCTTGCTATGAAATATAAAGACGAATTTATCCAGCTACTTCAACAAAATGTTCTCTCTTGTTGAGTGGCACAGAATTCTTTTCCCACCATTAGGTTTTACTGCAGCAGTTTCCACACCAGGAACTTAATATAAGTTATTAAGCAGTTCTGTTTTTCCTCTTAAAAAAAAAAAAAAAAAAAAAGTGGCTAATCCTTCTCTTGTTACAGTAAGTGAGATGAATGTTAGATGACAGTATTATGACTGGTGTGAGGGTCTAGGCTGCTAAAAAGCTATGCTGTTATTTTAACACCTACTAAAGCTATAGAAGCACCTATTAAAACTATAAAATAGAAATATCAGAACATGAACAGCATATCCACCCCAAGTGTAGCAGTCGTTCTTCATTTAAGCCCTCTACATTTTCTGCGTTGAAAGAGAAGTTTGCCAGAAAAACAGCTTTCAGACCTTGTCTGTGATTACTGCTCATACTAAACTGCTATAGAGATGTTGGCAAATGCAACACTGCGATCAGACTGCATGGATTATATTAGGTAAAAGGACTATTTGGTATTTATTTTTTATTTCTATTGATGATGAGCCTTTCAAACTTTCTCCTCAGGATTGAGGGAAGAATAGAATTTAAATTATTTTAATTACTTTTTGAATGAAGAATGGTAAAGGTCTTTCCAAAAGCTTCATTAAGTTTAAAGCAAATGTTTGAAA
Source organism: Sagittarius serpentarius (assembly GCA_034782735.1). NCBI lineage: Eukaryota > Metazoa > Chordata > Aves > Accipitriformes > Sagittariidae > Sagittarius > Sagittarius serpentarius. The sequence goes on from JAVKLA010000093.1 coordinate 1,424,902, forward strand.
GTTCTGTAGATGAATGTTACAGAAGTTGATATTTTTGGATGAGTTTGAAAATTAGGGTGCTATCTCAGGCCATTATGCGAGTTTAAAAATTAAGGCAATTTTTTTTTTCATTTATTTTGCCCTTTGCCAGATATGTCCTGTTGCTATTAAATAAATGACTACAGCAAAAACTTCTGACTCAGGTCAAGATCAGCTTCCTGTCTAGGAATGTCAGCTCCCAAACTTTAGGAAAAAAGCCTTTTATACCAGTTGCTCGTTTGTGTTGTTACAGCAAATATTAACAAACACTCTGATTTGGCAATTTTAGGTGTGTTTTTTAAAATTGATTTTATCCTTACAAATGGTTATATTAGAAATCAGCAGTTTTTCTTTACGCTTCCATGGGGAATTGTACACAGGCTACACATCTTTGAGTCATCTGGGGTATTTCAAAGTTAATAATCTGCCAGGAGCTCACTTGTCAACATTTGACTCTAGCTTCCCTGGCTGGAACCTAAACAACTGTAAAAGAAAAAAGTAGATGCCAGAAATAAAATATGCCATTTGTGAGCATTAGTTTCAGATGGTTCTGTGCTCAGGAGTGGCTGCTGCTAGTGGCCAGCTCACAGCAGATGGGGATGCAGTCTGGGGAGGGAGAAGGTGATGCCCAGAATCCCTGTGCTGGCTGCCTGGCTCTGATGCCATGTGCTGGGATTTGCATCATCTGATTATTGCAGATCATTGCGAAGCGTAACTCTCTACTTTGCTGCCTGGAATAACATTTCAACCTCGCTGTTACCTGTGACTCTTTCCAGAATTTTAAACCTGACTTCTGAATGTTATTTTAAATGTTAATTTTTGTGATTGGGAGGTACCTTCCCATCCCTCTTGACCCCTTTTTCCCCAGCAGTAAAATACAATATTGCTGAGTGCATTTGCCTCACTTGAGTTGTTAGTTAGCAGTTGCATATTTATAAATGGTCTGTATGCTACCGTGAAGTTAAAGCCAGATTTGCTGTATAGTCCATTGACACAAAGTCAAAGAAACAGACAGATTTATGACTGCATCAGAGCAAAAACTTGAGGGAATGCTATAGACAAGGCGAAAGAGATCTTACAAGTGGTCCTGCATGGCTGGAACCCTGCCTTGGGCAGAAATGGCCTCAGTGGAGTACTGCTAGAGCATTGTCAGGGCAAAGATAGAGCTGATTCTCTCTCCCTCCATGTGCAAGATTATCACCCAGTGCACCACCTTTTGGGGCACTCAAAGTAGCTGATGTAATCAGAGTTGTTGGCTGTGGACTTATCCCAGCTTTGCTCTGTCTGAGCAGGGTATTCGCTTCTTGGGCCTGCTGTGCGTGTGTGGCCGCCAGGCTGCTAACAGGTCTGAAGAAATGGTTGCGATGTGGGATGTTTCTGTAAGAGTTGATGGCAAGGGAAAGGGTAGCTTTGCAAAGGCCTTGAAAGTGAAAACAAGTAGCAGACGTCTGTGCTAGAAAAGTGGGAACAAGTAGAGGAAAAGTGTGATGTGAGTCAATGACAAGTGAGGAAAAGCCTTTGTATGTATCAAATGAGGAAGAGGATGTCTCCAATACAGAGATGAGTATTGAATGAGAGCTTGGTTGAGGATTTTGACTATGCGCTCTTGCAAGTTTATACCTTTGATATGTTATGCAGGAAGAATTTACAACATTTAGATGTAGTCTGAGTGCAAAGGTGAAAAGGGATGTTTAACTTTTTCTGCAAGTGCTTCATCAGAGCTCTACCTTCAAAGCCTCTTTAAATAACACCCCACAGAGATGGCCTGGTGCGGGTTTTGCTGAAAGGTGAATTACCCTTTTCTGCTGCCGTGCCCGATTCCTTTGACGCTGCTGCTGGGTTTTACACAGAATCACCACAGACTGTTCTCAGGGCTCCACCAGAAAGAGCTCTATCAACTCTGAGTTTCCCTTACCCTTAAGGAGAATGAGGGTTCATAGCAGGGAACTACAGCTAGATAAGTCATTTTTCTCTATAAACAGGCCAGGACATATTGGCTCTCTGGTGATAAAAGGGGTGTGTGTGTCTTTGGTCAGAGTATTCAGGACTCTGCAAATACCCTGAGAGAAGAGGCCACAATGCGGCATTCTGGCTGCTGAAATCCATCTCCTCGTTTTCATCTTAAAAAGCAGCATATGTTTTGCATATGTCCTTTGTTCCTGTTTCCAGGAGAGAAGGAGAAGGAGTATGGGTTGATTGATCAAGTGTAGAGCACAAGACCTTTCTGAAGCGTGAAGGGCCACCGTATATCCCAATGGGCTATCACACACCACACTCACATTAAGCTCTTACCTCAAGCTAAGTGTTTAGTCAATTATCACCCCTTCTAAACAGCGTAAGGCAAAAGGAAGAAACTGAGGCACGCACGCAGCGATCACAGAACTATTAAAGATTTTGTCAGGGGTGATGGCCAGCTTTCAAGTTTCAGTGACTGGCAACAGCATAACGATGGTTTTCATTTACTGCAGTGAGGAAGTCACATACAGGAGGACTTACCTTTGCTTCCTGCATGGTTGTAGGGGAGAATGTCTGTCTTGGTCCCAGCACCAAGAATGACTGATTTCTGCACCCCAGAGAACAGAAATTCTTCTTTCAGTAATAAACTGTTGGCAAAGCCACAAGACTGCAAGACATTTTTCTGTTCCTTTCATGTAAACCAGCAAACCATGAGTGTTGAGGAAGGAGCATGTGGGAAGATCTGTACTGATGCTACTCTTAATGTCCCTGCTACCAGTGCAGCAGTTTAAATCAGCTGAGGATCTCATACAATAGGCTGGCCATATGTAGTCTCATGTGCCCATTTAGACACGTTTTAGCATAGATTCTTACTACACAAATTCTGCATTTGCAAATCTTGTGTTCTTGCTTAAGAGCAACTGAAGTGACCCTTGTTTTTTTGAACGCAGGAGGAGGCTGCGCATGTAACTGTTCACTTCATTAGCTAAATTAAACTTCTTTCCTGGCTACCTGACTGTACCCGCAGTAGAGTTTGCTAAGCATGTTTTCAGTATTCAGTACCTGCTTTTGTCCAAAAGAAACATTCTCTATAGCAAGGGGAAGAATTTATTCCTCAGGCTGTGTTAATTCTGATTCAGTTTTTCTGCCAAATTTTGTTCTGGGATCTGCACAAACAAGTTCTTGATGGCACAGAAGATAAATGGGAGAGAGCTATCCAGAGATGGGCAACTCTTGGCTTTTCATTGAGTGGGGCAGTTACAGATAACCTATGATTCTGCAGACAGTATCAGCACCTGCTGTTCTTTCTGTGTGAACATACTCCTTTTTGTCTTGTGAAGTGTGGGTGCCTGTAACTACTGATCTTTCCTTGAACTTTACTTTCCTCTTTTTTAGTTGAGAGTTTTCTTCTGTTTGCCTTCTTTTCAAGGCCATATGCTTTCAAAAAGTTTTCCTCAATGAATTAAATTTTGTGAGTTGGAGGGATTGTTGACATAAAAGTCTACTAATGCATGAAATTTATTGTGATCTCTGATTGTGAACTTTGTCTGAATAGTGCTCATCAGATGAGAAATCACTAAGTGTATTGAATCTATCTTAAGGAAACAAAGACTTTTAAGTAGAAATCTTTCTTAATAATCAGGAGGTGCAGCCATGGCACATAGCCTTTATTGTTGCCATGAATCTAAACTGATCAGCAGCTGAAATGAGACCCTTGTTCCCTTGTATTGAAAGCTTCAATCGATTCTATACACTGGGCTTTTTACTGCACAAGCCAGCTTTGTAATTTCCCCAGTTACTTATCTCTCTTTTCAGGTGGTTCTTTTTTCCTTTTTTTTCTTCTTTTTTTTCTTCCCCTCCCCACCATATCCACATCTCACAACACCAGAGGTTACAAGCTCAAGGGAGACATTGAGGCAAATATTGATGTGCATCTAGAAGTGCAGGATGCAGTCCTGAAGCTTTTCACCCTCTTCTTGCTTGGATAACTCTTCAATTAATTTTCTGAAGTTATTTAACTCAAGGTGTAGTCCTGAAGCATTACAGCATGAAGTCATTAGTCATGAGCAGAATCCTGACATCCTTCTCTCATGCCGCAGATGATAAAGCTTCTTCTTGCTTAGAGAGCTGGAAGCTGCACTGACACTGTTGAAAAGACTGGTGTTTGTGCAATAAGAGGCAATGTACCATTTCTTTATTCCTCACAAGTGCCCAAGAAAACTGGCAAGACCTTTCTGTGATGCTTATCTCTGCTTTCTTAGGAGTGAAAAAGGAGAGATTTGGTAGTTTTTGTTGCTCTGGAATGCTGCAAAAGCATACCGCAGGTGCTCTTCTGAACAAAACATATGAGTGTCTTAACGTTGCCTCTGAAATGAGTATTGCAGGGGTCACCCTGGCCCTGCTAACGTGGTGGTACAGTACATCTTTCAGGAACGCTGTCAACCCATGTCATGGAGGAGACGGCTCAAATGAGTACAGAGATCCCGTACCTGTGCTGTTTAAACCCTGGACTGTAGTGCACAGGCCAAGTGTTGAGGAGTGCACTCTCGTTGCCTATGGTGTGTCTTAGAGCTTTCCTGAGCCTTCCTGTGCCGCCTCGGCCCAAGAACTTCTCTCTTCGCTATTTTTTGCATTTTTATTTTCTTTCCTTCCCTGTGTGGATCTTGGAAATGCTTATGTTGCATAGGTCTTTGACTTTCTGCTGTTGCCCAGTTCGCAAGGCTGGCTTCAGCACCCACTGTGCATGCCGCGTCACAAGACAGGTAGGTGTTTTTTGAGCATCTGTTTGCAGAACTGAAGCTCCTTTTCCTATCTAGATAAATCAATATGTTTGCCATTTTTTGGAAGTGGGAGTTAGAAGTGTATTACCCTTAGGTGTGCTACAGTTATTACTTTATTTCCTGCTGAAGTACTGTAATGAAGAATAGAGTTGGAAACTCTAGAAACTGTAGAGAGGAACTAGGAAAATGGTAGATCTCAATTAATGATGTCTGGTACTGATTCCTTTTCTCCCCAGAGCCTTTATAATGGCCTAATAGCACAGAGTAACTTTAAAGGGGGTGGAAGCTGCTTGAGGTTGCCAGACCAGTGTAAAAGAGATGTAAAAAGACTTAGGAATTAGTTTACTATATGCTTTTCTTACACAATCGCATCTTGACCCCCTTTTTCCTTACTCAATTCAGTCCATATCCAGGCAAGTGCAGTGTTTCTGAAGTGCAAGCTTCAGTTTCTAAATAAGGTAAGAATAACAGAGACTGCAGGCAGGCAGGCTGAAAGCAAAATATTGGTTTTATGATGTTGTTAATAAAAAACATATGAAAGGGGGACTGAGAGACAGGAAGAATTTATGTTGAACACTAAGTTCTCATCTGAAGCTGATGCTCTCTTGGGCTCAGTTAGGGGCTACATTTTTTTTGTTGCAGTCAGAAGTTGCTAATAATCCAACGGGGTTTCTGGTCTTTAATGTTTGTTTTAAAGGCAAGATAAGCAGTTACAACGATAAACTGATAATCTTCCCTTAAAACATTATTGTGTACTTCCTTTTCCAGTAGCAGCAAAATACATGCTTAGGAAAAGGCATGGGCCACATATGGGACCTTTCAGAGCGAGAAGGTGGTCAGCGCCAGAAATCACACAGCTGAAGACTTTGTCATTGCTTCAAGTCACAATCTGCTGTTATGAAACAGCCACTTTGAGTTCGATTATGGTATCACTGCTAAATCCACAAAAGCTTGGGTTTTAATACCCTAAAGGTGGAAATTAAACACCTAAAGTCAACTGGCCATAGCACGGTGGTGGTTCTTTAATCGCTGCTGTCCCCTGTCTTCTGTTAGTTCTGCCTAAAATTCCATGGCTGAGAAGAGAAATACACGAGCATTTTTCATAAGATACCTTTCCAGGCTGGCCACGGCCCCACAGTTCACTGACGTTTCACAATTAATTAGTAATGCATAGATTGATTCTTGTATGTTCTGCTGGAATTTAAACATGTGCTAAGTACATCACAGGCATCATAAAATTTGGTCATGTGAGTCTTTTTAGAAATGCAAGAAGCTAACACTTCATCTAAGTGCTAAGTGAGACTTTTTCAGAATTGTGCTGGATGTAACTCTTGTTTGAAAACAGTTCTGAAAATCCCATTAGCACTTACCTGTCTCTTTCACACTTACTCACTGTTTCAAATGTGCCCTGTGGGCTATCATTTATACTTGGAAATTACCTGACCATACAACTGCAGAGTTAGCACTGTAAGATGAGAGCAGATGAATAAGAACTGCAAATATTCAATAATTTTTAATTACAGGTAATACAGAGATTATCAGCGGCTTTTTGAAATCACCTTATATTGGAGGACTTCATTTTTCATTATTTTGTGACTTCATTAAGTGAAGAATCTCTGGAAGAAAAATGACTCCTGATGTAAGATTAATTGCTGTCGTGCTTCATACTTTCACCTACTTCTAGACTGTGCCTTTAGAAGCATGAAGGGAAAAACCCTTGTGCCATTGACTTCAATAGAGCCAGAGTTTAATCCTTGCTACGGGGAGCAACTTTATGATTGAGCCCAAGGATATCCTTGGTAACAAGTGTATGCTGTTGCAGTCTCTGACGTTGATTCATCCAAAAACATCAGAGCTCAGATAATAGAAAACTAAGCTTTAATTTTCAATTCTGGTCCTTTAAATTATGCTGATACATCATCTTCTGGGAGTATTTATGGGGTGTAATTTAATTATGATTTTTTTTTCCACCTACAAATTATACAATAGGTAAATTAAAATTGAAGCATTGAGTGATGTTGTCTTTTGCTATAATTAACCAAAATGATTGTGCAGTATTTACAATTACTTTTTTTTTTTTCACATAATGCTCGTGGTATCTAGAGCTTTGTTTATCAATTTCAGTTCTATATTATTCATACACTGAGAGAAATGCATAATTTAATAATATGTTCTCTCATGCTCTGTTTTCCAATTTCCTGACTTAATCCCTATGAAACCTTATTAGTTGTGCTCTCAGTGAATATTTATCTCACATTCATTTTATTTTAGCCTTTGTCCTAGTGACAAAGGTTCCTGTAGTAGCATGTGTAAAACCAGGATATGACAAATGGGGTGCCATATCTTTCACTCAGATACCTGGAGTTAAAATACTGACTCCATAGCTGGCACAGCAAGATTAGATCTGCATTCTGTAGCAGTGCGATAGTACTCCTGAAGTCAAAAATGATCAGATCTTCCTGCAAAAGGACTGTAGCAACCTCCAGTCAAGAGTCACAGATGTCACTAGATTAATGAAAACTGAGGCTGGAATTAATGCTGATCATCAAATCCTGAATTTCACTGCTTGTGAAAATCAAGCCATCTCTTGCTCTTGCTTTCTGTATGTATGGGACCACAGGATTATGGCTTTAAGATGTAAAGAGATATGAATTCACAAAAGTTGCACCAGGGGGAGGTTTAGATCGGATATTAGGAAAAATTTCTTCACCAAAAGGGTTATCAAGCATTGGAAGAGGCTGCCCAGGGAAGTGGTTGAGTTACCATTGCTGGAGGTATTTAAAAGACGTGTAGATGTGGTGCTTAGGGACATCGTTTAGTGGTGGGCTTGGCAGTGTTAGGTTGACAGTTGGACTTGATGATCTTTAGGGTCTTTTCCAACCTAAATGATTCTGTGGTTCTATGAAAAGAAGCCTGAAATAATGTAACTCGTAGTTTTTTCTTGGCCGTGTTTCTTGCTGTCCCATGTTCTTGGAGTCTTCTGTACTCTTCCCATGTGTGCTGTTCTGGGAAACTGCAAGTGTGACAGAGGGGAGGAACTATTTTGAAGTTTTCATGGAGAAACTATTATGAAGGCATGTGGCATCCTGAGTATCTTTGGGTACTTTTGAAGAGAAGCTGGGTCTGGAGTTACTGTTGTCTAAAACAAGTGCTGGTTTCTCCAGGTATCTCACCTAAGCCTTCCACCATGCACCAGCAGAGGTTATGGGGAATAACATCTGTTGCCTCTCTTGCTGTTAACACACCCATTCATTATTTTGTGATGCAAAGTGTAAATGGAAAATACCAAGACTGAAGTCTAAAAGGTCTTTGGCTTTGGTTTCTGCAGTATGCACACATAGCATCTCTCTAATACTGTTATTGCCAGAATCACATTTAAAAATGCTTCAGTGCTCTCTCTGAATCAGTAATATGAAAGAAATAAAGTACAAACCTGTCATTTTCTGACCATACAGAGACAGTTGGAAGCTGTGAGCTCACTTGCACGTCTCATAGTGATGGATGTGACAAAGTGACGTTTCCTTTTCAGTGTTCCCAGCCCTTAATATAGTCCAATGGCCATTCTTACAGTGAGCTTTCCTCTTTTTAGACTTTGATTTCTTTCTTTAATGGCTGTACCATTTACTTCAGGGCAAGGGTTACTTTACAGACTTTGCATTTTTAGTTTGTTTTCATTGTTTGATTTTCTGCAGTGCACAGATGTAAAACATCAATGTACAAGTTATGCATAATAGTTCGATGAAAACTTGGTCCCAGAACTCACTTTCTTTGTCCTCTGGTCTCTTTCCCTACTCCACAAATATGCACCTGAGCCAGAGTGCTAACCCTGCTCTTTGAAAAGGAGAGTAGGAAAAAATTGAGCTGAGATGCTGCTCAGAGCAATTATGGAGTCAGCTGCATGCAGGTTCACTTTCAGAAATCCCTCCTGACAGTGAGTTGAACAGGGAAGTGCTAGCAGCTCTGGGATTAAAGTGTGACAGTTCTCTTCCTTTGCTCAGGCAGGAGCTCTGCAGCCTTTCTGTCACCCAGCATGGAGGGAATATGTTTTTAAACAAGATTCTGGGAGTCCATTGACTTTCAGTTGAGAATGAAGGTGATAAATGCTTTCCTTACTTATTTCAATTTTATTGCACAGAAATACGTTTTATGCTTGAGTTTTCTGGCACCAGTTCCTGTGGCTTTTGAGAAAAGGTAATAACTCATTCTAGATCTTATTTAATGCTGATGAAATTTCTGGATTTTAAGGAAATTTCCCATTGTCAGGTTGTTCCACGATTGTCTATTGCAGGGTTGTGCACTGATCTGAAGGACACTGCTCTTGGCTACAGGTGTTTGAATTAAATTCTGCATTGTCCTGGAGTAATAGTAGGTGAAAAGCTGATTATCCATTTTAGAATAATAAACTGGGGCTGAGATCTTGGATCTCTAGAAATGAATGTGTGGCTTGTCATTAACTTCACTGGGGATATGATTTCTTCATTTTACCCGGGGTTATTTGGCATAGTCACCCTGTTAAAATGAAAAACAAAGTTTGATGTAATTAAAGTAACTTGGAGTGCTGAGATCTACAGAGAGATGGGTCCTCCTGTCATAGAGTGATACAAAGGGGATTTCTACCATTTCAAGCTAAGAAAGTGCTTTTTTCACTAAGTCCCACTAAGTAGTCTCATGGGGCTTGCTCCGCGTTTGCTGTGACTAGTGATTATTCTCATCTTCAGTGCTAACTGGTCTAAAAATTGGTATTATTTTATTGTGCCTATTCGCATCATCTAAGGAAATGGCTGACAACATTTGACAAAGATGTGGGTTTTTTTTCTCTTTATGAATAATTTAAATTCCTTAATCAAAGCACTGGGGTTTTTTCTTGAGGCAGGTAAATCAGCTCCTCAAGGAAGAATGGTACCACTTGTGTACCATGCCATCATTAAAGTGTTCTTCAGTCCTGCCATTTAAATTTGGAAGGAAATCCATTCCCTAAAGGAATAAAAAGGGCAGGATTGGTAGCCAAAAAGTCAGGGTGAATTAGTCACCAGAAAAATCTTTTATTCATGGAATTAATAAATAAGGGAGAACTGCAAAAGGCATGCTGCTAGGTTTTGTCACAAAAATGAAATAAAAGGAACTGCAAAGCTGGCTTCCTGACAAAACATCACTTCCAGTTTAAACAATGCATATTTTAAAATCAAATGCAAAAACTGCTAATCAGTTTTGTTCTTTTTCAAGTTTGTGTCTTCTGTGGATATTTTTAGATCTGAAGGCTTCCTTTATCAGAATATCTATGGAGAGCTGTGCTCCATGCAGAAAGTTTGGCCTACAGAATCCTCTTCATTTGAAGCTGGTCTCATGCCATCTTCCTTGGCTCACTGGAGCAGCCACTGTACCGGTGGGGTCCCAAATGAATAGGTATTTGGGCAGGAAGGAACCTCAGAGTTGCAGACAGCCCTACTTCTCCCTCTCCTTTATTAAATACTACTTGTAGTGATGAATTTTGTGCCTTTTGGCTTTAGAAGTTGGACTGTCAGAAGAGAAGTTCGTGGTTTTAAACAAACCTCAGCTATGAACATGATGGTTTACTTTTTGGTTGTTCATTTTTTGTCTTTGCCTAAAAAAAGCTTCTCTCTAGATATTGCACATTTTTAATCCCTGTGGTCTGATCAAGCTTGTCCTGAGAAATAGTTGAAGGAAAAAGAACAAAAGGATCTTTTCTTTCTTTATAGGAACGTGGAAAAAGCACTCCTCTTTTATTTTCTTTTTCTGGTTTAAAAAAACCCAAACAACTTTAACCATTAAAATCAGTAAAGGTTTTGTTATGAGTGCTTTGAAAGCAGGTCACTAAGATGGGAGACTTCCAAGAGCCTGTGAAGTTGTCACTTTTGGGCTGAGATACAGAGGGGCTCAAGCAGTAAGAATGAACACTTGCACTTGCAGGTAGTATGGAAATGGGGACAATTTGTTCCCCTGCCGCTTCAGGAGAACTCTTTGAGAGGATCAGAGGATCTGGTAGCATTCACTCAAGTGTCCAAACTCTGACTTCCCTTTCATGTGAGACAGGAGTAACTCTGTTACCTAGTTCCTGTCATGTAAAGTCGTTTTCAGCAAGAGAAGAATCAGACCTAGAGTCTATAAAACATGAAAGATCTCTAGGTTCAAAGACTTGTACTGGAAGGAAGCTCTAATACTTTTCAGTAACATCCCTGACCCTCTTTAGTTTTCATTATGCCACAGTACAGTTCTCAGATTGTTTTTTTTTTTCCCTAGAATACATATATCATAAGTTTGTTAGGATAAAAGTAGTTTAGAAATGTCATACATGGTATGCATAATGATAAATTAATGTTCATTCTGTGCTTCCAATCTTAAAGATTTGAAATTAGAATAATTAAATTTTACAATTATAGTTTTATCCACTAAGCAATGGCACCAGCATAGCATATGACCGCCTAACTATATTATTCTGAATCAGCTTCAGTTGAAGTTAACAATATAATCTTTGCTGTTGTTTTGTAAATACAGCAGGCAGTGAATCTGCTCCAGTCTGTGATTGCTGAGCACCTACCCAGGCTCCAGCCTGTACTCATAATGGCTTCATTTTCTTCTCGTATCAATTTGACCAGATGTAATTACAGTGCCTTCAAAAGACTGTCTCCTCATTTTACGTGAACAGGATGTGAATTAGACCTAAAAATATCATTTAGGATAGATAGAATCCAAATTCAGTACCACTGTGTAATTAACATATCTTTGTATTCCTGCAGAAAGGATTCTGTTCAGAATGAATTTCTGTTATGCTACTGTTATCACAACAGTCAAGGCGAAATGCTACCGGTGTTATCCATTACAGTCGCAGAATAGACAAGCCATACTTTATTGTCAAAACCTGAATCAGTTTTGCTGTCTGAAAAGGTACCGATCTGTTGTAACAAGGTTCTGTCACTGGTATCTTGTTCCAGTAAGTACCACTGGTCTGGACAGGGGCTGATCATGTGGCCAGTGTCTCCAAGCTCAGATCATGCATCTGACTGCCTTTCAGCTGTGAAGCCTGGGACAATGGTTTCTTTGACTATAGGACTAGCAGCTTAGATTTATTCACCACCAAGCTGCAGTTTTTGCTTCATACATGTGATGTCAAACGCTGGAATGGGAGCTTAGCAAAGTTTTTGTCTGTTGTTTGTTTTTTTTTTTTTTTTGGTGTTGGGTTGCTTTTGGGGTTTTTTTGTGCTTCCCCCTCACAGAGTCCAGGCAAGTTTCAGATTTGTGGGAAAGAGCACAGTCCTTCAACTGATCTTCCTCTCTTCTTAGACCTCTCGTGCAATGGCTTTGAAGTCAACACCTCCCCCATCTCTGCTTCTTTCTGTCAAGTCTTCCCCTAACAAGGACGGAATGGCTGATTTTGGTTTGAAAGAACACGGCCTGGTTGGCTGAGGTCCTGGAGTTCTTCTCATGGTGACATGACTAGAATAGGCCTACGTAGCTCTATTTTCCTCATGCTCCCTATGTAAGTTTCTGTGGAAAAAATAGTTAATTCAAAGGCAAGAGAGCTTTCTGGCAGAAATCTCCTTGTTCAAGCGGTTGGGAGTCATTTTGGGTCAGTGGCCCTCAGTTCCTTTCTTGTGAAAAGGCACAGCTTTTTCCATGTTTGTAAAGGCTCCTGCCACATACAGCTGATCCAGTCCTTTCAACCTAAGTTACGGAGTTGATAATTGGACTGTTATGTACTCCCTGAACTTCCAGATGTTATGTGGAATATAAGACAAAAGGTTTGTAAACAGGACATGGCTTTTCTTCCTTTCTCTTGGCTTTTCTGGAGGCAGCTCACTTCTCCTACTATTGAATTGATGACTAGTTATGTGCTTCTCTTGTATCTTACGAGACTGACAAACAACGAACACTACAGGAGCAACAAGTACATCCACTGTTTATCCTACTCAGGGGCTACATCCCATATTTGGTCTTCCTCCACTAGAGCTGGAAGACAGGGAGAGAGAGGGAAGCACAGGGTAGGTGCGGAGGTACTTGCGGTGCTGCTGTGTGTGCTGATATTAATCAGCATTTCTTTCTACTTCAGCTGCATCAGATGAAAAGCCATGAGGATTTGTACACCACTGGAGCCTTTGGCCCTTCCTTTGTGCTATCTTCTGCTTTCCTCTTACCCGTTTCAGAGAGCTGGTGGTTAGACAGTGTCTCTCAGGGATGAGCTCCAAGTTGGAGGGGTTGTTGACCCATTTGCCAGCTTTCTTTCTGCCTTCCCTGGCTTGGTGACAGAAAAGACTGGTGGATGTGTGTGCATTCAAAATTTAAGTCGTCTTAAGATGCCAGTGAACAGGTGGTGGCATTTGGCTTTGTTGCGTTCTGAGATTTGGCTTTTGAGCAAAAGGTTCATTACAGAGTGCCTCAAATGTCTTCATTTCTGGTATTCTCAGGCTTACGTTACTCCAAAAAATGGCCAAATGTATTTTCTTAATGCTGTCAAATGTTTACCAACTATTAACCAAGCCAATTTCTTCTTACTAGTTAAACCTGTGTTTATACTGCAAAGATGTGAAATACAGGCAGAACATAGTTGGCAAGTCTATATACTGTGTCTCGGAGAAAAATTTTATGTTTGAATTACAAATATTACAAAAAAATATGGATTTTTGATAGGAAGGCATCTACAACTGCAGCAACAGTGGAAGAAATGTTATGGCTGACCATAAATGCAGAATGACATTCATTTTGAAAGATACCCTTCCAGTCAACCTCCACTGCTATTGCTTTTCTACAGATCTGTGCTTCCAAAGTGGCGAAACAGAGCTCATGATTCCTGCACTTAATCACCTTATCCACGTATAATTAAGGTGAAAAATCAGTTTAATAAAGTGAATGTAATGACTGAGTTTGAGCTCTGTGTTAGCTGGGAAAGTTACTGAGATTCTTTTCTCTACATCTGCATATAAGAGTCATTGTCTGAAGAACATATGTCTGTTTTCAGACTTAGAAGTCCCAATTTGATTAAACTGGGCTTCATGCCATACTTTTCCTATTATTACTTCATACAGGAGATCAACCTTGAGAAATATTCCTGCCAAAATTTTTTAGTTTCTCACTTTACATTCTGGAAAGAATACTTCATTGAAAATAATTTTTCAAAATTTTAAGTTAGTATATTTGTTACTTTAATAAGCAGTTGAACTTAGTTAACTTTCTGGTTGGTATATATCCCAGTCAGAATGGTCCCTTGAGTGTCTGGCCTGCTGATACAGGCTCAGCTGAGTAAAGAAGAACCATTTTCATTAATTTTCTTTGAGGGTGTGGCTTTGTGTTTGCCTATCAGTAATTTATTAGTACTGTTGATGGTTTGGTGGCAGCAGCTGCAGGTAGGGTGCATGGAAGATGATTGTGCCTGCTTCACCCCTCCAGGTTCTGGAGTAAAATAGCTATTTTTCACAGTAGAGGACAAACCGTAGCAGAGAAGTAGTGTTGAAGAGGACACAGCATTTTCTGCCCATCCAAGTCTGCCACTGTGCCTGACCTGCTGGACACAGTCTCTTAATTAGTATGTATGTGTGAGAGCTATTAACAGCTGCTCTAGAAAGCCATTTTCTGTGTGTAAACCAGAATAACTGTTGTGGTTTAACCCCAGCCAGCAACTAAGCCCCACACAGCCGCTTGCTCACTCCCCGCCCCATGGGATGGGGGAGAAAATCGGAAGAGTAAAAAGTGAGAAAACTCGTGGGTTGAGATAAAGACAGTTTCACAGATAAA
>JAVKLA010000093.1:1439697-1467920 GCA_034782735.1 Sagittarius serpentarius
AAAGGCCTTGACTCTGTGTAAGCGCTGCTCAGTGATAACTAAATCATCCCTGTGTTATCAACACTGTTTTCAGCACAAATCCAAAACATAGCTTCATACTAGCTACTATGAAGAAAATTAACTCTATCTCAGCCAAAACCAGCACGATAAAAAACCCCTAACTCTTACTGTACTACCATAGAATATTTTCAATAGAAAAAATTTTGTGTTAGAAATGCAGTTTTGGAAGTTGATTCCTGAAATTTCTTTTTAATGCAAATGCCAGGTCACTTAAAATGTTCAGGAAAAATTCAGCCATCACATTTTGCTTATTAGTTTCCTCTAGTTCTAGTAATAATTTAACCCTTTAAGTAGCACAACAGCATATAAAATGTTCAGCAACTAAAATAGAAGTGATAGTTCATCTGAAATTATCCAAGAAAAATGTTCTTAGGGTTTAATCACTCTGCTATTTTACCAGTTTGCATTGTGAGCATTTTTGGAAATGCCATAGAATTATTAGCCTGGGATGGAAGTGTTCATTCAAGTTAGTCAAGAAGGCAAAAAAAATTCCAAACATTAAGGAAGACTAGGTCTTGCTCAGTAAACCATAAAACTGAATGCACATTTACTTTTGCAGAACTGCCCTCCTCTGCTATTAAATGCCCCATTTTCAAATCCAAGTAGGATGGGAAGTGCAAGGATCAGATAAACACAACATGTCTTTGTTTTCATGTCACTGCATCTTATGGTTCAGATCTTCAAAGTCCAGCATCACTGTTGCTTACAAAGTGGCCTTTTCAGCAGCAAGGGAAATGTCATTAAATGACATCAGTGAAGCTCACAGAAGTGCAAAAGCACTTTAACAAAGGCAAATGCTTTGTGTGTGCCATTCACTTTTTGCCCAAACATAAATCAAGTATGCATTTCAGATTGTTGGTACTTTATGCATCTCACATTATTATGTAGAAGTGGAAGCTAAGGTAGTCCATTACAATGATTCATATTCTGTCTGAGGAACACAAACATTTCTGATGAGACTGGGGACTGAAGCATATTAATGCAGCTGAAATTTTCCAGCTCCTAAAATAGACAGAAAAAATTGTTACAAGGAATAAAACTAGAATAGCTAATATTACTATCTGTACAAGTGCAGTCAAAAGGAAGTGGTCTGCATCTATATTGCCTGGCGGTGTGTTCTGTCTGGTTTTTATCAGCTGAGCTGTGCAAGCCACATCCGAGCAGAAGGTGCTGGCTCTGGGTGGTGTGCTCCTTCTGCTGATCTGGTTACTGGTGGCAGGAAGGTGGTATTGTGTCAGTCGTGCTGTCCACTGAATGCAAAGCAGAAGTGAGATTTTTAATTCCTTTGGTCACCAGAAGATCCTTTTGCACCTTTGTGAGGATTAACAGAAAGTCATGACATTTGGGACAAGTTTCAGGACTATATTCACCCAGTAAAGAGAAGTGGGTAGGGGAAAATTCAGCTCTATCGAACAGCTTGTCTGCAAACATGTACTTTCCCGTACCACACTCGGCTGCTGCGGCTGCACAGCCCTCCTCCCATCAGATCAGGGCTCTGTCCACCCCAAGTGGTTTAATTACATTTCCTCTTTAAATAGCAGTAATTAGTTAAGGTTTCCTAGGAGGCTCAGAGGAACACAGTCAAGGATTTTTTCCATGCATTGTTGCTTATTTTTTCTCAGAGTCTGCTGCACTCTGTAGATGTGCCTAGTGAAAAGGCTTTTGCAATGCACCAGGGAGACAGATGTATTTCATTTGTGATTTCAGTGATTTCCATATATGAGGATCCTTAGAGATGTCTGTGCGTGAAGTGAATGCAGCTGCTCAGGTTGTTGCCTAAAAGAACAAGCATACAGAAATTAAATATGCCACTAAGATGCTCTCATTTTCTGTCCGTTCTCACTGATATAAGCCTCCATCTGTCTGCCCAGCCCTGAACCTTCACTGTCATTTACCACAAATACCTCTCCTCCACCTTCTGCCAAATACTTGCTCTTTCCACATTCTGACAGATCACTACAAACTACAGGCTATCTGTAAGGAAACCCCAAACCATTGCTCCCTCCCATGCCAGCCTGTAGCTTAGTTCCCTGCTCTGCAAGACGGCTAGGTGAGGGTGAAGAACCGAACCCAAGCAGAGAAAGAAGGTAAGTCACCTTGGGCAACACTCCGGTTTCTACTTTTCCCCACTGCATGGGCTGTCCCAGATCAAAGCTTAAGAATTCAGGCTGTTGTATAAAGATACCCCAAGATTTTTTCCACACCCTTTATGGTGGGGTGTTGAAATTCTAAGACTGGCTAATATGAATCCCATGAAAAAAACCTCCTCTTCTTTTGCCATGTTCCTGGTGTATCTTTCAGTGCCACTGCCTGAGGGGTCTAGAAAAGTGTAGAAGTGGACCAGTGCAGGAAGCATGAGTATCCAGGTGGCTTGAATCATGGCCAGGAGGTTTCTGTGGGCAAATCTAATATATTTTTCTGAAGTGACCTGAGAATCTGGCCTGTCATTTTTTGTCTTTGGGGTTAAAAAGTACCCTGTACTTTTTTGTAAAGTACTCTGTCTTGAATCCTTGAACAGTGTCTGAAATCACCCCAAAGATAACATGAGCTCAGACAATGACTTTCACCTGTGTGCTCCTATTTCCTACGATCTGTTCTTGGGTCAGATTGTGGCTTATCCAAGCAGGTACTGCGCATCACTACGCGTATGATGAAAGGGCTGAAAGTTTCTCTTTGTGCTGCTGTGCCCCGTGTGTTGCTAACATGTCAACATAACTGAACTTGCTACTCTGGCAAAGGAGGGTGCAGCAGTGGAAGGACATAGCAAGGCTCCCTTTATTCCTTTTTCTGTCTATCCCTCCCTTCCCGATTTGCTAGGGTGCAGGCGGGGCACAACCCAAGGTTGCTCTGTCAAAGAGCTGGGCAAATGCTTCTCCAGTGCAGCAAGCAGCTCCAGGTGGGACTGAGTGCTGTTGTTACACGCAGTCAATGTAATAACCAGAGTCATAATACAGGTGTGCGTTGCAGCAAGTGCTGTCACTGAGACTTTGTGCCAGTGGTGTTCAGCTGGGAATGTGTAAAATTTTTGTATCTGTGGGAATTTTATGCCGTCTTTTCGTACATCTGGCTGCTGAAGAGCGGATGGCGGCTCGGCATGGCTTTTGGTGTGTCTCAGAGAGGCAGTTCCTTTTGTTCTTTTGCAGAGGCAGCTCCAGAGGTACTAAAGAATCACGTCCAGATTCCTGCGCTAGATTTTGCCCGTGTCCCTTCTCATGCAGCTAGGAATTCGTTATGATTTAACCTTGAACCTGAAAACTTTTTTCTGGCTCAAAGGCTCAAATACTTCTAACTGAAAAATCTGTCACTTTCAATTAATCTGAGAAAGAATTAATGCAATCCCACAAGTTCACTTTTCGTTGCTAAATACTGAGTATGTCAGTTAATGCAGACGGCTTTCTCTCAACGAGGGACAGCAATGCTCTAGAGGGCAGGCTTTGCCTGTATTAAAAAGAAGCATTTCCAGCTAAAGCCCAAATTCAGTCAGCCCAAATAACATTTCAACTACTTAGCTTTCTTTTTATTCATAAATCAGACAAATCAATAATTGTTTAAAATGCGAAGGCTTTAATTTGCTGGCATTACAAGACAAGTAAAGGCAGCATTAAATTAAAGATGCTACTGCGATGACGTCATGATGTCTCTGTGAATAAGCAAGTCACCTCTTCAGTGGTGCGGGCTTCTCTTTCCCATCGGTATTAAGTAGGTTTTGTGTTGAAAATTAGAAAAGGTCAGCATCTAGAAAACCAGTTACTTTAAAGCTTCTTGTTGAGCTGGTTGCAGTTTCAGAGAATAAAGCATTTTAAGAGCACGTGTTGCTCTTTCATAAAAACACTTGTAAAGAATTTGCTGGGAGGTCTCTGATGGTCCCCTTAGTGGTGTTTGTCACCTGGTATTGTCTTAATTGGTGGTGAAAAATTCTGAGGTGAAATACATTGTCTTATCCAACAAGGTCTGGGTTACTCTTTGTATGGCTGCGCACTTACAGGCTGACAGATGGCCGGGAGGATTAAAAAAATCTCCAATCATTGATGTTTGTAATGAAAATGTCAACGTGGTCTGAAATGGTATAACTACACTGTGATCAGTGGAGTTGGTACAATCTACCTTTCCTGAGGATCTACTCAGATCTGCTGTGGGCATAAGCCTGGTATCACAACCTGTGTGTAAGATGCGGGTGGACTCACCAATAACCAAGATTAGCAGCACTTTGGCATGGTGCAGAATGGCATTTCTCCTCCTGGCTTGTGAAGCTGCTGATCCGCTTTTGGTCAGCTCTGCACTCAGCTGAGATGTACCAACATGCACTCAGTTGCCAAAATGAGTATCCTGAGTGAGTGATCCTGGAGAAAGGAGTCTGCAAAAAGGCTAAAGGAAGCTGACTTTATTCAATATTTTATGATTCTGTTTATTTTTATATCCTATAGATAAAAGCTAAGGGGGAAAAAAAAATAAGATAAAAACGATAAGGAAGAGCTCTAGATTGTTGAATAAAATCCTGTCTTCATTTTCTTTGCTCCTGGGCTGGCCAGTAAGGGTAGAGAAATAATCATCCTTGTGTGTGGCTGTGTGTTTCAACGGAGTGAGGAGGAAGAGACCTGTAAAAAGAAGGTGAAAGACTGTATAATTTAAATATCAGTTTGCAATGTCTGTCTCCTAATGATGGTATGTTTATATAGCAATTTTGCTTTTTTCTTTCTCTGTTTTTTTTCTCAGACCTTTACAGCTCACCTTTTAAGGCATTCACAGTCTTTGGACATGGGGTGAAATGATTAATAGCCTGTATTGATTTTTTTTTTTTTTTTTTTTTAAATGAGGAGATACAGTAGCATGAAGCAGGGAACAGCAAACTTAAATTTTCCATTATGTTTTCACTCCTGGAGAGAGTACTTGGAAATTACTATTTCTATTGGAATGTCAGTGAGTTTCTGAATATTAACAATCTTTTCTTGTATTTCTTTTAAGGCTGATAAATGCTTCCATTTACATTTTTTTCTCCTGCTAAATTCTTGATTCTCTCAGGAAGTGATCATATTAAGTGGGATTTTAAAACAAAGTGTCAGAAGAAATAGATTGGTTGTCTGTCTGTCCGTACATGATTACCAAATGAACTGTACATTAAAATGGTGGAGCAATGGGGCATGCAGATAGAGAAGATCATTTTTAAGGGATCTGTGAAATTTAGAAAGCCAATTACTATTCTGCCAATGGAGAATTTTTCACTAAACATGTCCTAGTAAAAGTTTAAATGCCTATTAATGAATGTTTAACTGATTCTTAACGGCAGTGAAGTCTAGTGACAGTATGACTTCCACATGAAAATTAGTCTGACGTTGGCTCTGTGGAATGGGGAGATACATCACTGTTAATACGGTAGCCCATTTATTACCCCAGTGTCTTAATTCAGCTGCATTCAAGGGCAGTGAAGTGAGAATATCATAATCAGTTTGAGTAGGAATTTAAATTAGAGGTATGTCAACATGGTGGCTGTGCACCAGTCTGAAGGTCGGGGAGAAAGGCAAGAGGAGCTTCAGGAAATGGAAGCTATGTGAAACTGCTGACCCCAGCTGCTCTCAGCCACAAGCTGCTGTGAGCAAACCCTGACCCTGGGCTAGGGAGACGCCTCTCTTTTCATCAGGTGCCATTGTTGCTGAGGACGTACATGAGGCGGTCAAAAGACCTTCCACTGAAATCTCTTTTGCGGTTTTACATGGAACAAAACTGTGTTCTAGATTTTTCTCCACCTGACCCATCTTTCTTGCAGTCAAGGTTGCCAGTGAACCGCTAAGTATATGTAATGCTTCAGATCTTACCGCATATCTAAATTCCTGTCTTTTTCCTAGTCCACCCTGTGCATGTCTTTCCAAACAAAATCTCTGTTGCTGATGAGGGGGAGCTTTGTCTCAGAGGGGCCTGAGTATCACCAACAAGAATGGGGGAAGAGAGCAGCAATGTTCTCATCTGCCACCTGGATTCAAAAAGACCATCTTGCCATGAGACTGCAGGAGTAGACATAAGCCAAAGCTGACCTCCAGCAGCCACATGTCTTCTTAAGGCATAGGATGCAAACTTAGTGGGCCAAGGAGTGCACTCAGATGTATCTAAAGATGGTATGTCCTATCAATATGAACTGACTTCTTCGATGCTGCAGTAGTTTATAGGACAGTTTCTGCCCTCTGTATGATTCAGGAAGGTATTTGGTCGGTAGAGTGTTTTAAAAATAAACTGTGAGATAAGTCGGGCTGTTGGTTGGGTTTTTTTTCTTGCCTCAGGTATTTTAACTTATAAACCCTCGCATGTTATTTCAGAGGTACTGATGGCCTGGCATTCTGGCCTAGTCAGAATGTTTTTCAACTCCTGACCTGACATCTGTAATTTCCAGTTATTTTTATTTCTAAGCTGCTGAGATAACAGAAGGACCAGAAAGAACCAGACTCTTCCTCTCCTCAGGTGTGTGTGGGTGGAGGGAGAGTACTAAAACCTCCAAATAATGATCTCCTTGCAAAATCCTATCCTGTTCTGCCTTAGCCTTGAAATTCCTACACAGCGAAGGATCTTAAAGGGAACTCAGTTTTGCTCCTGTGAACCACTATCCCTGTAGCTGTCAGTGAGCCCGTTCCCTCTTGCCCATGGTAGGCAAGACATCAGTACCTTCCTGTTGCAGCAGGCCACCTGCCGTGGACACACAAGCACAGGCACAGGAATGGAGCAGAAGCCACGGCAGGAGGGGAGACTTGGAAATGCCTGTGTTCCTTTCTGCCAGGAAGTCTCTGAAGATTTCAGGATAATGCACAGCTTTATATAAAAATACAGCTTTCCCTTTCTTGACTCAGAACTGGAGCCAGTGCGAAGGCTAGTCTTACAGACATTGCCCTGCTCCTTTATCCATAGTGAGTTTTAAGCCAAAGGCTCTGAAACTCTGGAAAGGGTGTGCAAATTTCCAGGGTGTCTCAGTGCTGTGCCTGCGTGTTCCACCTGGTGTTTTTCTTTTGCTGTCCCATTGGTTTCTGAGTGCCGCAGTTACAGTTGCTTAACATGATATTAATGACTTGCAGTTTGAGAGGTAAAGGCTGAGTTTTGTGTGGAACTTTGTCCCTTAGCAGAAACGAGGACCTTGCGTGTTTCATGTTTCCAGTCTTTATTCTGGTCTCTTCTCCATTTCTCTTAATTATCCTCTGTTCCTGTGGTATGAAGAGGAAACCCCACACCAACAGCATCAGTGAGTCACCTTACTACAATTTTCCCCCATTTAGAAATGTGCATGGTCAACAATAAGACTTGTTTCAGGTTTCTGCTCCTTTTTTTCATGTGGGCTCTGACTGTTAAATAACAGTGTAAGAATGAGTACCTCTGTATAAAATTGAATTTGACTACAAAAGATGAATTGTTCATGTAAATGGTTGTAGAACTGTATTGAGCACCTTTGATTCAAAGTACTATGCATGGATGCTTGAAATATGACCAGTAATTAATTCAGTGAAAGAGAAAGTTGAGGATTTCAGTATTACTAGTGTAGTGTTCTGGAAAAGATGTTCAGAAGATGAAGCTTAACAGTCTGTGAAATCTTTTTCTTTTAACTTTTAGAAAGGTTGCCCTTAAACCTTTACTTCCGAGATAAGCAAAATGGTTTGGATTGAATTAAGATGGAACTGATTTTTCCCTCAACACATGAAATAAATACAATCTAGTGTTTTCTTTGCTGTTATATTTTTTTCCCCTCATTATATTATGTGTGTTAGTCTTGGTCTCATGTGAGATATTGCTTCAGTTTGATTGATTTACCTTTATTCAGTATTGCCAAACAGAAGATGTTCAGAATTCAAAAGCCAGTCCTGAATAACTCTAACAGGCCTTACAGATTGAAATTTTAAGCACAATGAATAGTAAGTTTGTGTTCCCTGCCATTTTACTTGTGATATTTTAGAGTGTGTTTCTTCTGGCATGTACAGGTTCTACACATGTAAGTTTTAGTAAAAGCTCAAATTCTTATACACTCTCTTAACTCTAGTCCTGAGGCTTTACCAGTGACTTCATTATACTTAATATTCTTTTTAAGGTGTAAAAATTTACAATGCTGTCAACAGTCTACAAAATGTCCTGGCTATCTGGGTCTACATACATGTGAGAAAGTGTGTTCTCATTAGAGAACTGCAGTTTGTTTTGTTCTGGAAAATGAAAAGAAGAAATTGCAGGGAGCAAAGGAGGGAGAGTATTCGGTTTTCAGATTAAGGAAATGGAGAGACAGAGCGGTAAGTGCTGGGGAAGAAACAATTTGTTTAGACATTTCTTGGCACAGATCTCTTGCACCTCAGTAGCTGGGAAAGAGAAGTAATGGGCAGATTCTGATCCAGATGCTTTGGGCATTTTTGTAAGCCAAAATGATGAGCATAGTCCTGTAACTGATTGGCTCAAATGATACGGTGTCTCCTTTGCTCTGCTTTAACTATCCTGTGCCTCAGTGTCTTCAGAGAAGGAAATAGTAAACATTAAAGGGTGGTTTAATCTTATGAGGAAGGTGTAATAAGGATCAGCGACTGGATCCTGAAATCAAATTAAGAGAAGAAATTAGACAAATATGTTACAACACGTTTACAGCAGTGGAGCTGGACTAAGCACTGGGACAAGCCAGCGTGGTTGGAAGGGTAGTTGCTCTGCCCACTGAAGCCCGGCTGCCTCTCTGTGAGCTGAAGCACAAGCAGTGAGCTCAGCGCAAGGTGGCTACTTGACTTCTGCACAAGTGCTGTCCTCTGAGCTGAGAAGGCAGTGGGGTATAGGGGGTGCCTGTACGCTTACTGAATGTAGGATGTGACAGCGGTTCAGCCAAGACCAACAGGGCTGCTCTCACCAGTTGTCAGACAGAGGCTCTCATCTTGGTCCACTGAAGAATGGGCTGTAATTAACTGCAATAAAGATGTGTGGATCCGTTTAGAAAGAAGGGCAAAATTATTGGAAATCTCATCTAATTGGATTATATCTTGCCAGTTAAGGCTCTAAGAAATATTCTGTACGGCTAAAATTAAGCTCTTTTTTAGTCCTGTCACGGACTGCATTAATATAATATCACAAGTATGCTGGAGCTGAGCACTAGGGTATTCAATCTAGCTGTACTGTAAAGCCATCACTGCAGTGCTTATAGAAATGGTAAGTCTCTGATATTTTGTCAGTTATTATTAACAAATACCAGAATGGAAATTGATGATCAGTCTTAATAAAAGAACTGATTGTACAATTCAAATCAAGGCAGTTTTAATAAAATACCTAATCCTTAAAAGTGCATAATTAGATTTACATATTCACATCACTGCAATTAGAAGTTGGTATTTAAAGGGCACACTTCCTGTTTCACATGCTTTTAATCACTTTTCTCAAGTTTGCTTTTTCAAATTGCAGAGTTAAGGTAAACACGCTCGTTTGTTTTTTTTCCCCCAGGCATGTAATATTTTTTCCTCTGAAATGAAATTCATATATTTAGTTTGGTTTGTGCTAATCTGTAAAATAAATAAATAAATAGGTAATCCCATTCCGTATTGAAGACTTTCAAACCTTTAAAACAGTGCAGGGGTAAACAATTTTTTTTCAAGTGTCGAAATGTTCTGGCAACAGCAACACCCCGAATACAGCTTAAGCTTCCTCTCTTCCCAGCGGTGTGCCTTTGCTCCCTAAAGCAAAGACCTTAGTACAATCTCTTAACAGATAAAGATCATGGACTGCAAAGTGTGCCTCATCAGGTTCTGACCCTGCAGACTTCCCCAGCCCCATTGGTCCCTGGAAGTCATTTGCAAAGTCAGAGAGAAGCATGCCTGTGATTTTTATAAAACCAAGGCCTTGCAGTGGAAGACGCAGCTGCAATCTAGCCAGCGTAGCGAGCCACGCTGTGTGCATGCTGTGGTGCTGCATCTCCCCAGGTGGTGTGATTGTCACAGCAGCCTTGGCCTGGCTTTGAGGCACAAATCCATGGGTGTGAAGGAAGGTTCCTCTGGGCAGGCAGCTGCCTCCATCTGCTTCTTAGCCTTCTGCAAGGAGACTGAATCCACCCACTGCCCTTGGTGGGTTGCACTTCCCTCTGCCTGCCCAGAACACTGGGGGTTTTTTTTCCCGAAGGCACCCTAAAGCCTATACTGTATGTCTTCCTGCAGGAATGTATCTGCAGTTCTGCTGGTGCAGAATGGTAACTGCATTTGGTAAAAGTTTATTTTGCACTTCAAGCAGCCTATATTCAGAGATATGCTTAGGAGGGTTGCTGCTTTCAAGCCCTGAACTTTAGATTATATAAAGACTTAACATTACACAAAGACTTTGGGGAAAAAAAAAAAAAAGAAGTTAAACTAGTGACTAGAATTAGATTAATAATTCAGAACATTGAAATGAGAGATGAAAATCAGACAGGCAATAAGTTAATGCTTATGTTCTGCTGACCATACGCGTTTTGGTATGAAATGCTTTCTCATCAACTGGCAAAAATGCTAATGGCTGTCATAACCCTCTGGTACACCTGCCCTTGTTTTACTCAGGCTACTGCTGAGGATAGGTTTATCTGTCTTTTTAGGGGCATATACAAAATGGTATTTGTTTTGCATATGCCAGGAGAAATAAACTGCATTTTAATTTTTATTTTTTTTTTTAATTCTGGTCTTCCCTTCTGATTTTCTGAGTTAACCTCTGGTTCCCTGTGTGTAAAAGGATGTTGGCCTTTCTTTGTTGCTATTTCCCCTCTCTTCCTTTCTCCTTTTGTTTTTCCTATCCATTTCTCCTTTTTTCTTTTTCCCTTGTTTTTCTTTTTTCCTGTTTTCCCTTTTTTATTTTTCTCTTTTGTTTTTGCCTTTTTCCATTTTTATTTCTTATTTTTCCTTTTTTTCCTTTTTCCCTTTCCTCCTTTTTATCTTTTTCCCTTTTTTCTCCTCTTCTGTTATTTTCTTTTCCCTTTTTCCTCTCTAGTAAATGATGCACAGTCTTTGGCCAGGTGGGGACCAGGTACTCTGTTGTGGAGACAGTGAAAGGTTCTTCTGCATCCCAGCGTGTGCCTGGAACCACAGCCCATGGCCAATGGATGGAGAACAGGAGGCTGAAGCAGCTGCAAGGACTCTGCTGGTGAGCTGGGTCCTGCAGAGGCCTGTCGGGTGGGCAGCCTGGTTCAAGTCACCCTACAGACCCTAGCTGAGAGCTCTGCTCTCAGATGTTGGTAGGGATAATGATTTTTCTATCGCAGTCCTGAGGAGCAATGCAGATCCAACTTCCCCCACGCCAGACCTATAGCAACGTTCATAAATTCTCTGGTTAAAATTATCCAGAACTGTTGGTTTCATCTGTGTATGTGTAAAGCTTAGCAGA
This sequence comes from Sagittarius serpentarius, assembly GCA_034782735.1. NCBI lineage: Eukaryota > Metazoa > Chordata > Aves > Accipitriformes > Sagittariidae > Sagittarius > Sagittarius serpentarius. The sequence goes on from JAVKLA010000093.1 coordinate 1,451,083, forward strand.
GAGAGTGATTTAGAAGAAAATTTTTTTTCTGTTGTCACATACTTAGCTAGGGAGTCACCTTTTCCTCTTTTGAAATCTTGTTTTGCTGCGATGTACAGAGTGAGAAGCTCTTCTCGCCAAAGAAAAGGTGGCTGCAGGAAAGTGAGAAAACAAGTTTAGGAAGAACTAATACTGCTGTAGGAAAACTATGATGTACCTTAATTGCATTTATTTGTGGCGACAGATAAAAGGCTGGCCTATAGCATCTCTTACAGTTATCAGTGCTCCTGCAACCCCGGTCTTGCCCCAAACCAGGGTAAGAATTGGGGTAACAGACATTTCCCTGCCAGATGGGAAGGGACTGCTGCCAATGTGAATGTAGAGGACACAGCTCTGATTTGTTCATTCCCATATATGCTGCATCCCATGGGCAAAGCAGAGACCAGAATCTGTGATGTTTTCTCAACATTGACTTGGCAAAGGGGAAAGGCCAGGACGTGCGGCAACACTTGGCTGCAAAGCTCCACAGGCCGAAGTGTATGTTAGGGCGGGAGTGGTAGGGGAGAAGAGGGCAATGTGATCTCAACTGCAGCTTACAGCAATTTCGTGAACTTGTAAGCTTTGGGGGACAGCTTGGCTGTCACTCCTTGAAGAACATGGGGATGAGTTACTTCCTACTGAAGTAAGCATCTGTAGTGCTTCTTTCATGGCTTTGACCCTTTTCTTTATAAGCAGTGAAGAGACAACAGATTTCATGATTGACTGAGCACCAGTTTTTGCTTTGAGTATAATTTCACAGCACACACTGATACAGTGTGCTTAGTTTTTCATACATGCTCAGTTCTGAATATGATCTTCTGAAGAACTGAGTAACATCAAAGGTGTATCCAAAATCAATACTTGTATAACATAGCAATGAAATTCTGCTGAAATGGTGCTGGTTATATAGGTGCTTTGGATAGGAACAGTTTAGAATCACCAAATAGTATGTGAGGTAGAGAATTGCAATTGAAAATTAAACATGCTGTGGGAGGTGTCACATTTAACAGAAGTGTGACTGTTTCAACATCTCTATTATACTTCGTAAGTCTGAAGGAAAATGAAAAAGAGAGGGATCAATAAGATGTTACTGGTATCCCTAGCATCACATTTCATAAATTGCTTTTCTTGAGCTGGGCAACATATGATGAGTCTGATCAGATTAAGTGCAACGAATTTGATGCGCCTAATTCAAACCACAATGAACTCCATTCTACATTACAGCAATATGAAAAGTTTGATACATTTGGCAGCCTTCTATTTACAAAAGGTTTCCACAGTGGAACAAGCAGAGCACAGCGTCAGAAACACAAACACCCCAACTCGCAGCTGGCTCTTCCACTAATGAGAAATAACTGCACACTTTTGGACCAGTAAACTAGCAAGGAGTTAACACTGGTGCCTTAACTTACTTGTAACCACTGACAATATTGCTAGCTAATTCCTACTGATTTTTGTTACTGTGAAGCATCGTTTACATGTAGCTTTACCTGACTGCTTTTGCTTCTGTTGGGTGGAAGTCTGTATTCCTCATTTCTCACCACTGGCTTGGTATCACACTGATCAGGACCTTGTAAGTGGTTATCACCACTTTAGAGAAATGCCAAAATGCAAGGACAGGAGACATCAGTCATCATCACAAGTCAAATTCATTAAAGAGGAGGAACTGTTTTAAGTAAAGAATTTGATGCCAAAAGGGCAATAACAGGTAAAAGTGTTCATGTAATTTATTCAAAGAATTTTGTGATAACTGTCAAGTTATTCAACAGCTTTCTCTCATTATCATCTACTTCATGTACCTTGACTTGGCAAAGCCTTTAGGAAGACATTTAATCAGAAGTATGCAAATGGTCCTGCTAGCTTCAACAGGAAATCGGCACTTAGGAATAGCAAATCTTAAATATTTTCTTAAATGTTGAGACATATTGGTACTAGTTATATATGATGAGTTATGCAGTCTTCATTTTTTTTCTGCAGTGCAGTCGGAGAAATTTTCTGCAAGTGTTCAAGTATTCTCTAAGCAAGGCTGTGCAAATCATTCTAGAGAAGCTGCTACTGGGTGACCTGAAACAAAAATGTTTCTTGTTCCATGCCAAGACATAAATCCTAGGGAGTGAGGAAAGAAAGATTTTTTTTGATTGAATAAAACTTTTTATTAATCACTAAATATTTTTTTAAAAATTGAATGTGCTAAACCTGGTCCCAAAATAACACTTGAAAGTAAAAATCAAAATGCTTCACTTAGAAAATGTCATAATATATATTTTTTTCTGACACACCTATTGCACGATGCAAGTTTGCAAAGGTTTTTTTTTCTCCAAACTGCCTTCCACAGAGAATGAACTATTTATAAGAAAAAAGAATTTGGCTTTCCTTCTATCATGATTTCATCAATAGAGTTGGTCAAATATTGCAAATACTTAGCAAGTGCTACATGTAGTCTTTGTTTCCTATCCACCATGATGGCAACAGGGCTTTTCTATAAGTGGGGTGTACAAGGTTGAAACCCTAACTCTGGTCATATGTACTTACAGTAATATGTGACTCATACTGTGTTTTTCCTTGCCATAAATTGAAGACTTTGCAGAAGAGGCTAAAGGCTTAAATTCAGAGAGCCTAACTTCTACCTCAGTTTTTGTACATCATGTTTCCTACTGGCTGGCCGTAGATCTTCAGAAAAGTTTACCAGGAGAAATATTTTACAAAGGAACTTAGGGGAAAATTAGACAATCTGAATCTGGACTTAGGGTGTCTTTATCGCCATGTTACAAACAGGTTAACTAAAACACATGTATTGAAACAGCTTGCCCAAAGTCACGCTGTAAGTAGGTGGAGAAGTAAAGAGAAGCTGGTTGTCCAGGCTCCTCCCTGTTTCCCCCATGCAGGGTTATACCTGTATTTCACACAGCGTGCTGGTGAAATACAATCAGTTCTCTATGTTTGCTTGTGCCTATTTCTTTGTCTTTACCAGAGGGCAGCATGTGGGCCTTCAGAGCAGTAAAGGCTTCAGGCTGTTCCATTTCAGATATTACAGTGATCATATTTTTGATTGTGGAACCGTGGCAATATTTTGAAATCATATATGTGCCTTGTCTGTCTTTATAACCATCTAGGTTCAGGACGCCTAGAGACAAATGATACGGAAAAAGGCCTTTGTGACATAGGTCCCTACTGGCACTGACTGTACAAGTAGAAAGACACCTAGACAGAAGGTAAGAAAAGCCTCTTTTAATTTTTTAACTTCACTGATGTAAAGCCTAATGAGGTGATTTTAATTTATTTGGCTACCAGCAACGGTATTTAAATGAAGCACGTAATTTGTTAAATACTAACAAATATGCTTCAGGCTGTAAAGCTAATGTAATTTTTTTGCTTCACTGGTAGCCTTGGAGGCATTTGATTTCCCCTTGCCCAAACTTCAACTTCATCTGTAAGCAGGCCATACCAGCAGATTTGATCAAGCTGTTTTGTTTGTCACATTTTAAAATATGGAGTTCTTATTTCTTCTTTAGCCTATTGGACCCTTCCAAAGCCCTTGCTGCCTGTCCATCTGCCATTTCAAACATGTGTCTGTGCCGGAACGCTGAGTGAGCCGTGCTGTCTGCTCAGCTCTTGTTCCATTGAACGTGTTGTCACTTGTATATAATTCTGCTGCTTGGTTTGTTTCTCACATTGTGTTCAGCTTAGGCAGTGGAGGAGTTTCTGACAACTGGACACTGAAACCTCCTCAAAACATTTTGTCAAACAGGTTACAGATTTTAGGACCTTATCACAGCTTTCATTGCGAGTACTTATACGCATCCTGAATCTAAATTTTCCTCATCTTTCCTTGGCCTTGACCCTACAAGTTGTGAGGCAGAGCAGGCAGCGTGGAGTCCTCTGGAAGCACCACAAGCTAAATGCTCACACTATGTCACGCTTACTACCGTGCTCATGTAAGATCATGGGATACCTGAATACATAATGGGTTCTATGTATAATTTATTATTTCAGTTGTGTGGTTATTTTGGGGGAGGGAGGAAAGGGAGTATTGTTTGGTTATTTTCCAGACAATGATCTATGAAGCTCCAGAGAGCTATTTTAACCATCTGATACACATAAAACTGGACTAAGAGGTAGTTTGAGTGATAGATTTTTGGGGGGGGAGGTGGTGTGGGTGGTGGTGAGAATTCTTTTGATGTGAAGCCACATAAATATTGGGGTCTTTTATAATGACTGTAGTTGCAGAGATTTTGATGGCCATTTTTAATACATCAAAGTAAACAGCTATTAGAGGGGGGAAATTAGATGCTTTCCAGCTATAGAACACTGAAATGTATGGGAGCAAGGCCGGTTGGTCTTGAAAGACCAAAGAAATGTTGATTGTAATAACTGTGTTCAGTAAAAAATAAAAAAGGCAACACTACAAATTTCAAGTAATATTCAGAGCTAATACAATGTTCTTGCAGGAACACTTTGCCAGGAAAGAGGGGGAATATTCTTTTATTCTAGACAGGGGGAGGAAAAGCATTATTCAACTCACAAATCTTCTGGAAGAACACTTATGTTCTCTGTCAAACATATGCAAATTAAACTGTATTTTAAATCTTTTCACTGGAACCTGCTGGATGGAACATATCTCAAGGGCAATCCAAGGAAGGGGAACATTTGATAAACACAAATCCATTTGAAATCAGTGGGTCTTTCTCTGTAGACTTCAGACAGCTCTGGATCAAGCACTGAAGTGCAGGTCAGGAAGTACTGATCTGAGCTTAATTTCCTTTTGCTTTCCTTTTCCCTTACTTGCCTTAATTTCAGAAAGGAACATGCTATATTCCATCTGTTCTCAAACAGTCCTGGGCCATGCGCCACCAGAGCCTGGCACTGTGTCATTGGGCTGTCAAAAAAGGAAGGAGCACAGTTGTTCTTCTGTTCTCCTGGCTCACTTAATGGCTGGCTCTTTCCACTAGATCTTCTTTTCCTTCCTCATTATATGATGCCGTGGAAGAAAGTATCTGGCATCTTAATAATATTAATTCTATGGTAATCTGGTTTTCAGCTGTGAGATGAACATCAGATGCTTACATGGTCTCTCTACCCACATACAACATGTGTTTGCGTGTGCATATAAATTTATACTATACCATTGCTGTTATAAAATTTTTCAGAATTTAAAAATTACTATGAGTGGGTATTTATGTGAGAGAGGCAGAAATAGATGATGTCCCCCTCCTGCTACAGGGATAACTGCTGTTACTTAGCTCTTTTTGTATCTAATGGAAAGACAAAAGACCGCCTGGAATCACATTGCTGAAAAATGGATCAAATTCAGAGGCAAAATAATCCACTTAAATTTCTTCCCTCTGCATGCAAATGGGTTTTTTTCCAGGCAGGCCCAGACAGGGCTATGGCCATTTGAAAACCAGGGACCAAATATTCTACCCCCTTGCCTCCCTGCTGCTGTCCTTCCTGGTGTCCAGCTTCATGGCCTTTCCCCTCCCTTGCCTTCCCCTAACATTCTGGTAACTGAGCATGGAAGACCCTTAACAGTGCTTGCAAAGGGCAGGGCAGACTGGAGCAGCTGTGATTTAGGGGTTAGATACTCTGATGAGGGGGAACTTGAGGCATAGCCAAACTCTTCCAAAGGGCAATGCAGCAAGGTTGGATTTCACTTGTCAAAAAAACCAACAGCGCTATTCTGGAAACAGCGTTTTCCACTCTTCCAGCAAAACCTCTCTTTTGCCAACTTTCAACGTCTACATTTGTGATGACCTTCCTGTAGCACAGAAATTGTGCTTCAGGCAGACTTTTGCAGAACAGAATTCTTGTAATCCTCTCCTCTGGTAGAGGAAAATATGTTTCGTAGTGAAACTTTTTCTGGACATGGGAGTCTTAAGACACCCCTCCCACCTCTTCGCCTTTCCTTCTCACCAAAAGCATGTTTCCTAAGTGACACAAGAAGATGCATTTTGCAAAGCAGTTTTACAGTTAGTAGTTAAATATATTTCTGAGATAAGCAATATCACTGTACAGATAACTCTCCTTCCCATTCCTTACCACTAAGAAAAAGGAACAAAAAGCCACCTTATACAAAGTACTCAAAGCCTCTAATATAGCATACAGCAGATGTAGTTCAAAGTTTGAAAGAAGATAAGGCAGGGACCTTTCATGTTAATCATGTAAAACACCATTGCTTGTGGGTGATGTTCCCTGCTTAATGCCGCTCTTTGTGCTGGTTCCTAACATTTGAGCCCTTGGCACTGGTCAGAGGGGAGCTGTGGGTTCCTGTGGAGACCAGCACCAGCCCTGACAGCCCATGAGGGAGCAGTTACGGTTTAAGCCCAGCCTGTAACAAAGGCCCACGCAGCCGCTCGCTCACTCGCTCCTCCCCCCGCACTTCAGCCCCGGTGGGATGAAGAGGAGGAAACAAAGACAGCGCTGTGGGACAGGGAGGGATCACTCACCACGTATGGTCACGGGGAAAAGAGAGACTCAACTTGGCGAAAAAACAAAATCAATTTAATTTACTACCCATCAAAACAAAGATAATAAGAAGTAAAACCAAATCTTGAAACACCTTCCCCCCACCCCCTCCCTCTGTCCTGGCTCAACTCCACTCCTGTTTTTTTCCACCTCCTCCCCCCAGCAGCACAGGGGGATGGGGAATGGGGATTGGGGTCAGTTCCTCACACCTTGTCTTGGCCGCTCCTTCCTCCTAGGGGACAGGACTCCTCACTCTGCTCCTGCTCCAGCCTGGGGTCCCTCCCATGGGAGACAGTTCTTCACAAACTGCTCCAGGGTGGGTCCTTTCGGCGGCCTCCAGTCCTTCAGGCACTGACTGCTCCAGCACAGGCTTCCCCACGGAGTCATGGCCATCCTGGGGGGCACCCACCTGCTCCGCCGTGGGGTCCTCCCCGAGCTGCAGATGGGCATCTGCTCCCCCGCTTCCCTCCATGGGCTGCAGGGGAACAGCCTGCCCTCTCATCAGGGTCTGCAGGGCCAGCCCCTCCCCTGGCGCACATCCTCCTACTCCTTCCTCACTGACCTCGGTACCTGTGTAGGTGTTTCTCTCACATTCCAATCTCCTCCCAGACTGCAGGTTCTCCTTCTTAAATATGTTATCACAGAGACGCTGCTGCCATCGCTGATGGGCTCGGCCTTGGCCAGAGGTGGGTCCGACTTGGAGCCGGGGAAGCTTCTAGCAGCTTCTCACAGGAGCCACCTACTACCAAAAGCCCATCACTCAAAGCCAAAACAGGTGCCCAGGCAGACACTGCATGTTGTAGGAGAGGGTTGCTGAGGTCCCTAGGTAACAGCTGGATAAACCTGATGAATATAGAAGTTATACTGAATTTAGGTATGCAAGAAGACCAGGAGATGCACTTATGTCTGGTACGTGACCACTGATGGTTTTTATTAATTGTGAACTCTCTGAAAGGTTTTATACATTCTGCCAAAGGGGAAAAGAGTAAAAGTATGAGTCTAGTGTTTAGCCGAACAGCGAAAGAAGCTGACCTGGAAAAAAAAAACCCAGCTACCTATTTTTTGCTATTATATGTGCTGGAACTTTACCCAACAGGTAGCTGATAACTTACTTGGTAACTCTAGGATATTACAGGTTTCCATGGTGGCAGACTATCAAGAAAAAATGTGAAATGGCATTTTCCACCCCTGCAGTTCTATAGCTCCTTGAAATAGAAGAGTTTGCTCACAAATTGCATCTTGAGCTAGAGGCTGGAAAGTTGGAAAATAGACCATCCACCCAAGGAATTTGCTGTTCCTGCCCAGAGATCTGGAAGGGATAGAGGATAAAGTAGGGCTGCTGTACTAGCTTTATGTCAAAGGAGGTTTATTCTGAGGACAGATCTACCAGGAACATGGCATTTTTGTGCACCAAGTTCTTTGTACTTTACCTATATTGATTGTGGTTCCTCACTTACACGTCTAGAGAGCGAGACTCTGGGAAGAGTACCAAAACTAGTATTTTTACAACAGACCCATCTTAACATGAAAACCACTCGTTAGGAAAGAGGACGCTGGACAAAAGAGACATGCTTTTTTTTTTTGCTGGTATGAGCAGAGCAAAAATAATATTTTCAAATATGATGTATTGAAACCTCATGGGGGAAAACAACAGAAAGAGTCATTGATTAATCATGCAATAGCAGGGAAGAAAGCAAGTATACAGAATTCCTAGGTATATTTAATTTCCTAAGCAGGGTTATATTCATGGAATCATAGAATGGTTTGGGTTACAAGGCACCTTAAAGATCATCTCGTTCCAGCCCCCTGCCATGGGCAGGGACACCTTCCACTAGACCAGCTCGCTCAAAGCCTCATCCAACCTGGCCTTGAACACTTCCAGGGATAGGGCATCCACAGCCTTGCTGGGCAACCTGTTCCAGTGCCTCACCACCCTCACAGTGAAGAACTTCTGCCTTACATCTAATCTAAATCTGCTCTATTTCAGTTTAAAGCCATTACCCCTTGTCCTATCCCTACAAGCCCCAGAAAAAAAATAAATCTCTCTCCATCTTTTTTATAAGCCCCCTTTAAGTGCCAAAAGGCTGCAATAAGGTCTCCCCGGGGCCTTCTCTTCTCCAGGCTGAACAACCCCAACTCTCTCAGCCTGTCTTCATACAAGAGATGCTCCAGTCCTCTGATAATCTTCGTGGCCCTCCAGTCATCTTCGTGGCCCTTGTCTGGACTCGCTCCAACAGGTCCATGTCTGTCTTATGCTGTGGGCCCCAGAGCTGAAGGCAGTACTCCAGGTGGGGTCTCATGAGAGTGGAGTAGAGAGGGAGAATCACCTCCCTTGACCTGCTGGTCATACTTCTGTAGCTAGTGCCTGTGGCTTGCTCATATTCAGTTTTTCATCCACTAACACCCCCAAGTCCTACTCCTCAGAGCCGCTCTCAATCCACTCATCACCCAGCCTGTATTTGTGCTTGGGGTTGCCCTGACCCATGTGCACGACCTTGCACTTGGCCTTGTTGCACTTCATGAGGTTCGCACGGGCCCACCTCTCAAGCCTGTTAAGGTCCCTCTAGATGGCATCCCTTCCCTCCAGCATGATGACCGCACCACACAGCTTGGTGTCATCGGCAGACTTGCTGAGGATGAGCTCAATCCCACTGTCCATGTTGCCGACAAAGATGTTAAACAGCACCGGTCGCAATACCAACCCCTGAGGAACACGATTTGTCACTGTTCTCCACTTGGACATCGAGCTGTTGCCCACAACTCTGAGCGCGACCATGCAGCCAATTCCTTATCCACTGAGTGGTCCATCCGTCAAATCCATGCATCTCCAGTTTAGAGACAAGGATGTTGTGTGGGACAGTGTCAAACACTTTGCACAAGTCCAGGTAGATGACGTCCATTGCTCTTCCCTTATCCACCAACGCTGTAACCCTGTTGTAGAAGGCCACCAAGTTTGTCAATATTCTTTTATGGAACTCTAATTCATAGTTTTTAAGCATCCATATTAGAAGACACTGGCCTGGAGTAATAATGTGATTGATAAAATGAAAGAAAACTCTGAAAGAACTCGTATTCTCTCTTTTCGAAAAGAAAAGTTACATTAGTGTTCTCAATAGGATTACAAGCCAGAAATAGGTACAAAAAGCATATGGGCCTGATTCTGCTGCCTGCATCTAGTGTTCCTACTTGTACCTGCTTAGAGCAGGTTCAAATAAGGAACTCCTTTGCCATCACATTTTAATCCCACACTGAGAGTCTGTCTTAAAATGTGAGTAGAGCTTATAAAGCAGTGGGCTATGAGGAGAAGCAAATACAGTGGGTTTATGACTTAATACAAATCAAATATCCTAATTCAGACTCTTAGTCTTATAGCCACACTGGGATTGAAGTCTGCTTGACTAGAGCGAGAGAGTGAGTCCTCAGCTCTTACATGTATAAACCTGTTTGTTAAAGGCTGAGCTCTGCCGTGCTTCCTTAGCAATTTCAGTGCAGCTGCCTCTGCTGTCATTCCCAGAAAAGAGAGGTGATGTAGATGTATCATTCAGGTCCCTGGAGTGCTCAGTCAGACCCTTGAGAAGAAGAAAATCTCTGTAGAATTATGAAAAATGATTCCCAACCCCCACTAGGTAGTGACTGAAATCAGTAGTGAAGCCAGAAACACACCTGTCCCTTAGAATCCCTCTCCCTCCTCTTAACGTGGTTTAATGTAACTGCAGATGGCCTCGTTGCCATGTGCATAGCCAACTCTCTTTGAATGCCAGCTCACACCAGACATCTGACATCTTACTGGGATTAAAATATTTAAAGAATGTTGTTGTTATTATTAGTTTGGAGGCAGAATTTTACATTTGGAGTATATGTGTAACTACATGTATATTCAATTTGGATTAGCTTTTATCACATCCTTTTAAATTAGCTGCCAATAGGTAGTTTAGGACATGGATATGATAAAATAATCAAAGGAAAGTGTAGCATGCTGAATTTAAATAGAAACTTCTGCATAAAAGTATAGAACTTGCCTTATGAGTTACACATAGAACTGCATGTCATTTAGTAAATAAAACGGTGTATTTTTCATGTGAATTTTCACAGTTCACCTATTAATGGCAAGAGGAACATCAGTGTAAGAGACTTTAATAACAATAAGGACTTACTTTTCCCCTGGCCAATGGAGTCCATTATCCTCTAAGTACTTTCCCTTATTCTGGCCTTCCCTATTCCTCCTTACACTCGTGTCACTGCTGGAACAAGACCAAACCTTTTTTTAATTGGTTTTTTTTAAAGAGCCGTGACGTAAAAATGTTTTTACCTCTGTCAGCTCTCTTCACAAACAATATAATACAATTTATTTTCATTCTCTTAGCTGATTTGAGCTGTCATATATGTTAAGCCTTTCAGTAAATCAACTTTAATATTTAGTACTTTACCTTACTATCTGCAAGCAAAAGGTTTTGCTTTTATTTTAATGTCAATATATTTGGCTTATACAGGCGTTCTGATTCATGGCATATCCTAACAAGCCCTTTGAACAGAAAAAAAAAAAAATACAAGCCCTGTTTTCATTGATGGAGATTACCAGCTGCTTTCGATGAAAATGATGAAACAATGAAGGGCTAGGAAACATTTAAAACAAAAGGAGTACCTAATTATCTGTACACATATGAAATTGTACCATCAGGTTTGCAGATGAAGCAAACAAAACTGCCATTTTCTGCTCATGTGGCATTATGTGGGTATTCCAATTTACCTTTTATTTTAGCAGGGGCTCAACTAGAGTCATCTGCAGTTCTACTATATAAGCATGAGAGAGCTTGCGAGAGCTCTATTTTCGCATCCTTTTGATACAATAATGGAATTCTGTGATAGAAAAAAAATAAGAAAAAAGGAATGATGCTGAGAGAAAAAAGAAGATTGAGTGGGGAATTTAGTTAAGACTTGGATAAGCAATTTTAAAATCTGGATTTTGAGTAATAGGTAGAACTGCTCAGAACTTCAGAAAACCAATCTGAGCTGAGGCTTTTGTTCAGAAGGTTAGAGAAAAACAAAATAAAACAAACTGTGAGTAGGTATCTGCAATAGAAGGAGAGGAAATGGAAGGGCTAGTTATCTCAACTGAAAAATGATTATGCATCAGCATTGATTTTGTTCCCTAAAGAAGTCCTGCCATTTTTTAACTTGCACTGCACATTTAAATGGGTGAAGGAGCATGAATGAAGTTAGGTTTTATATCTCTCTGTGTGTGTACACTGTAAGTGCAGTTGTGCCATTCAATTAAGCCCGATGGTTTAATTTTAATTCCCAGATTGTGGCATTTTATGTTTGGGAAAGAGAATACAATTCTGAGCATAAGAATGAGGTGGCTCTGATGCAAATAGCTTTTTGAAACAGATGTCTTTGTTTTTCTTTTTTTCGTTTGTCTTTTTAAAGACAAAAATAAGGAATTTTCTGTACTTGTAAGGAGGAAATCCCCCATAGCGGAGGTGTTAGCCATTACAAAATGTCCATGTAACAGAGCCCAGAACGCAACGTTCAGTCACTGCCTTATTCCTCCCCCAGAGAGAGTGGAGGTAAGATCCTCCTGCAAACAGGTCTTGCTTTGAGAGGGTGTATCCAATCCTACATCTCCCTAGCAATGTAAACGTATTTATGGGTGCAAAACTCCATATTCCTTGGGGCTGGGGAAGGGATGCATTGCACCCATTTAAACGTAACGTAATTTTATTTGTATAGCTAAAGCTCAGCAATTATTTGGTGTGCATCTGGTGAGCCCCAGACTCGTAGTTTGAGAGGAAGGATGGAAATGGCATGGTTAAGGCAGCTACAAGCCATTTCTGTATCCTTCTGGGTCTTTGGCACCTGGTGAAACCAAATGGCCAAAGAGGTCTCCTTAAGTTATAGCAGCGCAGCCAACAGACCAGCACGGCTTCCTGCTCAGGCCCTCAAATGGCAGCCTGGAGGTGGTCATCTTCACCAGCCCTGCTGGGGTGGAGAGGGGTGATTAGGGGTAGCGCAGGCTACGCCTCAGGGACTCCAGGCTGAATTGAAGCTTTCCTGAAGTTCTGATGCTGTTACATGGTAGAAAAGTGCCTTTATAAAACAATGGCTCCACTCAGAATTTAAATCTAGAGCTATCTTCTTTACATAGATGCTTTGTTCCACCTGCCTAGAATAAATGACAGACAGAAAGGATTAATGTCCTATTTACCATAGCTGGTTCTCACAGCGACAGGCAGCATAGCTACAGCATGGTGACAACATTTCTTAAGACCAAGTTGAGGGATAGAAGGAAAGGCAAAATAAGAAACCTGCATAATCAGAGGTATTGATAGAAGCTAGCAGGATTCACTGGTAGGCTTCCTTCTGTGTAGGATGCGATAATAAAATTGCATTTTTAAATCAGCAAGATACTCTCACGTAATAAACATAGCTCTGTTATTCAGGATGATCTGAAACAACACGCCTATCAAAATTTATTCTAGAATATAGGGGGTTGTCATGACATACACCTAGTTTAACTGGGAATAATTCAGAAGAGAAGATGTCCCAGCACATTCCTGTGTGTGGTGAGCTGTTTGTCATTTTCTGTTTTAATGCAGATGCTAGCAGAGTACAGACCTGGAGATAAGTGTTTTAAATAGAGCATCCAATAGGTCTGAACCAGAGAGTTTCATAAATATTCAAGCAAACACTGCTTCCCTGGAAGCTTGCGGTTAAATCTGCCAAACCCTGTAGCTTCACTGTGCAGTTGTGCTTAGTACAAACCTTGTGATTTTAAGTCTTCAGATCATCTATTGCCATTTTGTAAAATCTGCAAATTATTTAAAGGACTTTTAAGAACAAAACATAATAATCTGTGAAGAAAATATGATTGAATTGGCTATGTTAGTCCATATTTAGTTAGGCCAAAGGGAAAAAAAATGGGTGTAAGAGAGAAAGAGAAGGAGAATAGAGAAGGGAGAAGGAACAAGAGGGGCACACCAGAACTGCAGATATTTAAATGGCTACAGAAAAAAACAAAAAGAATTACTTGTTGTCCATTTCTGAGGTGAATATAGGAAGAAATTATATCCTTAGGTTTGAGCAACGATGATTTACATTAGCTGTTAGGAAGAATTTTCAAACTGCAAATTGCTAAAGCATCTAAAATCCATAACTGTTTAATTCCCATCCCAGAGAGATGAGTGGGGAGAAATGTCTGCCAAGAACGATCTCTGTGTTTGCGTGATCTCCTCGTCTATTGTTCTCCTGCCGTGGGATTTTCCTTGGAAGGAAGTGATGTGACTCATCAAGTGAATATTCAATTAGAACAAAGGGGTTCACCTAGTCTCTAATTCATCTTTGATCTATATTTATATCCTTGCTCTTATTTAGTTTACTCAGTGGATGAGCTAGACCATTATTTTCTGTTGCTTTATAAATATAGATGAGAAACAGTTTTGTTGATACATTTAAATAAGGTAAGCAGCAGAAGAAATTCAACTCAGCACATTGCCACATCGAACAGCTAAATCAGACTTTTGTAAGGAAATATGACTGAACTGATGTGGGTTCTTGCTGTTTTTCCGGAAATGTGCAGAAATAGAAGGCCGAGGGGGAGAAGAGAAACAAAGTAGATGGAGTATTCAGACTGGAAAACTGTTTCTAATATTTGAGCTCAAATTCTCTTGAAGTACAGAGTACTGAGCCTACATCTGTGGATTTTTTAACTTTAGTAATAAATTATCTCTGAATGTGCCAGTCAAGACAAGGACTTGTAGGAGTTGTAATGTTAACATAAGCTCTCATCTTGCAAAGATTTGCATGTGCTGAACTTCACTTACATGCGAACATCACCTAGGTATTTGCAGATGGTAGCGCTCAGGCCAGTCCTGAACAGGATTTGTTATAGAGCATTGTATTTATTGCTAGGGACAGTCAAATGGGGAGAGGATACTCAGTCTTGATTCACAGATGTCTTAAGACTCTCATATGCGGAAGTGCTCACCAAGCCAAGTAAAAACCTGACTATAGTCTCTATTCCAGAAAAAACCAGCAAATCAGCAAGACAAACAGTTTCTATCATGAGCATTTTATTCTTAATATACTGCTGTATAGGACTCTCTAGATTAGATTGACTGAAGTATTTTTAAAAAATAATTTTTAAAAAAACCCTTCTCTCTTTTTGACAATCAAAATGTGACAGCACGTCTATACACTGAGAATGCTTAAGAGTTAAGCATTGTTTAAGAGGGAAGGAAATGCGATACAGGTACTTCTTTGTTTGAAAGTCATTATGTTCTGGTTTTGGGAAGGGGAGATCTTTCCTGGCTTTCTCTGTTAGCGATATCTAGGTCCTTCCTGGCAGCGTATCCATCAACATGGCCTCCCAAGGAGACCTGGACTGGTGCCAGAAGTGCAGTGTGTTCTGTATGCTCCTCTAGTGCTGCCATCACAAGTAGTATGTGTCATCACGTTTGGAAATCAGACCTGTCTACATGTAAATCCCAGTTTTCTTAAGTGACTTAAGAAAATGGGACAGCTGTTTTCAGGCTTTCTGTTGAAGGAGGTTGAATCATAGGCCTTTAGAAGATGCCTAGTTCTTCTTTTCTTTCTGTATTTTACCTCTACCTTTTAAAGTTATGCTGCAGGAATGGTTTGCAATTGAACTTGCTTCCTGTATTTGAGGAGTATTATGTTTGCTAATTCATAACCATTTGCAGAAATTTCTGAGAAATATTTTCATATTTGTATGTGATAACATTGTACACATACTAATTGTTTTCACAAAGCTATAGCATCTGACAGGCATTGCTGTTAAATATTCAGTGCTGACAGATCTGTAAAACATTAATGGTTTGCAGTTACAACATCTACCTACATTGGAATTTCTTTTCTGTACATTATCGTAAACCTAAACTCTTGAAAGTTTAAGGCTTGTTCTAGCAGGGAGACAGCAAGGAAGTGGAGATGTTCACATCTATGATAACAGATTGACTAGAGTAAATAAATTTTGAAAACAGACTCTAAAGTAACTCATGAAACATATCAACTAAGAAAACCCTGATCTAATAAAATAAGCCCTTCCAGCAGTCATAGCACGAGCATTGCTTTTATGTCCTTCTGCTGTAGTATTTACTTTGTGCCATTTACATTGCTCATTGCTCTCACCCCTTTGCAGGGTAAAATCTCTCTGAGACTGGAAGACTAATTATGAATTACCAAATTGTTCAAATCAAACAATAACAAACACAACAGGAAATAAGCACAAGGCACCACAAAATATTCTCAGTTCAGTTTTTGCTATAGTAATGTAAGACTTTCTCTAAGACTTTCGACACAAGATTTTCTCACATACATGCTTGCCTTACAGAGTGTAGGGTGACTAACGGTTTGGTTCAGATGGTTCTGTGAAAAGTTTTACATGCTAGGACAAAGAACAGGCTCTGTGCTTTTATATAAAAGCAGATCCTCCCCTTGGTGATGAGCAATGCTGAAACCTGATGGAAGGAAATTAGGGTAATTAGTACAATGCTACAAGCTGAAGAGTATCTCTTTACGCCATAGCTCATCGCACACTTGTGTTGTGGCAGTGCAGCTCGTCCAGCTGCCATCTGACCCCCAGCTCACCCCTTCCTGAGCACCAGCAGCTCCAGTTGCCCCCATGCAGCTGCCAATGGCACCCTGTAGCCTCCCGGCGGATGGACTTTGCTCTGCTGCTCAGGTCAGTCAGCGCTGGGCTTTGTTGAGCTCTTGGCCCCAGCAGCAGCAGCAGGGCAATGGGGCTGAA
The DNA here is from genome assembly GCA_034782735.1 of Sagittarius serpentarius. Taxonomy (NCBI): domain Eukaryota; kingdom Metazoa; phylum Chordata; class Aves; order Accipitriformes; family Sagittariidae; genus Sagittarius; species Sagittarius serpentarius. The sequence continues at coordinate 1,467,329 of JAVKLA010000093.1, forward strand.
TGGCAAAGTCCTGCCTTTCCAGTAGCTGGATGTCTCTCTTACAAAATCATGTGAACCAGCAGGCCTTTCACCTCTCAGGCATGCTGGCTAGTTGTGCTGCAATTCCCTGCGCTGAGGGGCAGATCGTGCTCGCTCCTGAGGGAAGGAGTGTTGCAGGCCCTGCCAAATGGTGCTTCAGCGGGACCAGTTAATCCCTTGGGCTAACTAAGCACCACCCATGGGGCCGAACTCAGGTTTTTCTGAAGTGATTCTAGCTTGCTTCTGAGGCAAAAAAGTATTTTTGCAGTCAGATAATAATTTATGTGGACAGAATACATTAATCATGCTGGTTTTAGGATTGGGTGGGTGGGAGGATTATTCCTGAGAATTTTAGAAGGAAGTGATAGTTATAACATCAATGCCTATTTATTTTTGTCCTAGTTCCATCTCTTCCAAGTGTTTCTGTGAGAGGGCCAGATTGTTTGAGGGAGCATGAGCCTGTCGTGGGGGTGTGTGTTTGTTTTTTTTGTGTAATGCTGTCGTGGTTTAACCCCAGCCAGCAACACAGCACCATGCAGCCGCTCACTCGCTCCCCCCCCACCCAGTGGGATGG
>JAVKLA010000093.1:1468020-1501124 GCA_034782735.1 Sagittarius serpentarius
CATACCGCACTGAAAACACAGCGCTGTACCAGCTACTAGGAAGACAATTAACTCTATCCCAGCTGAAACCAGGACAAATGCCTATACTCTGGATCCTGCAAAAAGATCCATACTGAGCCTTCTACCCTATGATTAGGCCATTTTTCTGTTAGGCCAGCTAGAAGGTAAACTGAAGCATTTTTAAAGGTCTTTTTTAAATGCTTTGACCTGAGAAATTATTGTGGTATATATTGGGAGTAAACTACCAAATAGGTATCTTCATATGATATAGTTTACAACAGGCAAGGTAGCCTCAATAAAGACAGTCAATTAAATCTGAAATTAGTCTTGGGTTTGGTCTGCTGAAGGCTGAGGCTGGCTTTCAGTAGCAGTTCAGACCACGGTAGTGCTCTCTTAAATTTTATGTCCATAACTCAAGTTTATTAAATGAAATGTGAAATGCACTTAGAAGCCACACCAAATTTAATTGCCTCTTTTATAATAGCAGTAGTAAAACAACTGAATCTCTTGTCTGAGTTAATTTTGTCCTAGTTTATAGAAAAATAGAATAAATTATCTATTAAAAAAACAAAGCAGGACGACTTTGAAGTAAATTCACCTTCAGATAAATAAATACATAATCTGTGAAAACTATTTAAAGTGCTTAAGTGGAAGAAAAATACCTAATCCACAAGAAAACAAAAACTGCAGAAAACATTTGAAGGTAGAGAGAACATTAAAGATGCAAATGGAAATGTTGATTTTGCATGATAAAAATTTAACTGTAAATGCAAAGGCGGATCAACCTAGGCCAATAATAACGGCCATTTCCACATAATTACTTAGGGAGCTCAACTGAAGAGTGGGCACTGCTTAATACAAAGGCTGCTGGGGCTATTATTAAATCATTTTTCTCCAGTTAAAGAACATGATTATTTTCTTGTGGATATGAGAAAAAAAGTGGATTTTCCATTTCTGAATGACAATATATATGCTCTTAGACATATTCCAGCCTGCACTTTTAAACACTTTAAAGAGAAACTGGGTTGTTTGGAAGGTTTCAGAAAAGTGAATGCATACATTTATATCTAGCTGAATTCTAGCTGCTTATAAAAGGAGTAAAGAATATGGTCTGAAAATATGATTTCTTTTACACTGGCATCAAGACATTTCTGGCAGATAAAATGGCTATTTCAGATAATAAGACAGGGCTAGATAAAATGTAGAAAATCATGCTGGTAGCATAAGCCTTCAATGGGCAATATTTTTTGAGAACTCTTAAAAGTCTTTGTGAGTGGGTAAAAGAAATATAAAAATATACAGGAGTAAAAAAATCTACCTTAAATCTACAACTGCATAAAACCAATAAATATTAGCAGACACAAAGGAGTCATTAAGAATGAAGCAGCTAAATGAAACAGTCAAATGTAGGATCATTGTGTGCTTTTGCAAACCTCTGCAAGGAGGATCACTAGTACAATATAGCACAAAAAGGCCAAAGTAAAACAGCAATGAATGTGGAGAATCTGTAAACATAGCGCTTGATTATTTAAAAAGTAAAGATGTTTTAGAAGTCCCTTACAGAAAATAAAGCTGTTTGTATCCCTGAAGCATTTTTTATTAGATGCTTTCAAATCCAAGAGACCTTCCAAAATATGAAAGAACAAGTAGCAGAAAACGCAGATACTATGAAAGTTTGGGGGAGTTAGGAATCAAAGTCACAAAACTTGCAAAGTGCTCTTATTATTCATGGATGGTAACTCAGCTGCTTGTAGATGATTGTGATCAACTCCTGATAAATATCACAGTGATCCAGATGTGTAAATGAAGAAGATGATTTGAGGAGGATGACTGACCTTTCTGTTGAGTAGGTCAGTGAGCAACTGAGTTTAGATTGGCAGCTTGCTTGGTTTTGTGTATAGTGAAATGCCAAAGTAGTAATGTGATGGATAGAGTCCAAAGTGCTTTTTGTCCATAAGGTCATCTAGACTTTAATGCAGAGATAAAGTATATAGAGAATAACTTACCCATTTAAGATATTACTTTGTTTCTATTACTTCTGAAGGTGAACTGTGAAACTTAATCAAATACACTTACATTTTTTAGATAGCCTGACTTTACCTTATTTTCCGATTCTCTCCCCCATCCCACTGGGTGGGGGGGGAAGTGAGTGAGCGGCTGCGTGGTGCTGAGTTGCTGGCTGGGGTTAAATCTCAACAGGTTTTTAGTCTGAAAGGTATTGCCTGCCTTTCTGTGAATTTTCAGTGAGCTGGTGCAGATACATAAATTCCTTTGAACCTTCGGAGCAAAAAACCATCATAATCAAATGAAAGAAATAGATTCTACTTGTGAAGTATAATGGGCATTTCCTGTGGTTCTTGCACAAACAGGTTAAAAATACAAAGAATATTGTTTCTTTTTTTATGCTACTTTCTTCTCCTCTTTCCTTGCTGGCACACTGTACATCTTTTGATAAATCTGTATAGCCTAGCACAGATGCTAGCAGATTTTCATGTGCTTTCTCTTCCATCTTGATGGAAAAGTCCTGTATTGATTTAAAGATCTGTCAGTGGAGGGTAACAGAGTCCTATCTCAAGAAAGAACCAGCCAGAACATACATCATTGCCATGCATCCTGTGCTCAACCGTGCCAAAACACTGAGCAATAGTGGGACTTAAAAACACATCAGATAAAGTTTAGGGTAGTCTAAAATAAAACCAGAAAAGGATCCAGCATCAGTGGTGTCATGTTTAGACACTCACTTTGGGCGCTTCTGAAAGCTTATTCTAAAACTAGTTGTCTTAGCGGCAGCTTCTTAAAAATAATGTATGTATTTGGAAAAGTGATTAGCTGAGTTAAGTTGAGGTTTTAAGCTTTTAAAAATCCTGTTATCCCTTGAGTCTGATAAGCCATGAAATCATGCGTAAGTCACCAATTAAGCTTATCTGTTTTTTTTTTTTAATGGGTAAAAGATCAGATATATTTGAATCTCATTCAAGCCAATTATGTTCTTCCCAAACAAATGAACTGAAGCTGTTAATGGATCTGACTTTGCCCTGGGCTTTTAGCTACCAATTCCACCTTCCTTTGGTTGTTTCTCTACAACATACCAAATATATAGTGTTTCCTTACTGCTGTTACATTTTCATGTGCTTTGTGCCACACAGAAAAGATTACATAGTTTTGTATCAATTTATATAATCTTAATGAGAGGGTTGTAATAAATAGGAAATCTTCTGGGAAGTCTTTGCAGTTTTTAGTGTAATCATTACAGATAGAGATACTCAATAAATTGCATGAAATTGCAAAAGGTGCCTTTTTCAGGCTATATTTGATTTCAAAACAGTTCAGTATCGTTCCATGAGTGGTAAGTTGAATGGATGAAGGAGTTTAGAAACTGTATAGGAAGAGGTTGACACCTATGCTATTTTTTTTAGTGAATTGAAGTTGTTACTATTGCCTGAATTGACACAAGGCTAAAGGTATATGAGGAAGGTAGCAAATGCAAAACTTCCTTCTCCCCCCACCAAGTCTGGAATTGGTTCAGTGTGATGTGACATTTCAGTCGAATTTGGCAGCAGTTTGTTTCCCATTCCTCATTTAGACACGTTTCAAACTGTTAGATCTTGATTTTCAGTTCTTTGTGGTTGAGTGAAAGCTCTCAAATGCACTGTAATGCTGCCTTAACTCCAGGAGAACACAGAACTCCACTGTCATCTCTTGACAGGTAGAAGAACGTTTCTCAAATGTGTTTTGCATATTTTGAAAAAATTCTTCTTTGGGGGCAGATTTGCAAATTAATCTGTCATAAATGCTATCTTATTTATAAATTGTATAACTGAAAACATGATAAGCCAATTATGGTATTTAATATATTATTGGTGAAAGATTACACTGTAACTCCTGTTCTGTACTAGAAGCAGCACTCTAAAGCTATAAGTAGGCTATTCCTTGATGATTGGGTATTTCAAGTTAATTAATCTGCTGAACTATTAACAAATTAACTTTTCTTGTGTTTCTGTCTTTTTACATGAGACAAAGACACACATCTTCCTGAAATAAAAACTCTACTTACCAAGAGTATGGCTTGAAGGCAAATGGATGGGAACAATGCATAAACCATTTGTTGATGTTAAATTTATGTATTCAGTTGAATCTTGAAAAAAAATTTAATGTGCTGTTGAATCTTGGTATATTAAAATATTTTAAGTGGCACACATTTGGCCAAAAATTTCAATATCCAACACAGGGTCAAATTCTGTCCTTGGATTTTCATGTAAGCAAGTTTTGATAGTTTCTAATGGGCAAAGTGTCTTGGAGACTAAATAAAAAAATGCAGCTGGACAAACCTAGAAGAAACTATTCCCAGACCTACCTGACAAGGTAGGAAAAACCCCAATAATTACAAGCTAGTCTTTTCAAAAAGGCACCTAGTCTCCACCTCAGTGTTTTACTGTACTGGATTACTTGCTTTGGACGGTCTAACACAAGCAGTATCTTCTGCTTTCTGCTGTCAAAAACCAATTGATTTCTTTCAGCAAGAGTTTGAGCCACTGTATTCCATGTGTTTGTCATCTCCACGATTCACTTCTGTAATTCATTCACCCTGCTCAGGCTTACTTAAGCCCAGAATGAAGCCATAATTCACAAATAGTGTGGTAAACCACATCCTCGGGCAGCGGCAGTGTAGAAAGCCTATTATACAGGTGCTTTATCACATCTGCTATACTGAGTTCTGAGAGGAAAAAACAATTCGTGTGATAGATTAAGTCTATCCCAATAAGGGCTTCATAAATCAGTGCTACTGAAAGCAGGAGTGGCTCTGAATGTCTGCTGAGATCCAGGAGAAGATGTAGTCTGGCAGATAATTTAAGAAGAAAGAGAAATGCCCTTAATGGAACTGAGAGAAAAGACCAATCAAGTGTAGGGAAATGGCTCTAGTAACCTCTCATTGCTGTAGGATTCACTCACTTGTTACTTCATCATGCCATTCCTCCAACAGCAAAAGCAAAAGGAGCAAAAGGAAACCCACAGCATGCTCAGACGAGGAGTTTGAGATTCACCTGGGAGAATGCACTGACTTTGGGGAGAAGTCTCAAATCACTGTGAAGCAGTTAAAGGCATTTAGGAGGAGGGATATGATAAATTTTGTTAGATAATTACCAGAGTATTTGACCTTGGGGTTGAGGTTTTGAGGAAGGTTTGGCAGTATTATTCGTTTATTGGAATTGTTTGTTTGCCCAGTTTTATGAGTAAGTGTATCACTCAACTCATACCTGCAGCAGGAAGGATGTATCTCCCTACTCTTTATTATTTTAGGGCAAAAATTGTAACTGAGTGTGTGAATGACACAATAATTTTTCAGACAAGGTTAGTGGCAGATTATCTGCCAAGATCCTGACAAGTAAGCAACTTCCAGTAGGACAGGTAAATCAATCTTCTGGAAGGTTATGATGATATAAGACCTATGCATGAGTGATAACAGGAACATTAGAGAGCAGTGAGGGCGTGCTGAGTTCTTGTGTGGGGGATGCCACTCATGTCTTCGTTCTGAGTATCCCCTTCTCCTAGACTTGGCCCACTTTTTTGGATGCCCCATATGTGTTCAGAATTAAAAGATATAACGGAGGATTCTGAGTAATACTCTGTCCTCTAGGACAGGTTATGCAACTGGATGCTATTTTAACTCTACTGACAAATTTCTTTTCAGTAGGAAAGAAATATATATGCTGCACTGTCAACACATATTCTCATCTAAACCATGTACCTGTTAGATAATACTGTTGGAATAACCCTTTGGATTTTCCCTGCATTAATCAATAATGGATAGATGAACTTTTCTTGGCTTTATATAGCAGAGTAAACATAAAGCTAACAAGTGACTTAAAGATAAGAAAATCAGACAATGCTGGATTATGTGAGCTCAAACCTATTGCAAAGAAGCTTCTATGCCCTGTTGGCAGTCACAGTTCTAATCCCAGCTGGCTTCTGCTTTGAAGTAGTAATTTATTTCCTCTGTTTCTTTCTGGCCTGAGAGATGCCAGTGACTTCTGACATGCTGTCCCCATCACCAGTGCCACATTGGTGTTTTGCTCCTCAGTTACCTGTCCGTATAGAATGGAGTGCAGTTTTACATGACACACCTCATGCAGTTTATAACACATTGGTAATCTGTGGAGAAGTAGTGTGTAAATCTGATCATTCGTAATCAGTGACACAAAGTTCATGTGGAGGCTGGTCATGAGTGGTGTATCCCAAGGGCTGATGTTGTGCCAATATTGTTTAACTTTATTAACAAACGTAGATGGTGGGATGGAATGCACCCTCAGCAAGTATGCAGACAATAACTGGGAGGAGTGTCTGATGCACCAGCTGGTTGTGCTGCTGTTCGGAAGGACATGGGTAGGTTGGAGAAGTGGGCTGACATGAACCTCCTGAAGTTCAGCAAAGGGGAAAGCCAGGCCGTGCACCTGGGGAGGAATAACCCCAAGCCCCAGTACAAGCTGTGGTTCAAATGGCTGGGAAATGGCTTTGCAGAAAAGGACCTGGGGGTTGTGGTGGGCCAAGCTGACCATGAGCCAGCAACGGGCCCTTGCAGCAAAGAAGCCTAACAGCCTCCTGGTCTGCATTAGCAAGAAAGTACTCAGCATGTTGAGGGAGATGATCCTTCCCTTTTAGTCAGCCTTGATGAGCTCAAATCCGGAGTGCTGCATCCTACGCTAGGCCTCCCAATACAAGAGACACATCATAGAATCATAGAATGGTTTGGGTTAGAAGGGACCTTAAGGATTATATAGTTTCCACCCGTCTGCCATGGTCAGGGACACCTTCCACGAGAGCAGGTTGCGCAAAGACCCGTCCAGCCTGGCCTTCAACACTTCCAGGGACAGGGCATCCACAGCCACTCTGGGCAACCTGTTCCAGTGCCTCACCACCCTTACAGTGAAGAATGTCTGCCTTACATCTAATCAAAATCTGCCCTCTTTCAGTTTAAAGCCATTACCCCTTGTCCTATCACTATATGCCCTTGCAAAAAGTCCCTCTCCAGCTTTCTTGTAGGCCCCCTTCAGATACTGGAAGGCTGCTGTAAGGTCTCCCCTGAGCCTTCTCTTCTCCAAGCTGAACAACCCCAACTCTCTCAGCCTGTCTTCATAGGAGAAGTGCTCCAGCCCTCTGATCATCTTCGTGGCCCTTGTCTGGACTCGCTCCAACAGGTCCATGTCCTTCTTATGCTGTGGGCCCTAGAGCTGAAGGCAGTACTCCAGGTGGGGTCTCACCAGAGTGGAGTAGAGGGGGAGAATCACCTCCCTCGGCCCGCTGGTCATGCTTCTTTTGATGCGGCCCAGGATACGGTTGGCTTTCTGGGCTGCAACACACGTGGCCGAGTCGTGTTGAGCTTCTCATCAACCAACATCCCCAAGCCCTTCTTCTCAGGGCTGCTCTCAATCCACTCATCGCCCGGCCTGTATTTGTGCTTGGGATTGCCCTGACCTGTATGCAGGACCTTGCACTTGGCCTTGTTGCACTTCATGAGGTTTGCACAGGCCCACCTCTCAAGCCTTTCAAGGTTCCTCTGGATGGCAGACTGGAAGGAGTCCAAGAAAGGGGCACAAAGATGATTAAGAGATTGGAGCACTGATCATATGAGGAGAGGCTGTGAGAGCTGGGCTTGTTCAGCCTGTAGAGGAGAAGGCTCAGGTGGATCTTATCAATGTGTACAAATACCTGATGGGAGGGTGAAAAGAAGATGGAGCCAGACTGTTCTCAGTGGTGACCAGTGATAGGGCAAGAGGCAATGGGCACAAACTGAAACACAGGAAAATCCTTTTAAACATAAGAAAAATTGTCTTTCTGTGAAGGCGGTCAAACGTTGTAACAGGTTGCCCAGAGAGGCTGTAGGGTCTGCAGTCTTGGATATATTAGAAATCCAAGTGGACATCACCCTGAACAACGTGCTGTAGGTCACCTTGCTTTCAGTGGGGCAGTGGTGTCATTGAATTTGACTTGCAGAAGTCTCTTCCAGCCTCAATGATTCTGTGATTCTGTGACCTGGATATAATCAGAAAAGTCCTCACTGTAAGCACCACCCCACAGAACTTGTACTTTTATAACAAGAATAATGCCACAGCAGATATTCTAGAGTCCTGCTTTTCTGGAATAACCCACCTATTCAATTGCTTCCTCTCAAAAAGAATCACTGCTGAAATTCGTGGTGATCACAGGGAGCATACTGTGACAGGAGCGGCTGGTTTATCTGTGGGTAGTCCTGTTGCTCTCATAATTACACTACTAGCCAAGATAGCTCTAACCTAGTTTCTTGAGGTGTATTGCTCCCACTGCTTGATAACCATGGACAGGTTATTCATAATTCATGGGACGTCTGTTTTTAAAGAACTTGATGACCTGTCAGATTTGCCCCCTGAGATGGTAGATATCTAACATTGTCTGTCTCTCCTAAAAATAAATTATTTGTAAATTTTCTTCTTTGGAAAGGAGTGATAATGCACCTTCACACAATTCTGAGATTTGGGGATTTATGAAAATCACTTGGGATGACCAATGAACTTTAATTTATATTTAGGATTTGTTGCTTGCTGCACAGTTGAACAATTAATACCATCATTATTACAGAACACACCACCCTCCCCCAATTCTTTATCGGTGGTGTTTATTGACATTCATCCACAAGTCTTTTTTTAAAAAATGAAACTCTATTCAAGGATCTTCCCTTCCTTCTGACTTTACTTAGTATTTGCCACCTCTCTGTTCCTTGTGGGTGTTTCTGTATCCTGTGTTAATACAGTCAAACACACACAAATGTTCCTTCTTTTCTCCAAGATACCTGTCTATTAGATGATCAGGTGAATTCACTGGTGAACAACTTACAAATTTGGTTTGATACTGAGGTGTCCTTTTGTTTATCTTTAATATGATTTTGTGCATAAAAGTGCAGAGGACAACTTGGCTTGATTTTCAGAAGCAGGACTTTGAATCCTGAGGTGCAGAAAGCCTTAGAGGACCCTGTCCAGAATTGCTTGCTCGTAGTTGCCCAGGACGTGCGGAAGCACACCAAGCTCTAGCATGTTCTGCCTGTTTGTTAAACTGCCTTGCCATTTCCAAGGCCAATTTTTGAGGAAGTTGCAATATAAAATACTGTTGGCACAAACTGTAATCCGTGCGATCATTTGGGTTCTATTTCCAGTAAAGCAAGCAGACTGCCATTAGTAACAAGCCTATGTCGTTAAAAAAAAAAATTTAATTTATAACTATGGTGGAAGGGTGGCATGGATATTATTCCTATATCAAAATTATTCAGATTGTGCCTTCAAATATGAAAATATCTTTGATATGACAAGCTATAGAAATCTCCTCTTTTAAGAATGAGCTTTAGTTGGTGAGAAATTCTGGCTGAAACAAACTAAAGAATCCAGTAGTACAGACTGGGCGAGGACCTGCATCTTGTCATCTCCTAGACTCTGGTCTGGAGGTGGGTGAAGTGGGAACCTTTTAACCAGCTCCAATAATGTTTTTGTTGTGCAGGCATTTGTCTGTGTTTACAGTGAATTCAGAGCATGCTTCCACTGCTGGTCCAAACAAACCGCTCCCCTGAGAGCTGGCTCGAGGCAGGAATACTGGGACGTAGCCCTGCAAGCTGTCCGCATCTCCCAGCCCTAAAGCTATACAGGGGAGGGAAGAAACAACTCTACAGTTTTCAGGCCCACTATGCTGAGCCTGGCAGCTTTCCTGGCTCCCATATTCTTGGGGTCTTTCTGCCCATGCTCCAAGTGTCTTGCAGACATGCCAAAGGGCAGCCTGCTCGCTGCAGTCGGGTCATGGAGAGGTACCGTGTGGTAAGGAGTGCTGGTGCCCCTGGCGTGGCCTGGGCCCGCTGGGAATTCACGGTTGCTGTTTGGTTGCTCTGCGACATAAGCAAACTGCAAATGACCCTGAAGCCAGTACCCTTATGGTGCCCATGCACACGTCTAATTTATGGCTATCGCGTGCTGTTAGAGTCATTGCACCTTCATGCTCTTCACCAATTAGGAAGAAAGGCAGTAAAAGAAAATCTCTTACTTTATCACACACAAATATCCACTTCTGAAACAATGTTTTTTGGTAGTAGTTTATAATAATTTGTCAAAAGCATTTCTATTCCCTCTGTGTTGAAATTGCTGATAATTCATGCGTGTAGTTGCTTTCACCATACCCAAAATATTTAAAAAGTTGAAGAAGAATCCAGGAAGACTTTCAAATTATTTTATGTCTTTTGTTTTAAAGTTACCACTGATAAATATTTCTGTTTACAATTTCAGAGAGTAGTCCTATGGACTGTCACTGTGTTCCCACTCTTCTAGATAATTACTTGCCCTAAGATATTGCTTTCGGAGCAAGGGAGAAATTTCCAATATCTTATTTTTAAAGACCTGCAAAATTAACTTGTAGATTTCTGCTGAGCCTTGCACATTTCAAATGTCGAACTGTGAGATAAAACTACAAATTTTATCTGAGTTAGTCCTGCTTTCTGAACTGCAATTACTGTTGTCTGCCTGTAGGAAGAGAACTAGCTCTGTTGGAGTAAGATGCAGATCTGCATTGCTAGTGTTTCTGTAATATCCATCTTGTATGCTGGTGGCATGCTAGAATAAATTGATCTGGTTCATGCACAGATTTACTTCTTAATGAAAAAAAGTTTAATTAAGAAGATCAACGTTAATTTAAAGTAATTAAAAACCCCTTAACATATTGTTGTAGATCTGTTAGTGCTAAAAAGCTTGTTGTGTGTTCAAGCCTGATAACATGAATATTGACATATGAACCCATGTTATGTTTGCTTATAATATTCTTTGCTGACATCAGAAACATATAAGAGGCATGAAACCTGACCAGCTTTTATTTTGATGGAGTTGGCCTCTATCTTTGTCATTTCTTTGCTGTTTTATTGACTGCAAGTTTTAGCCAAAACGGAGAGAAAGGATGAGAGGCTGAGAAAGTCAGCATTTATAGGGAGCCCAGTGGGACTATATTCACTTTGAATGCAAAAACAGGGAAAGCCATGCCTCTCTGACTTGTATTGCCTAGTTTCTCCTCCATATACAGGTACAACACAGGTTCAGTCTTAATTGTTGGTATTATTTCTAGTGGCTGCCTTCCAAATTTTTTCCTCTCAAACAGGACACTGCCGCATTATCAGTTGGGGATTTCCTTTGTTATGTTTAGTACTTTCAGGCTCTGACACATCGCGTAGAGAAATAATGGTTATAAAGTAGACATTAGGAAAAATCTGTTAGTGACAGATAGCTTGGGGGAATTGTAAAGTCTCCAAGAAGGGACATCTGTGGGAACAGGTTAGATAAGCATCTGTCTGGGTACCTTTCTGTACCATCACTCCTGGGCAGGGTGGTGTCAGGTACCGGGTGACCTAATGCTCCCTCCCAGCCCTTCTTTCCTCTCATTCTACATGTTACGCTTTTTACGTACTAATGAGCTCCAGGTTTCATCCCAAAGTTGATCTTTCTGGCAATGGGGATTTGTGTATTAGGTTTTTTTTTAACAACGTGGCTGTTACTTCACTTGAGTTTAAAATGTTATTCATGTTTTCAATGGAGGTGGATAACTAAAGAAAAAATTAACCAGATTCATAATTGCTGTAGATTTGTTTTGTTCCACTGAAGTCTAGGCAGTAATCCCAATTTTACTCCATCTAAGGATGTGAACCAGCATTTCATGTGCACCAAGACGTTCATTAAAGACAGTGATAAAGGCAACAAGCTTTTCAAGTGAGTAGGTAATGGAGGTGGGCATTTCTGGAGGCTGACAATGCTATAGACACAAACCTATTTGCCTATGATTTTTAATATGCTATCAGATGGGTGTGCATAGATATTTGAACTTTTTGAAGTGACAAATTTTAACATCCTTAGAAATTAAATGTGATGTTTAAGAAAGTTACTGAGTGTTAATGGATTTTTTCATTTGTTTTTTATATACTGGGTTTCATTCTAAAGCAATTCAGGAAAACAACAGAGGAAGCTATAAACATTTTGCAAATATTAAGATGAAGTTCCAGAAGAACTAATGAGCATGTAATTGGAAACACAAATTTGCATACAAATTTGAACATGATATTTCAAAGCTTGCAAACATCAAAGTGTATTAAAATGACAAGCTACCCATGCCAATGTACAGGTTTTATTTTAAATGGGTGAAAGAATAAAATATAAAGGTTTTACTTGTGAGATGGCTAATTATATCAAATTGCTTTAGGCAAAAGGCAACATCAAGTCATCGTGACACACATTTGCTTTGCTTTTTTTTCCCCTGTTATTGTATGCAATTTCTGTGTACCTTGGGGGTCAGAGAAGTGAAATATGTGTCAGGCATATTAAGTTAATAGAGAGTCACAGCCTTCTATCTAGCAAATAATAGAGGCATCTCCTGCTTTGAACTCTAGGCAAATGCACACATAGGAATCACCTTCATTTCATTCATGGTGCATAGCAGAAACTAGCTCGTCTCTGCTTTGCTAACCTGAAACTCCAGCAGCTGCCCTGGCTGTGAGTGACAAAGCCTGCAAGTCTTCGAGTGGAGAGGTGCTATGCTGAAGGGAAGCTCGGGTAGGTGTCACCTCTCTAGCCAAAGACAGCACACACTGATGCTGCAGCACCACTTGGCTTCACTCTGACCAAGGCTCACCCTCTGAACTTCCCCGACTCTCCTATTTGCCTTTGCAAGTGGGGAAATTGGGAGCCAGAATGGATTCAGGGTTGTACTGCTGTGCTCGTATATTCTCATGCTGAGTCGATGCTGCTGCACTTGGCTATATGAGCTTCCTGGCTCATGTCACACTAACTCGGGGTTTTCTGCACCATATTTCATTGCTACCTGCCACTTCCTTGGTATGTTCTGCTTTGTATCAGGACTGTACTAAATTCTTCATTACTAGAGTCCTCTCCTACTACCTTCACTTGGGAGCTAGAGAGGCTGTTACATCTGGCGAAGTAAAACATGCAAGTGGTATATGAAATGAGTGAGTGGTAGTACCCAGTTTTTGACTAACACTTGGATGTGCAAAGTAATCACCTGTGTAGTTGGCAAGAGGTTAAAAAAAAAGGGCTTGTGCAGAAAAGTAGAGAATAAATAGTGATGGGCTTTTAAAGGCAGTGAAGAATGTCAGACAGATTCCTCACATCTGCGGGGGACACCAGGTCATGGCAAGCATTATTAATGTGTGAATTTTCTGCAGTCTTTAAATGCAACTGCACCTGAGAGTTCAGCAGGTTTAGTGGTGTAATGCATGGCAGCAATTTAGCAGAACTGTAAGAAAAGCGTGGATCGGTGCTCCTCTCTTGACTTGAATTCCAAACAGAAATATATCAGAGAAATTCAATACTAATACAGCAGGGTTCTTACATATTGACTTTGTCTACTTACTGGCCTTCATCACTGAGGCTTGGTGAGAGAGAATGTATATGTGTGTATATATATATGAGGTGGCACTTAGTGGTGAGAAACAGCCTGGCTGTGAAGGCTAAACAAGGCCAGCTCTTTTCTGCACCTATCTAGTAAGAGGCAACAGGATGAAAGTGAAGCTGATGATAGCATAAACAGCTGCCACAAAAAAACCTGTTTCAGTAAAATGCACTAAGTGGACATAGGATAAAGTGAGTGCTGGCTCGAATTATATGGGCTAATAAGACTTTGCCTGCATAGAAAGATTGTTGATTTTGAAATGCCTCCTTTTCTATCAGTGACGTGTCGGGTTTAGCTAGAGTAGAAGGTAGTTTCCTGTTGTTTTGCTCTGTCAGTCTTGTCTAGGGCTTTTAAACCCTGTAGGACTTCAGGAAGCAAAACGGTAAGTACAGGGTTTAGCTAATATGCCTAATTTCATCCCAGAACTAGAGTGAATCTAAGTACGTGTTTAGAGTTCAGGCCAGGTGAGGATGGCTACTCAAGTCAAATCATGCTGCTTCTCCTTGAATTAGATGAAACCAGTAGCAGGAATCATGTAAGGTAGTGTTTGCAGCATAGGACTTAATATCCTTCAAAGCTCTTCATGGAGCTATGCGTAAACTAGCAATTTTGTATAGTTTTTATTCATGCTTAATTTTCGAACAACAAAAAACTTAGGAAAAATCAAAATTAATACATGATTTACTGAGTTAAAAAAGAGCCGGCGTTAGGTATAAGGGCGCAGCCGCTGCTCTTCTCAGATCATGCATTTTGTGTTTCTCTTTATTCTGCCTCTGTGCTAAATGTAGGAACTGCTGTCTTGTAATCTTCATGGAACTATGTCCATCAGGGCTCTCCAGCACCATGCAGAGTAATATTGTGAGTAATTTATAGAGAGAAGCAATTATGTGAGGCTAAAGCCTGTGTCAGTGTTAAAAAAAAAAAAAAAAGCCATTTAGCATGCAGAGCAGGAAGTTTTGCCAGATTTATCTCCCCAAGTTTCCTTAGCATGTTGCTCTCCATAACAAGAAGTCACTGGTTGGCTATAGAGGGGTGAGAGTTTCCCTCAGGATTCTGCACCTCTGTGGAAAAGTGATTCCCCATAGAAAGGTGGGTACTTGCCACATGACTACAAAGGTCTTCAAGATGCCATAATCCATCCCCTGCACCAATACAAACATCCCTGACGTCAGTGGCACAGAGCTAAAATAAATGTTTTTCTGCCATGAGCTATAGCACAAAATGGCTGAGATGTAGAAAAGTGTACATTTAAGCTGAACATCACCAAGCAATCCCTGCCAATGAAATATGCTTAGGAAACTGTTTGAAAGGCATGGAAGTATCAATCTTCAGGAATTCTAAAAAGACTAGATAAAATACTGCAAAAATATATGGGGGAGAGAAATGTTGTCCTATCAAGGTGACAGAGATAACCAAATGTATTTCTTTCATCTCCAGACTTCCAGGACATACTCTGTTATTTTCTATATTTAGTATATTGTAGGCTATCAAAGTCACACAGAATCATTATTTGTTTTTCTCTGGTGAGAGACAAGCTGAGTGCTTCTCAGAGCTTCCCCTGAAGCTAGTATAGTTGTGGTAGGGGGTATTTTTTAGTAGCTGCTGCTGAACATTTTGACTGAAATGTTCCACAGGATCAACATGGATGTCTTCTTTTGCTTAAATTGTGCATATAAATTGACCACTGTTTCCCTTAATCTTTTACCAAAGGTTTCCTGGAACTTTTAAGCAGAAGGAAAAAGGGAGTTTGAGGGTGGTTTGGTGGGTTTTTTTGTCTTCTCTGCGTTGTTCTTTTTTTGCCTCCAAAGTAGGAAAGCATGGTCCTTGTAACCTTGTGGGATGTTGATCAAGATTTGCAGGATCTGGCTGGTAACTTCCAAGTGGCATTGCAATTACCAGATACAGTCCCACCTAGAATAACACTTCCTGATGTCTAACAAGCATGCCATTTTGAAACTTTGGAAAAACCCAAATACTTAAAAATTCTGATCGATTAGAAAGGATTTGCTAGGTTTTTTCCTCTTGCTTCTCCCCTGTGCCCTCCTTTCTTTCTCTGCCTTCTGTGCTTGCAGAATATATGAGAAAAGCTCTAGAGTCAAAGAAATTCCCTCAGCATTCTTTAGACATTATAGTGCTGTGTTGGTAACACAACATATACACAGCAGTGTGGGGAACACAGCCAGCATCTCGGGGCCTCAAATCCATGCATTTCCTCTTGAACCTCACAAGATCCCTCATATCACTACTCTGTCTTGCACATCTTCCATCTAAGCCTGCGCTATGTCCTTAACAAATTATCAGTGACTATTTGTAACACTACAGAGCCTTAGCAAGGTCTTTGGGGTGCAAGATCCATCATTTAATTCTGTATTTGGACATCTGCTCAGACAGTGAAGGCCTCATGGTGTTACTTTTCACACATTTAGATGGATTTTTTTTCCTCCTGGCTTTGCGGCTGTGTGTCTTGTTAGTTCCTTCACTTTTCAAGCAACACTAAATCATGTGCAAAGAAACCTGCTAGTCCTTCTAGGCATGATTTGGGGAAAGGCCAGTTGGCTGGAGCACATCTGACCTACTGGTTTTCTCTTGGGGCCTCTTTCCCAACACTGAATCCATGCGCAAAGGGGAAGGCCATGGTGGGTGGGTGCTGTACCCAGATGTGGCCAGACCCAGGAGCTGCTGAGTTGCCTTTGTATGACAGGGGGAGGCATCCTGGTATTCTGGGCCCACCTGAAAAAACACTGGACTATGCTGGTCTACCCCTGCTGGAAAGCAGAAAATAGATTCTTTACTGAAATTTTGTTTCCTAGTATAAAGTAAACCAGAGTAATATTTAGTATCATAATATTTTGTAACAATATTTAGTATCAAAAATAGATTCTTCCACAACAGAAATACCTAAAATGGGTTTGATGATGAATATTTTGGTAACTGACTGAGCTGAAAGACTCTGAAGGTTGGACTGCTGTATTGCTTCTCATTGCTTTATACAACAGTCATCAACAACTGCATTAGTCACCTGCAATCATTGAGGTGCCAGTGACCCTGCACCTCCTACTCCCAGAGCAGGGAAGCTAACAAGTTTTGTATCACAAGAGATTGTACCCCTCTTCACTGACACAAAGCAGATGTTGCTAGCAAGAAACTTGCGTATTTAGCCAGGTGATGTAGCCAAACTAGATATGCTTTCCCTCCAATTTTTGAAGTTTCTTTTCCCATAATCTCCCAAGTTTAGAAGGACTCAGGTGTGAGTGCCCTGTGTGCACGCTGAGTCTAAGATACTCCTTGCCATTGTTAACAAGTGCTCAAGAAACCAGCTCTTCTCACAAGGAAAATATATTTGTTTGTTGGATTGCCTCTCCTCATCAGTTTGTGGACTTACTTTGCAGATTGTTAGAAAAGCTATCTGAGCCCTGCCAGTTTGTATACCTAGGTCTCAGTGTGTTGTAAATTACAAGTATGTTAAAAGTTGTTTTGCATCTAGGTTAATATTGATGCTAAACATTACCTATAGCCTATGTTTACTTTTTGTTGTGAAACTGTTGCTAGGATGGCTGATGAAGATTATCAGCCTCCTTTTCTGTGGATAACTACTATCACCTATTTAAAAAAAAAAAGTAAGTAATTAAGATAAGATAACACCTTTTAAAGTATAACACCTATTACAAAATGCAAGAGGTGTCTGTCAGTAAGCCAGCCACCTGTGAGGATCATTTTAAAGCAGACGCTGAAGAAATAATTTAGCCAAAAAGTCAAATCATGGCATTATCCTGGAAAATATCACCTGATGTTTATTATTACAGTAGTTATGACCCCCAGTCATTTGTGCATTCATAGTTATTTGTGCTCACTCTTTTGAATGAAATATTCATTATGGAAAGGTGCTTTCTGGCATACGTGGGTGCAAAAGAAAGTTGCTGCAACACGGATTAGTCTATTTTGGTCCAAATAAACCACTGACTTTCACTGTTACTGTGTTTGCCATCTTGCATATTCTGCGTATAGAGTGATCTGCTATAGGGGAACAGATGTTGTCTGTTGGAAATGGATATGCAGAAAGGCATAACTTCTTTCTGGTACAGCTTCAGGTGTTGAATTAGAGATAGTTGCATATACAAATCAATCCATTTGCAGTGTTTTCTTTAAAATCTGCTCAGTATGTTTTGCCTAGGTCAGTTGAGAGGACTAATGTGAGAAGTCTCAGTTTTCTCTCAGTAGTTGCCCTAGGAAATGTAGTGAAGGGTAAGTAGTGGCATTATTTCCCACTCCAAAGCTAATGGTAACCATGTTGGTTTGGGGTTTGATATTTCTTATACCTGGTACTTACTTATAGCACATCTTAGGGAGCACAACTCTTGCCCACCAGACTGAAAAAGTATTATGGGGAAGGATGAGCAACCTGTTCACCATGAACAAGGTCCTTGGTGGATCTTGTCTTTATTTCCATGCAGAGCTTGATTTTTAACAGGTTTCCCCTACTACTACCTCACCTCCAAGGAAAAGTGTTTTCTTTTAATAAGTTATTTTCCAAACTAGTAAAAATATGCTTCAAAAAGTCAATTCTTGATCATGTTGCCAGTGATCTTCACAATGAATACGAGTTGAAGGGGTTTGGCACCTGGATGAAGTATTTATTTTTAAGCATTTTCCTGTTTATATATTATGTCATTAGCATAATTTTGAAATTTCAGAGGAAAAACATGGGCTTTTCCTCAATATGCATTTTTCCTTAATATTAGGTCAACTGATGACTGATCAAAAAAAAAATCGTTTGCAAGAGGTGCTGCTCTTCAGGTTATTCTTGGGATACCTGATAAAATATTGCGAGGTTCAGGGCATTTAATTTACATTATTTATCCCTGTTCTGAAGATTTTGTCCAGGGCATGAGGACTACTGCTTTTACAAATTCTGAAATTCATGAACTAAGTGCATTTTGAAAAATATATTAGAAGATTTTTTTTCTATCTTTTATTTGCTATGTCTACCTCATCTATGAATCTGGAAACAGTGATGAGCATGAATATACATTAGTAGTATCAAAGTAGATGGTAGCATTAAAATTTACTTTTGAATTCTGCCAAATAGGTTTTTTTTTTTTCAATATCTTGCTTTCTAACAATCTATTTATTTTATATGATAGAAAGTTATACTAGTAAATTCTATACTTCAAAGGATTTTCTGGGCTATATTTTAGAAAGCTCTCCAGGCTTCATTTTTAGCTGTGTATATGAGTTTTTACAGTCCCACGTAAGGTTAGTTTATTTTGCAATATGTGAAATATACATTGTGGAAAGAGCCCTTAAGGGCTAAATTAAATCCCACCAGCTTTCAAAGCAGAGCTCCTAATTACTGTCAACCCCTGACTACAGATAAATTAGAATAGAATAGACTATTTCAGTTGGAAGGGACCTACAATGATCATCTAGTCCAACTGCCTGACCACTTAAGGCCTGACCAAAAGTTAAAGTATGTTATTAAGGGCATTGTCCAAGTGCCTCTTAAACACTGACAGGCTTGGGGCATCAACCATCTCTCTAGGAAGCCTGTTCCAGTGTTTGACCACCCTCTTGGTAAATAAATGCTTCCAGTGTCCAGACCGAACCTCCCCTGGCGCAGCTTTGAACCATTCCCACACACCCTGTCACTGGATCCCAGGGAGCAGAGCTCAGCACTTCCCTCTCCACGTCCCCTACTCAGGAAGCTGCAGAGAGCAATGAGGTCACCCCTCAGCATCCTTTTCTCCAAACCAGACAAGCCCAAAGTCCTTTAGCTGCTCCTAGAAAATAAAATCTGGATTTTTATTTCCATCGGCAATTAATCATCTATTAAGGAAATAACTATTAAAATAAAAGTGAACATGAGGAAGACATAACTCTGGATGAGAAAATAATAACATTTAATGTGTTGTGAATTACATACACACAGTTAAGTCCTTTGCTATATTGAGGCCAGAATGCTTAGGCTTAAAGAATAAACTCAGAGGGATAAAATGATGGAGGGGGGTGGAAAAACCAGGAAACAATGGTAAAATGGCCTTTGTGCTAACAACCATGCTTGTTTTCCTCTTTCAAGTTTTATAACTAGTGTCTAGAATCAGCAGACAACTTGTTGAGCTATATCTTGCCTGCAACAAAGCTCAAAACAGCTCTTTGTGAGATGGTATCAATCATACACTTGCCAGATCATTGTGCTGAACTAGAAATGCTAGAATCTCCATTGACAAATTAATGGACAATGAATGCTACCTATTAGCTAATCAAGTAGTGTCATTCCCATAAAAATAGCACTAACTCATTTCATTACCACCATCCCTTCAGTCCAAGCGTTGCAACTAAAATAGAGGATGCAGCTCAGACCTGCAATCTAGCGATAATAACACGTAGCTGATTTGGCTGTTGAAAGTGGAGATAAATGTTCCATTGAGTATTGAGAGTACAGAATTGGGGAAGAATAAATGTGCCAAAAGGTTATTTATAGATAGTAAGACAAAAGTTGCAACAGTAAAACTTAATACAGAAGTTAGCCCTCCTAGCCATCTTTTCAGCTCCTGCTCAGTGGTTTGAACAGTAGACACTCGTATTACATAGAATTAGCTATTTCTTTTTACAGGGAGAGCTCTCACCCACTTCCTTT
The DNA here is from genome assembly GCA_034782735.1 of Sagittarius serpentarius. Taxonomy (NCBI): domain Eukaryota; kingdom Metazoa; phylum Chordata; class Aves; order Accipitriformes; family Sagittariidae; genus Sagittarius; species Sagittarius serpentarius. The sequence continues at coordinate 1,488,104 of JAVKLA010000093.1, forward strand.
CTTTTACCTTTCTGTCAAGTGGCTAAGAATAGGTGTTTCTAGACTATTGATCCACATGGGCCACTGGTCTCTTCCACTATGGGAGTTCACCATGGTGAATGCATGTAGGTGCCCATGGCTCCCTACATCAGGTACTGAAACGTGTGATTAGAGGTCAGAAAATATCCACAGTACCTTTCAGCCATTGTTTTCTCATCCTGCTTTTTAATGCATTTTTCTTAGAAGTCAGCGTAAGAACAACTTTGAGGCCTGTGAATCCAACGAAGAAAAGCAACGTCCTCATTTGGATCTCAATTACTTGTCTCTTGGGCTCCACCCGATTGGAGACAAAGAGGTCTGAGTTCTCACCTGACTTGTGTCATGGCCAAATCCTTAGAGGAACAACCTAGATATTTCTTGCTTTATCATTTTTAAATACATGCTGTGACAAGCCTCCATTCATTTTCCAGGAAGGTACTTGTTCTTGTCTATAGAGAATGAAACTGGGAATTTAAGTTTCAGTTGCAACCCTGGAAGGTGAAAATGAGGGAAGTGTTTTAAAAATTACATCTTCCAAGCAACAGCCCTTTCTGAGTCTTGGTGCCAACTTTAGTATTTGTTACTAGGAAAGTGAAAACTATACCCTGGCTTTTTGTTTTGAAAGTGCTATGAAATTATCGCTATCATTTGAGGAGAAAATATAAGTCTCTTCTGTGGGGGAAGGAAAAGGCCTATTAAAATATTATTTTTCCTCAGTTGCCATTTATTCCCAAGAACATTATTTTGATAAGCAGCTTGAAATAATTTCTTTTAATCCTGGGGTCCTTCTGATTATTTAAGTCTTTTTCACATGCCATTTACAGTATGTAGTTTAAAAAACAGTTTCAGCCCAAATCGGTCTGCTTGTTTCCACAAGGAGACATTGCTTCTTGGGTGTAAAAGCGGAGTGTTTTGCCTCAATGAGCACTGCAGATTTTAGCTCTAGCTCTGATTATTAAACACAATCCTGTTTTAGTGCACCATAGTTTTTACTTGCAGTGAAAACTTAGTGCTGTAAAAGTAATATTTTTTGAATTAATTAAAAAAGTAAAACATCACCTAGTTTAAATGACTCACAGTAGCTTACTTAGGGTGGATTATCATCTTACATTTCACCTTTATATCATCTTAATGTTATTTCTGTCCTAGGCAGTGTAATAAGCTACTCCATTTAAATAAGCTCATTGCTTGAATATTGGAAAGAAAATTGAGTAAAAAGTCATTTTAAAAGTCAAGTTTAGAGCAGCTCACACTTCCCCTTATATGTATCTGGCCTGATATAATGAAACTGGATTCTCAGAAATTACATGCTAGTAAGAAAAGGGAGAGCCACTTTTTTCCAAAAGATTTTTACAAATGATCTAAGTGTGGCACAGGTACTCCATGAGCTGCAGGCTAACAATTCCAAGCAGTTAAGAAGCCCTGGATGGGAATTTTCCATCCAGACTGGAAAATGGTGATTTGAGTAAATTGAACTTTGTGAATCCTATTGACACTTTCGATTCAGCACAGATAATGAGCAGGTTTGCCTAACGGGGTTCTTGCCAGACAGCAGCCTGGAAGGTAAGCAGACTGTCTGGGATCTCCATTAGCAGCTCTGTGCTTTCCAGTGTCCAGGTGGTATTTCAGTCTACCTGCAGTCTGAAGATACATAGGCAAATCCCAATCTGGCTGATTTGCTTTCTGGTTCCTGCCTTGCCTGGCCTCTTACAATTTCCCTTGTCTCCCTGTATAGTGATGAAGTTTGTCAACATATTTCCATTCTGCACAAAATTTTATGTTTACATCGTTAGTATTAAAAATATTTGTCATAATGAGAACTCTCCGGTAGAATGGAAATTCCAATTCCTACTAGTAAAAGAGAGAAGTGATCCAGGGACCTTGTGGCCTTTTCGGTGCTGTGCAGTATGTTTACATATTTCTTGAATTAGGAAAGCTGTTAAGTAAGTGCTTAAGCAAACCTCTCTTTAGGAAAGTGTTCAATCAATAGGGAACAAATAGTTGAATGGCAAGAGGAAAGTATTCAATCAATAGGGAACAAATGCTTGAATGGCAAGAGCAACTCAACTGAAAATAAAGAGATGTTTTCCCTCTAGATTATTTTTTGGGGTCACTTGTGACAAAAGGAAGGTGGAAATGTGCCTCTTGAGCTGGATGAGCTTTGCAGTGCGTGACTGGAATTTCATATATACCTGGAGGGGTTTCTGTCAATGCAGGGGACTGTGAGCGAGCTGTGGAAACGTAATCCTGGGACAGCCTCTCAGGAGGTTTCTCTCCTCAAAGTCTAAGCCCTTCAGCCAGGAATACCCAGCTGGTGTCCTGCATCGGGAGTGTTAAGGAGCAAGAAATGTAAGCGTCATACTTCTTATTGTTGTGCTTATAAAGGACAAAAATTAAACCTAAATGAAGGAGAGAAAACCTAGGTCATGGCGAAGCAAACTCCACTGGAATCTCCTCATGCACCATCCCCCCAGCCGCTCCATGGGAAATGTGGCTTGCCTCCACTCTCCTCCACTTGTGTGACTATCATGTCCAAATGCCGAACCTGCTCACCAGCACCAAACTGCCACAGCTCTCCCACAGGAGAGTCAGTGGTCATACCGTAAGAGCTTCTGCTAGCCACCCTCAAACATAGGCTTTAATAAATGAATTTCCAGCTGTTAAAGAAATTCTGCACCTTGTATCCTCAGCTTACTTATGATCATGCTTAATTCTCAGCCTATGCGTAGGCGTCTCAAAGGCATCATGTTGTTCTTGTGTATATATGACTGCGGAGTTGTTCAGGTCCCAGGACAAAACAGTGATGAAGTCCAGGTCAGTCCTTTCCAAACAGGGCTCAGCCATGCCTACCCCGGACAAACGCCCTTAAGCCTTTTCTCTTCATGCAAATGTAGGGGATGCAGATGCCTGAAAGGCTCCCTCTCTTCCTGTGTGTCTCAGTACTGATCCAGTGAACCTGTGTCGTGCATGCCCTGCGTATTGCCTTGTGTTGTACATAGACTGGTATGTCTCAAGATTAGACAAGTAGCTCTCCTAGCAATTCATGTTCTGGAATCTGGTGTGATTTGGTGACCAACACGTTTAGAAACGTTTTCCTTCTTAATAAGCCATCGGAACCGTTGCTGGTTTTCTTCATTGCTGAAACAAGCATAAGAAAATGCATTAGTTCTGGAAATTGTGAGAGGGAGCAGAGTTGCTGATTGACTGATATTTTGATAACATGTTCTAGAATAATTGTTTTTGGAAGATGATAGCACAACAAGGCAGCACAAGTTTTGTAGTTGCTGGTGCAAGTTCCAGTGAAATCACCTCTGTAAGGGCCCCTCTCTCCTTTTTGCAATCATGCTAAATTTGATTGTGCTGCACTGATTATAAACTAGACCAAACTCCGTGGTTATTAACATTCCAGTCAGGATACATACTGAGTGATGGTGTTGCTGAGAGGTATAATTTTGAAACAGAGTGAAATTGCTAGCTGCGTAACAAGTCTATCTCTGTGTGTCCTTCACAATTATATGCGTAGGTGAGTGTACAAATGCACTCCCAAGTGTGCGTGTGCATACAAAAGCCCTAGGTACACATGCATGAAAATGAAAAATGTCTAGTTCTGTTCAAATCTGGACTCCAGTGTGAATTTTGCTGTCTGGCAGCCAGACTGGTACCTCAGCTTTTGAGGCTGACCATTGCTCTGCAGTACAGTCTGATGGAGCAGAGACTCTAATCTGGATTTCCTGCCTCTCAGATGACTTCTCTCCTGATCTTAGTCACTCTCTTGTACACGTGGTACAACAAATTGTTGTAGAAATTGGTGCATCTGTGCAAAAAATTGTCTTTGAAGAAATGCTCCAATTCTCTCTAAAAATTACCACTAACTTTTACAATAAGCCGTCTTTAAAATGAAATGCTTTCCCATTTAAACTGTTCCTTGTAAAAAGGGTTTAGAAGAAATATGATTCAGATATTGACTATTTTACGTTCTACCAGGAAGAAGAACGGGAGCAAGGAGGTGTTTGTGACCCAGAAAATGTTTTGTTTGTCAGCACGATCTCAGCTGTTTGGTCCCAAACCTTCCCTGTTTGACATAAACATAAGTGTGACCTGCTAGAGATTGTTGTGCCAGACAGGAGTATAACAGTGGCTGTAAGGTCAGTGAGAAAAGCAGGAAGAGAAAGAGGAGGAGCCAGTGAGATGTGGCTATAGCTACTGCCATTTTTATAGGAAAATGAAGAATGGGATTGTGATGGTAAAGTGATAAAAGACATTAGCAGCATTCAAGCATGCACAATCAGTGTGAGGAGACAATAAGCCACCCAGGAAAATACAGCTGTTATAGTCATGGAATATTTTGTGTTGGAAGTGACATCGTCTAGTCCAACCATCTGATCAAAGCAGGGCCAACTTCAAAGCAAGGTCTATCTGTCTTGTACTTGGGTGCCCAAACGGGATGGAGTACTGCAGTTACGGTCTCACAGGTCTCAAACAGGGGGAATAACCACTTCCATTGATCTGCTGGATACACTCCAAATAATGCAGCCCAGGATCTTAAGTCAGTTCCTGCAGCAAACAGTGTCTCCAAAGACCCAGGAGGACCTGGAGCAGTGGCACAGCCTCTGGAGAAAGAGGTTTGTTGTAACTCAGGTTCTCCTCTTGATGAGAACTTGCCTGGAATGGCAGGTAGCCTAAGCAAGGCTACAGGCCAGAAGATTTCATCATTAGGATCTACAAGTTACCTTCTTGCTCAGCTTAGGCCCCAAGCTTCTACTGACATCATTTCTCTCACTTTTCCTTCCTTCTTTCTTTCTTTTTTTTTTTTCCCCTCCTTAAAAATGCTGGGGGGACTGTTGTGTTACACCGCTTCGGTCTTTGCACCTTTTCACATTGCACATAGGGACACATTGACCCATATACACTGTGGTTCCTTTCTAAAGCTCTGGCAACGCAAAGCAACCATAAGCCATCCTAACTCCTAAGTTACGATAGGTTCATGACTGCTTTAGTCAATGCTGTGCTGCAGAGGACATAGAGGATTGCAGTGACTCCTGTTCTTAATCTTTCAGCGGCTGAGAGTTCACCCTGAGGCAGATAGATGCTCAGAGATTCATTCTGATGTTGCTTGTACCTCGGTAAGTCAGGAGTAACTTCAAGGCAGTAAATTGAATTGTGTTGTGGGTGGGGGCAAGAGGCCAGAACAGATTACATTTCACCTTTTTTTTTCCCTAGGCATTTACTTTTTTTTAATTATTTAATTTAGAAGGGGATTAGAATTCTTCTTTGAGCTGCTCTTCTACCCATCTTTATTATTTGCTTTTCTTTTGTTTGCTGCCAATACATGATGTTTTCTTTCTTAATAACTTGCTAGCATGGTATTTTTTCTTAAAATGTATTCAGATCACAACAATTTTCTGGCAAAGAAAAGCATGAAATTCACTGCCCTTGAAATCTGCATCCGTATGGAGGAAAATATACCCTTTCATATTTCACTGTCAGAAAAGAATAGTAGCCATGGAGTTATACTTAGGTATTGAACCTTGCAATATTCAAAAGAGGAGCAAAATAATATATAAAGGATGCTGATTTTTCTCTCACTTATGCAGCATGTATATTATTTAACTGACCATGGACAGATAATAATTTGTTATAAAAACCTGCATGTGTTTGTTTCAGAGTAACGTAGGAGGATGACGCTGAATAGACTGTCCTTACTGTCCATATGGCTGTGGTCTCAGACTCCCTAACAGCCTTCTAGCCAGTTAGAAAGCTGGAGAAAAAGCATCAGATTTCCAAGTCTGTCTCACTTTCTTTGCCCTGAATGCTAATCCTGCTTTAAGGTAGAAAACAACTTCTTGAAATATTGCATAAATATAAATGCTTAGCACATACTTTGTGCTTCTGTTCTTCAAGCCGTTCTATAATTTTCATACATTACACAGAGACTGGCAGAAATTCAGAAATTATGTGGGCATCAGACTTGTGAAGAGAATCTGTAGATCCTATGGATAACACAATTATTATTTAATTTACCTACCTGGGAACAGCAAGATAGAGCTCAGAATTCATTGATTTGTGTGAACGAGACCTACAAGTTTTCTCTGCTGTCTCTTGACTTTGGGAATGTGAACTTCATATGAGCTGGGGAACAACTGTTCCTGAACAAAGAACTGACTGGGAACTAAATCTGTTGATTTCTATAAATGAGCTTTCTAAATGTTGAATCTTTCTCATCTTATTTAGTGTTATGAAATTGGGTATATTAGTATATTATCTATTAGCAGTATTATAATGTCAAGAAGAAATATTGCAACCAATTTCCTCATTCATAAATGACAGAATTTGGGAAATTGTCTTGTACGATTTATAGCCAGGGGAATTTTTCAGTGCCTTCCCAAAAATAAAATTGCCCCAATTTCTCTTTACCTAGCAAGGCTACTCGCATGCAGTGACATCCTTATTTCTTTTTTAACTCAGTTTTAGCCTGCCATCCACATTCTTTATGGTACAATTGTTAACTGAGATGTTTTTTCTTCCATAGAAATGCTTCCTCATTCAAAAAAGGTTCCCTGGGAGATGCACCAGGATATACCAAGGCTAACTGGGTCCAGTGAATACTTATGTGGAAGGCAGAAGAAAGACAAGGCTGTATCGGATACTTACTTATTTCCCTTTTACCATAGTTGCTCACAAATTCCTTCTGTGTCCATTTTTGGAATTCAGCATTACCTGAGTAGCCTTTTAGCCGCCTCTGAAAACCAACAGGTTCCAAATTCTTCTCCTTCCCCGCAGTGTTAGGGTTCTAGAGGAAAATCCCTTCAGCCTAAGTCGCTCGTGCAATACGAGAGTTCATTGCTCTGCAGATGGACGCCAGCAGCACTGTGTAGCTCCTTGAGCTGAAAGATGCGCAAACTTTCCCTTGTGTAAAATTTAAAATATACATTATCCGGTTAAGCAAGATATGGGAACTTTATCATCCGCTGTTGGACAACTACTATTAAGTATTTGTTTTCCTCACTTTTTTTCCTTTAAATATTTAACTAGATGATTGTCTGATTAGTATTACCTGTCATAGGGCAGCTGTTCTCAGTGTATTATCTCATTGCCGGTATCTCTGAGGAAACTGGGTGTTCTTAGAGAGCATGTCTATGTCTTCTCTGCTAACTCCATTATTTTGTTCCATCTCAGATGAATCTCTGTTCTTTTTCCAAATACACACCCTTTCTTTCCTTTGTAAGAACCCGGGCCTAGTTTGTGATAGCGGGGGTGGTGGTGCTAGCCTTCTTTTGTTCTTCATTTCACAGGGACCATGTAGACCCCACGGTGACCATACTGCTGTATTACATGTCTCTGAAGCCAAAAAATGTTGTGTTTCTATTGACACTGCCAGTCCTCTGACTGTTTTCCTGTCACCCATCAGTGGTTGGTATCTATACTTCTGTAGTATCCTGCTGTCACAGTGAAGATTTGGGCCTGCTTCTTGGTGTGGAGAGTCAGTCAGTCCTGGATAGCTTCTGTCTTGGCTAGATTTTAATTTGTGTCTGCATTTTAGCACATACCATTAGTAAGAGCCCTGAGGCATGCCTGTTTGGCTCTTCCCCTTCTTTGCCATTACATCTGAGCACCTGATTGATGTAAGTAGCATGTTAGCAGATGGCAGATATTCTTTTCCTGTCAAATAGATAACCTGAAAAAATCATCAGCTTTTATGAAAAAAGGGCCAGAAGCCCGTTCCTTGACTGTAATTTATCAAAGTATATCTCATTTCTGTTTACACCAGGTACTCACATGGACCCGAACCTTTAATGGTTGTGCCCTGCACAATCACTGTGTTATTTCAGAGTAAATGACAAGATGACAGTTTCTTGGGCTGCCTTATTTTTCTTTCAAGAAAAAGATAATCACCATTTATCTAAAGAAAGTCTAAGCCAGTGGCGTGTCCACTGAATGAGTAAGCAGCTGCCCAGATAGCCTGTGTTTCCTCCACTCTCTGATGTAAGGCAGTCTGAGTACGACAGGGGAAAAGAACCAAGAGGCACAAGAAAGGTCAATACAGATTTTGCTTTGAATGTGGTATTAGTTCTATTGTACTTGGATATTGCACACTGGAAAAATACTTAGAAGATAAGTGAAAAGTACTTGGTTTGTTATGATGTTTCAGACAGACAAGTCAATCCTGCTTCAGGTAAGCAGCAAGTCTAATTGGCTGCATTCTCTGAAACTGGAGCTGTATCACAGAAAAATTATATGTACATTTGACTCTGTTTCTCTTTTTTTTTTTAAAGGTGTTTCAATATTTCACTGACAAATGCATAGATTTCAGTAGTGTTCTTTTGATTTTTGTCAGCTTAGATAAATGCACTTGGAAAGTACCGTAAATACAGCATTTTGCTTGAGGTATTTGTACAGGGAGTTCCATTAAATGTGTACAGCCACAGGGTAAAATTAATCTGAAATTAATAATGTAGAGCACTGCAAAAGAACTAGCAAGTGTGCTACAAAAATGGGATCTAAAAATCTCACCCAACTAAATTTTTAACATTGTACTCGGAAGGAGTGAGCAAACATTATATATTCAAGAAATGTTTGCCAAGTCTGCTGCAAGAAGTGTAGACAACTAAAAGATGTCAACAGGGAATATTGTCATAACACTAAGAATAATGTGTTATCTAGTGCTTAACACTGAACACCATGTAAACAATTAATCACAGAATAGAAACTACTGAAAACAAGCACTAGCATGTGAATTGCATTTATAGCCTTGCACTAATCAAGGAAGTTGTGTTTATTGTTTCCGATGGATAAATCTTTTTAACCTTTTTTGACATGATATGTCAGCATTTTAAACAACTGCATCATTGTGATGTTTGTGAGATCTTATTTCTGGAGGGAGAGTGAATACAAATGTTTATTTTTCTGCAGTGCGATGAACCTTGTAAAGAGACAAAAGTAATGAGAAATATGATTGCTAAACCTTAGGGTGCAATGCTGTTGTTCGTAATATATAGTCTCATATACACACATGTATAAAATAGTCATAATGCAAAGGCAGCCATTTTGCTTGACAACTTTATCACCATCTACTACACTCAGTCACCAAGTGACACACACACTGAAGTTTCAGGTATTTCATAAAATGCCAAGGCATTATTGTTTTAGTCATGGTGCAAGAACTGGTAGTGGGGGGTTTCAGTGCCCCAGTTTTGTGAAGAGAACTCTTTGTGCATGAAACAGGTTTCACAGTATGTCATCTTACAAACTTTGTGTATTTTACACCATACCTATACTTTGCAAGTTAGAGAAGAATACCCTTTCTTGATGGGAAAGGACAGTATTTTGATACAGGAGGCTAGTCTTGAATTAAGTGGAGAGAGAATCAGGCCCAAGATCTCACACGAGGTGGCCAGCTGGTGTTGCTGGGGCTAAAGGGCTGTGAGCAGTACAGGCAAAGGCCCTCACCTGGGCTGGGCTATGCACCATCAGCAGGGCTGACAGGTCACTGGCACCTGAGCTGGTGAGCAGCAGTTAGTCATTGGAGGCCAGAGCTTATCAGAGCTGGGCTTACCAGTTATCATTCCTGGTTTTCGCCCTATGCGCAAGCTGTCAGCCATCTAAGAAGCAGCCTCTTTCTCCATCCATGGAAATGAAGTGTTTCATTAGTTAGTTTAATAAGAGAAGGACTTTCTCATTGCCAGAAACAAATAAAAAATGGCCTGGTTTGCTTGCAAAGGGTTTTCCTCTAAGCTTCTGAGACCAAAGCAGGTCTCAGACTGAGAAGCAGGTCTGAGTGTTCTCTGAAAGTTCCACCTGAAGAGGCAATTATTATAAGCTTTGTTACTGAAACTTTATCTTGCTACTGGTGTTAAATGGCTTAACAATAAGGTATTATCTTTCTGCTTTGGGCAAAAGTTCTTTCCATTTTGATAGATGTCTCATCACAAAAGTTAGTATGTAAACTAGTTGATCTTGTTCACATTTGGAACTCAAGGGGAAGTTGAACTTATCTTCATTTTGTCTAAAAAGTTCTCAAAGGCGTGAAAGATTAATCTCTTATTAACATTTGCCTGCAGCTATTTCTCAAATGCATTAGTTGGTTTCTGGGAAATTAATTAATCCTAAAGGAATGATCAAGTGTTCTTAGCTTTGTGGGTTTTATACAGGACTAGGTCCTTACCAAAAGACACAATATTTCAACAGCAAAGCATTAAAGGGGTAAGTTCAGAGCAATGCAACTTGACCTTTTCAGCTTCCCAGTTCTGTAGAACTCCTATAATACTCATTTTCAAAAGTCAGAAAGTGACTATTACACCATAAAAAGCAGCAGTAAATGTGCTAATATTTCTGGTATTTAAACTGCTTTCTCATATTAAAAAGATGCACTTAGAAAGACACTGAAGTCCATATAATAATTGAATATCAAGGGAGTCAGGCCAGTCTGCAGGACCCTTTTCTGCCGATTCTTCTTCTAGTCAGGCACGTCTATCACCGACTTCCCTGCCAAAGACAAGGTGCTGAGTTTTTAATGCATTTCTGTTGAGACCTCACACTTCAGATCTCTTCAGAATTACAAACTACTGTTTTAGAGACACTGAAGTCTCTATCCCAATTTGTATTGTAAATTCCTTCTCAAGGTATTAAAGTCGTTATAAATCACTGTCTGTAGCATTCCTATTATGTTTGATAGGACAACTTCACTAACGCTGCTGCTGCTCCAGAGTAGGTATCATTAGCAAAGCCTGCAGGGAAAGCAGGGATGGAGCATTACTGGCTGTGCTGCGCTGCCTTTCGTAAACACTAGGCTCTCTCTGAGAAGTGTGAATTAAAGACCTGTAATAATGGATTTGAGTGCTAACACTAAAGGGATGAATGTCATCACTCCCTACACAGGGATGTGACATGAAGTATGAAACATAAGGGAGGAATGGAGGAAGCGTGTGAAGAAAAACTGAGAACTCGCAAAACAGGTGAAAAAGGTGGGATGCGCTCTAATAGGATACACGCAAACAAGTTTCAGTACTTAAATAGGAATAATTAATTGCACAACTAATCATTATTTCAATGATGTGAAGGTGTTAATGGCTCACATACTGAATGTGAGTCAACGATGTCATGTTGTCCAGAAAAAGGCAAGCATCCCAGTGAGGATGTTACAAGCAAGACGAGAGTCTGCAAAACAAGATAAGGCAGCCTTCTGCTTTACTTCTCACTGCCAAAGCCTCAACCATAGTACAGTGTCTGGCTGTGGGCATGCATGTTAAGAAAGATGTGGGATAGTTTTCAGCAATCCTAGAAGACAGCAGCAAGAACTATTAAGGGTATCAAAAACATGACCTGTGAGGACAGAGCTGAGGAACAGGGCTTTAGCTGGAGAAGGAGAAAATACAGGGGAGACATGAAATTATTTTTCACCTATGTATGAGACAGCTGCAAAGAGGAAGTGAATCTTCTCCATCTGTACTGCTGTTGGGATAAAACGTAATAGGCTTAGCAAGTGAGATACGGAATTAGAAGCCAGGAAAACTTGCTAATGACTGGAGTGATTAAATGCTGGAACAGATCACAGGATTTTGGGGGTGTTACAGAGTTGGTGCCTGTTGTCTTCTTTGAGCCAGCAGGACAGATCATCAGAAATTGCTTCAGGAGTAGTTGATCCTACCTTTTGGCAGGAGGGCATCTGAGATGACCTCCTGAGGTCAATTCCAGCAGTACTGTCAATAGTATAAACTACACAGGGATGAGAAGGATTGAATCTATCCTATCAACTCCATGTTAGCGGGAAAAGATGGACACTTGCATGTGTTTGGGGCTTCTCGGTCATTAGAGCTGCACAAGGGTGTATTAATTCAGCTTTCCCATTGCTTGTTGCCTGCCTTGCTGCCTGCATGAGATCCCTTGGTCACCCATAGAAGGCTGGAGCAGGATTTCTGTACAGTCAGCCTCTGACCTGGGTTTTATATTAAAAAACATGGACTTTGCCTGACAAGCAGCTAATGCTGAGTAGCAAGGCAGGCTTTTCAATTTTCTCCCACATCTGCTAATTTATTTCCTGTGCTCTTCCAGGATTTGTGATGTGAAGCTAATCTCATGGTTTACACCGTATAGGCTCTGCAGCAGGAACAAACTTTTGTTCTGAGTTTGCACAGCACCTAGTACAACGGGGCTTCACAGTAGCACAGCAAAAAACAACGCTAATGGCATGGAGGGAGTTGTTCCATCACTAAGGAGTTTTTTTCTGTAGCTTTCTTGTGGCTCTGTACATCTCAGATACAATGACAGCACAGAGAAAGAACAATCTCTAAGCAAGCCCATCAAACTGACAGCTTCTTACTCCTATTCACTGCAGGGCAGTCACATGCCAGATATTAAAAAGAGTGCTTTAAAAACACCAAAATGAACAATAACATCTGTAAGACACCACCAGCAAAGGCAGCAAGCAAAACAAAATGAAGTAGAACACACTAAGGGTGGTAGTTTTTTAGTGTTTGTTCCCCTTTAGGTATAAATCATTTCTTAGATGACTGACACATAGGATTGAATTAATCTGAAAAGTTTACTTATTTGCATCCTTTGAAAACTGTTGGCCATACATAAGCCTGGGGAAGTTACATAGCTGTCATCCAGAGTTGTGCATTCAAGTATTTGTCAATTAAGTTTAGCAAAATAATGTTTTTTAATGCTTCTGTAAGAAGTACTTCATAATTCTACAAGAAGATAACAAGCCTGTTATTCCTCCATATATTTTGTGAACATAGATGTTTACCTCTGAAGTCTAAATACAGCAACCTGAATACCCAAAAGAAAAACGGTCACAATTAATTTTCTTATAGTTTGTGCTTCCATTTTTGAACATTTTGATCTTCAAATTGATTCCTTGATCTTGAAGATGGGAGTTTTCTTGTCCAAGAAAGTGCAGTCTAGTGGTACAAGTGTAAAAGGCTCAGTAGTCACGTGGTTGTTCGGAAACAAAGGCTTATTGGTTTGTTTTGCTTCTCTTCCAGTAGCTGTGATGGATAGG
>JAVKLA010000093.1:1501224-1512562 GCA_034782735.1 Sagittarius serpentarius
TTGATTCCTTGATCTTGAAGATGGGAGTTTTCTTGTCCAAGAAAGTGCAGTCTAGTGGTACAAGTGTAAAAGGCTCAAGCTTAAAAGCATCACTGTCAGTCTTGTTTTTCTTTATTTTGAGCTTTTGCTCCAGACTCCCAGTTTCAGGTATGAGTTGTACAAAAAGGGGAATCAAATACCTGTAACTTTGCTCTTTTGAACATCCATCTGTGTGTGACTCTCACTGTATGATCTGTTACAAACCACTGCATCTTGCTGCTAGCTTGGAATCCAGAAGTGGGAATCCTGCCCTAAATACAGATTAAAAGGTTCGATATTAACATGAGGCCTGTAATAAATGTCCAGCAACAAAGGCAATACAACTGGCATCTCCTGAGAACTGACTCACTGGAGGAGGAGCCCCTTTTATGGTAGTTTGAGAAACTAAACTTAAGACTTGCCGTTCCATCAACTGTTAGCAAATGTGGCATCTATCCTCCTCCTATTGTCTGGCTTGAATCTGTATCTGAGGCAGGGAGCAGAGAGCAGCAATTTTATTAGGTGATTTGGGAGGTTTTGACCCAGCAATAGCTTCTGCTACCATTGCTCTCCATATGCTCAGGCATCTGATGTGGATAGTATTTACATAATAAAAAGAACACATAAAAACAAGGACAGTAAATGTGGGTCCTCTGGCACCACAGCATCACTTAAACACTACCGCTTTTATTCCTCGGCTGAAACTTAATACACAGCCAACAGCGGCAAAAGATGTGGGGGGTGTTGTGCGTGCAGTAGTCACGTGGTTGTTCGGAAACAAAGGCTTATTGGTTTGTTTTGCTTCTCTTCCAGTAGCTGTGATGGATAGGCCTGCAATTTCCACATTCACTACTGTTTCTTTAAATTGTTTTTTTCATGTGCTCAGCAGGAGTGTGGGGAGAACAGGTGTGTACTTGATAGACTACTGGTATTTAAGTGGTGATCTGGGAAGTGTTAGGTTTATGTTTTCTCCTTTTTCTTATGAGCAGTCTTGTCTTTTTTCCCCTCTCCTCTACTGCCTTTTATTTCATTTTTAATACCAGCTTGTTTCAATTTCTTCATGCATCTGTTTCTTCATTTCGGTTCATTTTAGCTTCTTCCCTTGATGTAGGTTACTCATCTATGTATATACTAGGCATTTAAGACTGAATTCTTTTAATGAGTGTTTTGTTTCTCTTTGGTAGAACATCAGGACATCTGTGTCCATGTAACCCATGTCTCCTTAGTCTGCACCTCAGTGACGTGGAGAGTGTAGGCCCGAAGAGACCAAGACCACATCCAGCAAGTCGAGATTTCAGAAATCTGTCACCCCTCCCCCTGCTCCCTCTGGAATCTCTTTTTTTTTTTGGCTCTTTTGGGATGTTAAATTACTCAACTCAGCAATAACGCTTTAATCAAAAAAAATTAACAAATTTGACAGATCGTGCTTGCTTTACATATGTATTCTACTTCGCAAGGTATGCTATGTTCTTCTAAGAAGATGGGGAAGATGGGATGAGGTGGGACCCACTGGGGCAGTGGAGATAATGAGATAGTGGAGAGCCACTGAGCATGGTTAGGGGAACCGGCTTGTGGACCAGCAAAGTTTGGCAAGCAAGTGAGTTACAGCAGGAAGCCAAGAGCCTGTATCTCCTGCATAAAGACTGCAGGACTGCCAGGAGAGGCACTGAGCGGCTAGGCAGACCTCCTTGTGGCTGAAGAGGTCTGGTGACAGAGTGTGCTGCTACTCAGAAAGGTACTGAGTTGATAAAAAGCAAGACACACAGTTGCGTTGAGCTTTCTCCTTTTTAAAGGGAACATTCCAGGTTTTATTCAGAGAAAATCAGGTTTTTTTGCATTTAAAAGCCTTTAAGTCTTTTTGGGAGAGTATCTTCTGGAGGCGGTCTAGATGGATCTACCTCAGAGCATTACCCAGCTTTTTCTCTCTCTTTCGGTCAACTAGCATGCTAATTATGGTACTCTACTACCACACAAGCAGGTGTTTGTTCAGATGTGCACATGGGTCTGTGTTGTTTTTTCCCCAGATAAAGGCCTTTGTCATTTTCTTGCCTCTGGGAATTTCCCCCCCTGCATTGCCACCATGCTAGCAGTCTGTAGGCCATCTTCTGTCTCCTCCTGTCTGGAAGCTCTGTAGGTGATGAGCTGTTGGATTTTGATGTGGGTCTCTGTAGTCCTTAATCTCTTGATCAAGCCCTCATAAGTGATACACACTCTCAGTGATTCCAGATATACCATAGGTTTGTTAAAAATCCCATGCTGTTCACAGATGTTGTGCCTATACATAAAAATGTATAGCAGAACTCCTTCCTCACAGCAAACACTGTGGGCAGTTTAGAGCATAATGAGGTGTTACAGATGCTTCCCCTCAGCCAACAGATGGGTTATGTGTTTTGCATCAATAGAAAGTCCTAAATCCAGGATTACAGTAAGTGACAAGTTGATAATATTTATCAGTTGCTTTCACTGGTTTAGGTGGTTTGCTGAATCCAGGCCCAAAGGAAATTAAATACTACTAACACTAAAGTGTAGCTGAAGATTGAGAATTTACGTATGTAAGTCTGCATGTTTTGGGCATTGCTTGTTTTATTTTCAGGACTTGTTTACATCTAGAAGATGAATGCTGGATTAATTTTCTGATGGGAAAAATTGTACTGTTTCAAGTAAGCAAAAAAAGACAAGAAATATCCCTTCAAGGTAGCTCGTCAAGTTTTAGCTAAACAGTTTAACATTTCTTGAATCTAACAACTTTACATTGTATAAGCAGAGTTCCTGAAGAGCAAAGACAGGCAATTTGGTAAATCTATTTTCTGCAAAATACAGTGTGTGACTAAGACAAGAAATACGCTTTAAGGTAATAATGAATTTCTTTCTGTATAAAGACCATTCTAAAACTTTCATTTTCAAAACTTTGTAGTTAGTTATATCAAAATATAGAAAAATGTTTATTTAAAGTTAATCTATTTTCTCATCTTATGTCTACTCTGGTATAATTAAAGCACAAATGAAATAAGTTTTAAGTGCAGGGAGTAATTTTGATAGCAGTTGAGTTAAAAAAGTAGTGGAAAGAAACTAAGTCATGTGTCAAATCTCTTCAGATCTTAAGTTAATAATATTGAAAATCCTGTAGGTCACGTTTACTTATATAAAATTACCATGCAAAAACATCAGTAGGCACAATACAATATGCATAATTGAAGCAAGTTAAATGATATGAAGAATGCCTTGAACGAATAGCTATGAGGGACATGTACTTATACAAAACCGTTAGTGTAACTCCATAAGTCTACTTAATTAGACTTAATTACAGTACTGCAGAAGTCAACACAGAAGCCGTGAGATGTGAAAAGAGACATTTTACATATTGCTGTAGGGATCATTGTATTTATGCAAGACATTGACATGGCTTTACTCTAAAGGGCTAATTGAAACAATTGGTTTTGACTACATTAGCAATATGGAAACAGAGCAACTAAAACAATGGCAAGTGCCGTAGGACTGCTCAGGAATCAGAGCTGTCATCTGTACTGATTTGCACATGTCATATCAAAAACATTCTAACGCCTTGCTCAAAACTTTTTATTCAAAGAAACGCACATACACCCGACTCCAAATCTCATCAGAATATTTTAATTTCACAACGAATAAAACATTGCACAATCCTGTCAACATGCCTGGAAAAAAGCAATGATAAACTATTGCTACCCTGAGTCACCTAGCTGGGAAAGGGTTAGAGCTTGACATTGATATCACTTACATTGACATAAATCTTAAGAGATTTTGTGACAGTTAATGGTGTTACTCCAGTGAAGAGCTGGTTTGATCCCAGAATTAGGTCCACTGTTTATCAAAACCACTAAAGGCAGGGTAGGATTGCAAATACTGGAGTGAAAAGAACATTTTGTAAAGTTAACTGTGAAACATAAAAAGTTCTCTCCGTGCTGTGTTTTTCCAAACACAGTAATTGCTAAGTACAATCGTTTTCTAAAGACAGCAGCAAGGCTTCCAACACTCTCCCACAGTTTTGCTCTATCCGAGTTAGGAGGTTACAGTCTGGGTGGTTGGAGAACTAACTGGATGGTCAGGCTCAGAAGGTAGTTGTTAACAGGACGTACTCTACTCAGGCCCACGACAAGCGTCCCACAGGGGTGTCTGCTGAACCTATCCTTTTCAGCATCTTTGTTGATGAGCCGGAGGAGGTGATAGAGTGCAGGCTCATGAAGTTTCCGAATGAGAAGCTCAAGGGCACACAAGAACAAATGCAAAGTCCTGCAACTGGGAAGGAAGAACCTGGAGCGATGATGCAGGCTAGGGGCTGGCTGGCTGGGGAGTAGCTCTGCTGAAAGAGACCTGGGCGTCCTGGCAGACAGCAAGCTAGACATAAACCTGCAGTGCGCCCTGGCAGCAAAGGTGGCCAACAGCATCCTGGGCTGTACAAACCAGGGCAGAGCCAGCAGATTGAAGGAAGCGCTTGGCACTTGTGAGACTGCATCTGGATACTCTATCCAGTTTTGGGCCCATCAATACAGGAAGGATGCTGATAAACCAGAACAATTCAGCAGAGAGCCTCCGAGATGCTTGGGGGCTGGAGCATTTGTCCTGTCAGGTGAGGCTAAGGAAATGGGGCTTGTTGCCTAGAGCTGGGAAGCTTTTGGAGGCACCTACCAGCAGCCCGCTGGAACCCTGAAGGAGGTTGCGAAGAAGACAGAGCCTCTTTCACAGTGGTGCATAGTGGGAGGACAAGAGGCAATGGGCGTTAAATTGGAACAAGAGATGTTCAGCCTGGCTAAAAGGAAAAACAGTCCAGTAGTCAAGCAGGTTACCCAGAGAGATTATGCAGTCTCCATCCTTGAAAGTTTCCGTGATGCAACTAGATAAAGCCTTGAGCAACCTGGTCTGACCCCACCGCTGACACTTCTTTGAGCAGGAGGTCAGACTAGAGCCCTTCTGAGGTCCCTTCCGAACTCAGTTATTTTGTGGTTCTGTGATTTCATGATAATTTTTAAAACTAGGTTTTCAGAGTGTTCCCATAGTACTCACTTTCAGGAGTTTATTCAGGGATTTAGTGCAGAGGATAACAGTGGAGCAGGTCAAGATTTTCAATAAAATTTTGAGAATAACTTTTCTCAGAAGCAACCAGAATTTCTGGAACACTTTTTTTTTTCTTTTTTTTTTTTTTAAATCATAGCCAGAGTTTGGGGAGGCGCAAGATGGAGATCATAGAATCATATAATGACATATTTATATAATGACCCAGGAGAGTCATGCAGAGACACAGAAGGAAACAGTGCTGCCTCTGAACTGTAAAATCACTCTACTTTCCCCTCCTGTTCACGTCACTCCTCGTAGCCCTGGACATGAACCTTCTCCATGGGAAGAGTTATGAGGTATAATGGATCTGGGGAAAGGATAGGATTAGGGGAATCCTGATTTACTAAGGCAAAGAATACTTTACACATCCAATACTGCTTACTGCTAATTAATGCAATCCAGGGGACAGAAGACATAAATTTCACTAGAATTGCTGTTCTTAGGAAGGATGACATCTAATACAAAAAAAAGGATAAAGAGCTTTCCTGTGCTGAAAGCTTTAAGTGAATCATTTTAGAAGCATCTTTAACTCAAAGTAACCATAAAGTTAAGGCCAGCTTCTCAGGTGGTGTGAGGTAGCATGGATCCACTGACTTCTGTGGGGTAAATCTGGTTCATACCGATAGAGCACGAGGACCTATATCCCCTTATAGGCAGAAGGAGCAGGCAAATGTTCCTATATGTGAAAAAAAGCTTAGAAAGTTTCTGTCTGAGAGTAGAATATTACCAAAGACCTTTCTCACAAAAAAGGACAATAGATTAAGAAGTCATTTTGAGGGGTGAGGAAAAGAAAAAGGAAGGATTTTTTACTCAGATCAGAAAGAAACACATCAATGAGATAAAGAGACCATCTGGCTCCTGGACTCCCAAAATATGAGAGCTCCTGAGGCTCAAATTTCTTCTTTAGGAAAGAGTGCTCAGCCTACCTGTCACTCAGTGATAGAAAAATATGTTAAAAAATAAAATTTATTAGGGCAGAAGAAGAAGCCAGAATTGTGAAGTCCAGAGAGGTGAAATAAACTCACTTTGGACAAATTGATAAAGCACCTCAAGAAGACGAAGAGCATATTTCATGCAAAAAACAACTGCCAACAATTATCACTACACTGAACTGAAAACTGGCATTTGAGGAGATACCTGTTCTTATGTAGAGAGGGGAAAAAAGATTCAGAATCTTTTTTTCCAGTGTATTGCCATAGGAATTCTGACTTATCAGTCTGGAGGAGTATTAGCGATTTGGTAGGAAACCATTCTGGGAGAGCGCTAGGAATGTGCTGTTGTGTCTAAAAGCTGAAATCAAGTTTTGTTAATCTAGATAGAATCAGCAAACAGACAAAGAAGAAAATAAAGCCCGTTATATTGGACAACAACATCTGAAATGTTTTAAAAGACATTTTAAACCAATGTTCTCCACTGCCTGCTATAAATCCTCTGTCTGGGTAGACTGGAAAGTCTTCCTGTGGTTGCTAGACTGGAAAATAATATGAATAATGCCAAGGCATTAAGTGATGTTAAGTTTTAATCATAAAACAATATCAACGTTCTAATAAATTTTAGGAGGATGGTATTAGATTTCTACATCTTATTTCATTGTACCAATATAAGAAATTATGTTATTTAATGATAACTTTATGAGGAGCATGAATTCAGCTACGTAAGTCCTGCAGTACTAGTATTGGATTAGTGTACGTCACAACATGAGATAGATGTCCTTTCTACAGTCAAGGCCCAGTTTTTGTGGAGGGCTTCTCCTGAGTATAGTGAGAGAGCACCCATGCCCCAAAGAGCTCTGTGTGAGAGAGTAAAGCTGACAGAGGTAGTGAAGTGTATTGCTAACAAATGATAGTGTCAAATATAATTTCTACATGCATGTACATGTGCACACTGCGTACTAATATCCTGGGGTTCTTGACCGGAGAATTTTAAATGCTCCTGATTTTTGGCAGTACTTCTCATGTTCCCAAGGCTGAATGCTTAATCTTTCCAGCTATTTTTAAGACCTTCTGAGTGTTAATTCATGTTGTTATTGTGCCAGATGAATTTTCGGGAAGTGTGCATGGTGCTTTCAGACTTTTCCAAAAGTTTTCCAAAGATTATTTACACAATGAAGCGCAAGTTTCATAGCCTCCTTCATTAGAGCTCAAACGTATGTTTGCAATTTGGGAAGCTGCAAACGGCTAGTGGGAAGTCCTGGTTGCCGTTTGTTTCTTTCTGGCTAGAGGAACCAAACTCACTCAGGAATAAGTTCCATGGATTTTAGGAGACTTAGAAAAGCAATTAATGTGGTCTGGTTTATTTATTATACTTGTCAGGCATTTATGCAATGTGAAATCAGATCAGTGTGGCATACGTCAGATCTGGTTTGCACGCTCTAGTTATGCAATTTATTTGCTCCACACATATAACCAAAGCATACAGAATGCACTGTACTGTAGGGGAAGGCAAAACTAAGCAGTCTTGATTTTATCTGTGGCTCTATAAAAAAAGTATTCCCGAGCTGCATATCTGCAAATAAAATCATATTTCAAGTTAAGGTATGCATCCAGCTTTTTATGGTAACTTTAAATTTTGCACCTCCACTCTGGTCATTGCTCTGATCCACAGAGGCTTACCCAGTGGTACTCAGTATATCAGACTCTGCTCATCAGAACCTACTGGAATTGGAAACTTGCTGTCTTACAGGGCTGCTTCAGCCCTAGTAAAGGTTTCGGTTGAAGCTCTTGAGCCTTTCCCATTGCTCAGAGTGAAGTAATGTACAGATATATGGAACAAGGGCAAACTGGGGCTCTTTTTCAACCTTTCTTGATTCTAAGCAGCGGAAGTTGTTTTGTGAAATGTTAAAAGTCAAGCTCTTCTATTTTAAAAGGAATAATTTATGTATATATTTATGACTGTTTCTCAGAAAGCTTAGATTTATTTCTCCAGATACAGCTTAATAGGAGGGAATCCATGAATAGAGATTTTCATCAGAATGTTGTCTATACAGACTCAACCCATTTAGCTATAAATCACTCCTCCAAAAATACGTAATTGGTCTTTTATAATGAAGATAAAAGATGTTATTTGCTCACAGTCACACTAAAGATCATCAGCAACTGATGTCATAGAGGTTCAATTAAGATGTAAATGTAAAGTGTCAGTAGTAAACTTCAGAAACTAGTCTTTTATGGGACACATCCACCAACATTTCAAAGTTTTAAAACAATACTTTAGAATATGAGTCACTGATCTTATCCTGAAGCCTCATCCTGCTTTGTAAACTAAGATATTTAAAAACCTGACTGGCTGTGGCCCTGAGCAATCTCCTCAAATTGACCCTGCTTTGAGCAGGGTGGCTGGATTTGCTAGTCTCCTGAGGTGCCTTCCAACGTCAACTATTCTTTGATTCTTCAAATTCTTGAAACTTGCCCTTCTGGTGCTATTCTCTCCTTGTAAGGGAGCTCTTGTGGCAAGTTATTGTATAAGTTTGAATTACAGGAAAGCCTCGTCTTAACCTGTTTTCAGCAAATGACTTGAACTGAATTTTAAGCTTGTCTTTGAGGATATGCTATAGCTACCCATGTCATGTTCTTGTTAATTAAAACAAATAATCTTTCATGAAGCTTCTTGAACTGCAGTCACCTTAAAGGGAATATTATATATATGCAGTAGCATCCAAGTGTTCTTGCCAAAGCTAGACAGCAATTTCTCTTGCTGATGGAGCACTCCATCATGAGAACAAGGAGACAAATTCTGCACTGTTTTGTACCTGGCAGAACTCCATTGACTTCATTAGGTGGATTTATCCTGAGTGTTGTAGATTTTCAAAAGTTACAGGAATATGACATAAAAAGGCATCTAGATTTGAAAAATTAAAACATGAAAAGCTACTAGCTCTGGCCCCCTAAAAACAAAGCGATAATGCTGGGGATACATGTTCCAGATGTAGGAGGCTGAAATTACTAAATTAACCCCAAGCTTGGATTAGGGTAGCAGGAATATCAGAACTGTTTGGGGCTGACAATAGGTTTGAAATGACTTGCAAGAAGGAATTTTTTAATAGCGTTTTGAGCAAATATAGTATTCCTCCTGTCAAAATGGTAACTAATTTATTGTAGTTTTGTTCAGTTTCCCAATAGAGGCAAAAATAAAACTGATAAAAGGCAGGACAGAAAGTCTAAACTGCTTTCTTGACCTTTCCAGACTCTAGACTGGCAAAATCTATATTGCCTCAGTGCCACGTGTATGCTAGTGAGCACTCTGCTTGACAGGTTGTCAGCATCTTCAGCAGGACAACGTTCTTTTGAAAATTCCAGCACTTGTCTGCTGGGCGCCGATGCCAGCAGTCAGCCCTGGGGATTAGCTGAAGTGCTTGGGTTTTTGTGATGTCTGTCGCAATGTGATATATGCCTGTAGGTCCACAAACTAATGATGCTCAAATGTCCTTCCTTCCACTTTGATCCAGAGAAAAGAGATAAACAGTGGAACTGAAAAGAGGGAAGAACAGACAGAGAGGAAAAAATAGCAGATGCAGAAAAGAAAGTAGGGAAAAAAGGTCAAACAGTCATGCAAAGAGTGAAACAGAAAGCTATGAAGAGCCTGAGGAAAAGGGACCTGCAAAGAAATTTTTCTTCAGGATATTTTTGCAGGTTTATTGTTAGTCTGGTTTTCCCATGGAGAATAAGCGTATATTTTCCCACTGTGTATATGCATCCCCTCTCCCCATACAAACTGTTGAACTACTTGACCAGTTTAAATCAAATTTTCTAGAAGCGTGATCCCTATAGATTACATCAGCGTGAATGACAGTGCAGGAGAGGAAGAAGATCTCTTCTTCTTTGGGAGTGGAGGGGAAGATGTAGCACAAACACATACTATGTTACCTGGAGAATCCACACTGAAAAGAAAGGTGATGAGTACCTAAACCTTGGAAAAGCTTCAGGAAGAGCTTATACACCAGCCTAGCAACTATGAAACCCAAGTAAGTAGGAAACATGGTTTTGTTAGTTCTGAACTTTTGGATTTCCCTAGGTGTTTTACTTTAGAGAAAAACTGACTAGAGAATGAGAAAGATTGTAAAAGCTAGTTCACTAGCTAAAAGCCATTTTCAGTTAACTTCACCTTTGTTACATTTAGAACTGGCCTTCCAAATGGCTCTCTTGAAGGGGTGAAAACAAGAGTTGTGATAAATACAAAGCAGGAGAACTGAACCTTCCCTCTGAGAAAATTCAGCAAAGTTTCAGGACTAGTTATGTAAGTAAACACTACCATTCCTCGTTAGGAAGTAGGTCTGGTATAAGATAATAATAAAAGAAGTCAGCCAAAGTAGATGCATTAAAGAAGAATGACACCTACAGTAAAAGGGAGTAAGCCCAGTGATCACCCAGCCTGGAACACGGATATATCTCAGTCACAGTGACAGCTGCCATCTTCAGTCGTTTAAACCACACATGCTTTTTACAAACCACAGCTGATCTGTGAGAACGCAGTTAATTCCAACAGCAGTGCTGGTCAGTATACGGAACCTACAAAGCACATAGTCCAACATATATCACATGGAGAGAGCAATAATAAGATCTTCATGGATACTGGTGCTGTGTTTTCGCTAATGTCTGCTACAGGGAGGATTCATACTGTGTACTTGAGGCAGTAACTTAGTTGGGACTTGTATCTCGGAAAGTGAGATGCTTTGGCTATGAATGTCATCAATGAAAAGATACAGGTGTCTTCCCAAGGTGATTCAAGGCTTTAAATGAAATATCCATAGCAGAGCTTGTAAATACCCTTCTATGCTGCCCAATTTAATAACAAAAAAACCCACTCTTACTGATAGTTATTGACAAGTTTCACTAGCTCAGTAAGATGTATCTGAAAGAAGATGCCTCAGGGTGGAAAACAGATTCTGAAAATGAACCTTTTTAAACAAATACAGAAAGGTAAATTTAAGATCATTCTAAGGAAAGAAAAGAGAAAGGAAAACTCAGAAATAAGACTCTTTAACTAGCCTGTTCTGAGAAATAAATGTGTACCTTTCAGGGTTTGGGGTGTATGCACGGAAAGAGTGCAACTTTGTTGGAGACTGAAAATTTTACTGGCTTATCCACCTTTGTGCTGGTTTTTGCTGGGATAGAGTTAATTTTCTTCATAGTAGCTAGTATGGGGCTATGTTTTGGATGTGTGCTGAAAACAGTGTTGATAACACAGGGATGATTTAGTTATCACTGAGCAGCGCTTACACAGAGTCAAGGCCTTT
>JAVKLA010000093.1:1512885-1544498 GCA_034782735.1 Sagittarius serpentarius
TTTATCTGTGAAACTGTCTTTATCTCAACCCACGAGTTTTCTCACTTTTTACTCTTCCGATTTTCTCCCCCATCCCACGGGGCGGGGAGTGAGCGAGCGGCTGTGTGGTGCTTAGACCACAACAACCTTACACCAAGGAATTTTTCAACTCACAGTTGCAGTTTCTGCTGGAAAACCTGATGCTTTGAAGTGAAGCTTTGAAATATTCCATGTTTTAACATCTAAGACGTTTTGTGAATCTAGATCCTGTTCTCTAGTTGACTGGAATTGCTTTGTGAAAATAGCATGTTCCTTCCCTAGCCAAGTAACTTGAAACTATTCTCAACTTTCAAGTTATAGAGACTGTGACCCTTACAGGAATGACTGATTAACATCAGCTCCCACTATTTTCTATAAACATTTTTTTGTGTTTAACATAATTTTCACTGCCATATTTCTTCTAATGTCAAAGCTCATCATCATGTGTTCCTTACCGTAGATTTGACTGAAAGTAGGCACAGAGAGACAACATCCAGACTAAACACAATTTCTTAGTTATTTTTGTTATAGGGTCCAATTGTCCCCAACTTGTTTATATCGGCATAGCCACATTGACCTTGGTGGAACTGAGGATATTCATCCAAAGTGAAAATCTGGTCCATGAAGTCCTCTCTTCCTCTGTCTGTGTGGCTATGCAAACTATTTCTTTCATTACAGCATGCTCATTTTTCTTATGTGCAATTCAAAAGGCTTTATCACTTTTTCTTAGGCATCCCATCTTAAGATTTTTAATATCAAACAGACGTTTTAGAATAATACATTCAACACTAAAACTTTTCACCTTATTAGATAAAGATAAGGAATAAATATCATTATCCAACTGCCCCTTTTATTTTTGTAACAAACACATTCTACTTTCCTAGGCTATTTGAACCACTCGACAACGTACATATAACCACTGTGGATGGCCACCGTAATTTTGTGGACTGTATTGTGTGAAAAACATGTTCTTGTTAAGACTTGATTGTGTGATGGCAAACATGACTGCTGTGGAATTTACAATATATAACACAGCTATTTAAAATAGAAAAAACAGTGAGAAATATTTTATTTCTTGTTATGTGGGTTTTGTGTAGAAAGCTTGAGTAAATAAAAATAATTTGCAATTCACTGTAAAAACAAAAATATTTTTTCACACTAGTCAGCATTCCAAAAACAAATATATTGCAGTTATAGAAAATTACAATATATTTTATTTTGCTTCATGCATCATTAGCAAAATTGGCTGTTCATTTCTTCTACTAGAATCTACATTGTGGGTGCTAACAGTTAATAATAATAAAAGGAGCACAGAGTGAGTTCTAGCCATTATGTGGTGACTGCAAGCCCAAAGGTTAGAAAAATTGTGTTTTGACTGGTATGCTGAGTGTTGTTGATATCTAGTCCATTAAGAAAATAATCGGATCAATTTTTTTGCTGAGGTATTTTGGCAAGGCAGCAACAACTTAGAAAGAGATGAATTTCGATGATCATAGAACTCTGTCCGTGTTTCTCCCTCAGCAATCTTAAATTCTGACCCTCTGCATGATTTAAGTCAAACGGTATTGAAGAGGATGATGTAGGGTAGAGACTAAACTTTGTTTTAAAACTATTGTAGCGGAAGAAAGTAGATATAATTGCTGTACGCTACAGCAGATCCTCAGAACATCATAGTACCTTGACTCTATGCTTTAAAATAATGCCTACAAAAGAAGACCAATTACAAAGCAGAACATTTCACAAGACATAAAAAACAGTTGAAGGAGTATTTTTTCACTTAATATGAGTATGTCTGGCATTTCAAGTGACTGGAAAAATTGCCTGAATGTAATTTGTTATCTTTACACTCTAGCTATAGCTAGACCATAGCTATAGTGCTTTATTTTGGAAACTGAGAACAATACCAACACTAAAGGCATGTTCTCATTTGGATTAAACTATATTTTTATTAATGCAAACTTTAGATACATGATAGTTAAGCCCGAACTGATTTCGATTTACTGGTACAGTTTATGTTGCTGTTCATTGTTGCATTTTGTTAGTTTTGGACTGGGACTTTGAAATGGACCTAAAGGAGTTAAGTGTCTAACTCTGACTGAAATTTAGTGGCAAATGGATATTTAGTTACGTTGGGCCCCTTAGAAATTCCTTGCTAGAAACTTGTCAGCTTCCTCAGGTTTTATAACACATAAATACAGGTGATATTTGTCAATTTTTAAGGCAGGAAAAGGATGGTTCACTGCCCTCCCCCCGCACAGGAGCATAAAACAGCCTGGTCAAATCAGGCGGAGTGGCTGCAACCTTCCACTGGGAGCATGCAGGCAGAGGGCTCTGCCTGTGCTGAGCCCCCCCCGTTTAATTGCCCTCCCCGGTGTAAGGAAAGTCAGTATGTATTCTGAGATATTCTGACTATACCTAATCATTCTTGCGAGCTAATGCAAGCCAGTTTGCTGCTGGCTCCTTCTGGTAAAGCTCTGGCAAAGTAGAGCAGCTGAAGCAAAGTATCTGCTGGATGGGAGATGGTCTGCACCCTTGTGCAGGGATAGCTGCAAAGCAGGAGGGCAGCAGCCCTTCCTGCCTCATCCTGAAGTGCTGAATGCTGCTGGTGGCTGGGAGAGACAGGTAGTGCACCCCACAGAGGGCTGCAGTGAGTTATGGGGCGGCTGTGAGTGGAGCAGACGCATGGGACGTGGGATAAGTGGCTGGAGGGCGCGCTGAGGTTGCCACAAGTGTTTGGGAGATGCTGTCATTCCCAAGGGCGTCACCAGCTGCCTGCAATGTGAGCAAAGGGGGTCCCCTTACTAAAGAACAAAGCTGTGAATGTGTGTCTTCTGGAGCTAATGGTGCTAATCCAGTGGAGAAGGCACTTGAGGACCAAGCCTTCGGGAGACTGTGCCAACATCATTATTTATGGGCTTTTGTAGTGATGTTTTCTCATGTTTATGATGTGTTGTTATTAGTCTTGTCTCCAAGGGTTCTTGCTTGTTAGTTTTCAAATGAGAATGATATAAAAATTACAATCATAAATGTCAGAGGCTGAGCTACCCACTATAGAAACAAAGCTGCCGGAGGAGCATTCATTCTGGAAGCCTGATTTCTTGGTCTTTGAAATAGATTTGAATGTATAAATGGTTGATAAGCTCTGTTTCATTTTCAGAGTGTTTTGTAGACTGAACTTGTTAATGTGTTTAAGAATACCTTGTTAATTAGCTCGTACAAATGTGGAGTCTCAGGTTGCATGCTGGTAAATTAACCATCTAGGAAACCCAAAGTATTGTCACAGCTTTGAAGTGATAACCCAGATCTTTTCATGTGGTTTTTCTGGCTACGTGAGAGCCTTTTCTTCCCCAGGAATCCCACTGTCCTGGTCCTCAGTACCCCAGCAGATTTCCCACTTTGTTTTCATGCTGTTTTCTGAGATATAATTGAGGGTGTGGATTATGTAAGGATTTATTTTCTTATTCTGGTAGTTTTTCATGGTCTGCGTTGGAGGTGTGGAGGTGAAAAGATGGTGGCTTTAATGCTGTTGCCCAGCTTTGTAATTATTGGCTCAAGCTAGAAAAAAGTTCTTCTGAATATTACAATTTTTTTCGCAAAAAGATCATGACATTTCAAAATAACATGAACTTGACACTTTTTTAGTGAGGAAAAAAACCTCCTGCGTTTCAAATTTTTTTGGCATTTTGATATGTTGTGTCAGGGTGTATCAGTCACATCCTGGCCACACGCAGCAGTGTGATTGACTGGACTGGAGGAACACACAGCAGTCCCAGCCGTTCTCTTGCTGAATAAGATACATTCAAAGAGATGCCAACACTCCTGCTTCTCATCTTTTTAAATGAGGTTTACCACTCCATGCATACCCCCACACCTTCACATCTTCCTCAGCTCCTTAGCTGTCACTAAAGCCACTCAGCCACATCCATTCCCTAGTCACAGTATTGCCGGTGCCTGCCTGATGTACAGGAGCTAACTACTTTGGATGTCATTGACCTCCGGTGGAGCGCTTTCCACTCGCCAAGGAGCATAGCTCCCTCCTGCTTCAGAAACGATTCCCTGCTGTGGAAAACGTGTGGGAGTATCAGGTCAGAATATCCCAGAGCAGCCAGCGATGGGGGCTGGAGTGAAGAAAAAGCCAGCCTATGCTTTTATTTCTGCTTCGGTGTTACAAACGAGAGGGTTTTGCTTTCCACTTTCAGTGTCAACGATACTTTCAAAAACAGTTGTGCTCCTGCTCTGTGTTGTGATGTGCCTGGAGGATTGGTGCTCCCCTGACATGCTGGTGCTGGTGTTGGCTGCTCCTTACTCTTCCTCAAATTGTGAAATGAAGAAGAGAGATCCTAAAAAAATGAAGGAGTAGCCTCACGAGACCGATGTCTTCAAACTCAAAAGGCATCTAGATTCACCTCCTCGTGCAAGGCTACTGCCCTTTTCCTCTTGCACCCAGAAGCCCTGGTACTCAAGGTTTCAGTTCTTTCTATAGTTGCTTGGTTTGTTTTTAAAAGCCAATTTCATCCCACTTTGCACCTCGCTTAACGAGGCTAAAGCTGCCTGTCAGCAGGGCTGCGGCCCTGCCGGCCTCCCAGGTGTGGGCGGGCGGCCCATTTAACCTCTGTCACCGCCCCCACAGGGCGTTGCTGGAGGTAAAAGACAAAGAGGAAGGAAGTCAGCAACAAGCTTTCGGTGGTGAGTTGGCGGGGTGTGTTTTTTTTTCCCGTGTGGGAAGATGGTGGTTGCCAGCAGGTGGGGCTGGGCTTTGCTTCACTTTGCTGCCGGGTCCATCGCGCAGCTCGGCCTGTGGTAAGGCCTCAAAAGCAGACACAGAAATGGCGGGAGGGTTGTTTTTTTAGTTGTTTGGGTTTTTTTTTCCTTTCCCCCCTCAGGGTAATAAGAAAGTTCGGAAAGGCTGAACGTGGTGGTAATTCAGAGGAGAGCGGGAACGCCTGCGTGCCTCCGTGCCGGTCCTCGCCCCGGGGCGAGCGGTGTGAGAGAAGGGAGGGCGGCCGTGGGGCTACCGGCGGGCGGTGGCTCCTCGCAAGCAGCGTCGGCAGAGCCAGCTGCCGGCCCTTGCGGCCAAGGGCCTTTGTGAGGGAGGCTTTGTCTGCTCGACCCCGTGCCCCAAAGAGAGAGGTGTCTCTCGAAAATAACTCATAAATGGCTGCCAGGTGCACAGCCATCAGGGAGTGAAAGAGAGGTGTAGCTGTGGCTGGCTTCAGTGCCCTCAAGACCTGCATAGGGCTAGCCTGTGTTGTAGAAAATACTTGGGATCGTATCTCAGGTTTGTATTAAAAAAGGGTATTTGGTTCACTTGAAAGCAGGTTGTCTGGAAAACTGTTATTATGTGTCAAGAATTTGAGCTTATTCCTTTGACTGAAAGGAATATAAATAAAGGAGCTTTTTCTTCCTTTTTTTCTCCTCAGACATGCAGTTTTAAAGGTTGGGGTTCTGTGAGCAAATGCAAATCCACTAAAATACCCCAAGTTTGAGCTGTAGTCAAATGGATACTCTGAGCTTTGTCTTAAGGCTGAATTTGAAGAAGGGGATCTGAAAAAGCCAAACACAGGCACCTAGGCAATTGGCGGTGTTTGGAGAGAAAGAAAAAGGACGATTTCTGAACTGGCTTTGTTGCTTGAAATAAGAGCTCCGGTGACTTGCACCCACGGAGGACTTGGCCTGATATGGTGAAAGGTAAAACACAGGCCTAACCTCTTGAAATTCCTCAGAAATATTTTCCTTTCCCTATTCAATTTGCTCGCAACTAGCTTTTTTCCATGAAGAACAACCCAGTCGTGCAAAGCTCTCTTTTTCTCACACACCCCTCTCTATGGCATAAGTGTTAAGTAATATCCTGATAATTTTATATTGTATAGTACATTGACAACCAAACAAACAGCAGCCAAGAAGAAAAAATGTGAATGAATGTATTACTTGCAACTAATGAAACTTCTTTGGAGTGCCTGATCAACGGTATATTAGCAGAAGTCATTGAGAGAGCTGAAGTGGGATTCAGATTTTGTGCTTCACTGGAATGGGAAGGAAAAACACATTTAAATTCCATTTTGCTTTACTGTCTTGTCATTTGCTTAACAGTGTGGAAGATATTTGGTTGGGATGAATGGCACTTGTCAGTTGAATTTTTCATCTAGACGCTTTAAATTAAGTTGGTGTTCAGGGTTTTGAGTCATAATTTGCACATCTTATGAAATACTGTCACTCATACTACCTATAATGAAAAAAACTCAGATACACTGGTATAATTGTTCTCTGCTTACTCTGACCATTAACCTTTTACAGTCTTTACAAAATGACGATGAAATGGTAGTGTTTCTTCTTGATTATAGGTGAGAATAAATGAGTGCTGTGCAGCAGTCATGTAACGTACTGAGATTTGGATTATGTTAGCATCCCCACAATGGTAGCTCTCCAGATGCTGTCCTAGATTCTTCCACTAAACCCTGGGATATATATAAAATACGAATCCAGGGCTGGTCTGGAGAGCTGGCAACTAAATGTGCTGTTATAGGCACTCCATAAGGCACAACTAGAGAGTCATAAGACCCACTTCATCAAATTGATTTGGCGTTTGGTTAAAGTGAGCTCTGTCTGGAATGGTTCAAAACTAGGTTAAAGCCAATAGTGCTTTTAAGTGCAATTCAACAGAACTTTAGTATGTCCTTAAACTTGTGTAGATGTCATTGTGAACAGAGCAGCTTTTCTAAATTCTAAGTGAATTAAGATGCAACAGGTAAAAAAAATCTGTTGTGAGTGATGACCCAAAATTCAGAGTCTGGGTAAGTGATAGAAGCCAAGTGTTTATCTCGTGAAATCTTCCTTGTTTGCAAAGGAATAACTAAAAAGTGACACTAAGAAATCTAAATTCTGAAATTGTGGCCGTTGTCTTTGCAGTGTGTCTGTGGCCCCAGTGAAGCTCCATCCCTCTACTTCCCCCCAGGATAACAGCATGACTGACTTTCACTGTCTTCCAAGTGGGTTTTTCTCTCTTGTGTATACATGACTGTGTTTAGTCCCCTTGCTCAGGAAATGCTGGTTATGTGACTGAATTGTGCCCACGATTTGCATTCTTTTCAGGTGAGGAGAGAGCTCCATTCTCCGTTCACTTCCATTGTGAGCCCTGTCCTGTGATCCGGAGAGGTGTCGTGGACATAGCCACCAGCTTCTAAAGGTACTTTGCAATGATGTGTAGAAATAACCTACTTGATGACAACTGCTAAGAGACAAAGAAATTTGCCTGTGCATGTTGACAGGTAATGTGCAAGAGCTATTTTGCCCTTCAGTGGTCGCCATATATCAGTTGATTTTCCTTTGTTACGAAGAACAACAGTAGGGGACAGATCACAATGTGCTGTCTGGCTTATCAAAGCTTGAGAAAAATCAGTGAAGAACTAAGTCATTTTTATATAAAACAGCGAGGGAAGTCTATATGGGAAATGTAGTCCTGTACTGGGCCAGAATTTTGTGAATTAACAAATCTGACACGTACTACTCTTCTGTAATGGTCAGGAGCCATTTATCTCCTTTGTGAAGAATAATAGTTTCCATTCCTGAAATTCAATCTGTGTATGAGTTTTCACTGCAAATATGAGTGAATTGAGTGAATTTTCTTTTTTCTCTCTTTTTTTTTTTTTTTTAAAACCTGTAAAATACCTAGCTTGTATATAGATCCCAGTAGAGGTGAAGAAAGCTCTTAACTTCGTGAGGTAAATCCCATGGAGGAAATATAAATAACGATCTCATCTAGCTACCCTGAAGTAAGAAGGATGTATACTCGGTCTCTGACAAGAACTTTTGCTGGGAATTGGGTTTATCCTTACAGGATCGACTGGTGAATGTGAAAGCTGTGCTTCTGAGATTAGGGTTTTGTCCGTGCCTTGTGGGGGTGTGGTTGCTTGTACAGAGGCAGCTCAGGGAGCACAAACAAAAACCTAGTCCCAGAAGAAGTACAACTTCCACATTCAGCGCCCATATCTGCTCTGCTATCAACTCCGTTGCGCTTTGGGTGTTCTCCAAGTTGTCATTATCTGCTCAGAACTCCCACTGCATCACAAGGGTATAATGTGTTATGAGCAGGGATGCTGGATTTCTGTCATCAAAAGCAAAAATGAAATGAGATCACATAAGTGGAGTTTGTCATGATTTATTTCTTGTATGTGATACAAAAACATCAACATGCTTAAAAAAACACCAAATGAAGTAATTTTTTTTTCTTACAGCTGCAGCGAAGTTCTAAAGGATGTGCTTTCTGTGTGTGTGGGGGGGGTTTGTTTGGGGCTTGACCCTGCAAATGGTTTTGCTTGTTGAATAACTGCTTACGTAGGTAATTTCAATGCAAAAATTCCCATACAATCCCTGAGTATTCTTTTAGAAAGCAATCGCTTGTGTACTTCACAGTTTGAGTAAGGCTTTGTGATGCAAAAAGACCATTTAGTATTGTGATCTTTATCTCAGAAATTAACTATAGATAATTCAATTCTGTATTTACCCCTAAAGTAAATGATCATTTTCAGTATGAAAGAAAAACAACTTCAAGCCTAACTTTTACCCTCAGGAAATGGAGATCTTTTGAAATAATAGTTTTGAATTTTCTGGGATTATTTTCCCCCTTGCTTCTTCCATGGTTTTAAGTAAACTCTCATTTTTACTAGCCTTGAAACTGTATTTTTAATTGGTTTGTTTAAAAAAAAAAAAAGTCTATATCTAGGAAAACAAGGTGATGCTATTTGGGAGGCAGAAAGGAATAGGTAGAAATATGAATTATTTTGGTTCTTCTCTACTTGAGAGATTCTAAGGTAAAAGAAAACCAGCTGAAGAGAATTCACAGCTGAATATTTAAGACCAGAAATTATAAGACAGAAATGAAATAAACTGAGATGATGGCTTAGCTGGCAAGGGGTTCCTTAGCTTTTGTTACTTGGAGGCTTTGAAAGTGGGGAACTAAGAAGTGCATGAGGGAGTAAGTTTTGGTGGTGGTTTTTCTTGTGGACTGTAGTTGCAAATCTAATCTCTTGTCAGTTTTTTGAAATGCTTTTAGTTGCTTTTGTTTCAAAAGTTTTGAAGGCCACAGCCTTCACTGGACAATCCTTGCACAACTTCCGTTACAGTATTTTCTAGGTGTGCCTGTAGAGTAGTCTGATTAAAGTGTCAGTGGTGTATGACATTCTTGACTGCTTGCAGCCCTAGCTTCTATCCTCCTTCTTTCACACTGGGACTAATGGTAGATGAGGGCAAGAAAAAACTTACCAGGTTACTGAGGCATTTCACACAGTCTGTCCTCAGCCACTGCTACTTAACTTGTTGACAAAGTGTATTTTCTCTTTAACCTGGCTATCTTGTCTGTGTCTCTGCAAGCAGCTTAATCTGCACTTGGCTGTCAAAATG
Source organism: Sagittarius serpentarius (assembly GCA_034782735.1). Taxonomy (NCBI): domain Eukaryota; kingdom Metazoa; phylum Chordata; class Aves; order Accipitriformes; family Sagittariidae; genus Sagittarius; species Sagittarius serpentarius. Next base: position 1,522,300 of record JAVKLA010000093.1, read on the forward strand.
CAGTTTCGTGCCTCCCGTACCCATTTGCACCAGTATGTAAGTCACTTGGTAATGAACGATTGAGGTTGAACTCTCTTCTAGGAGCTTGGAGGCAGTACCCAAGACCAGAATCCTGGTGTTCCTTTTTACACCCACACGGCACAGAGTATGGACAGGACTGAACAGAAATGTCTGTCACTTCACATTTGCATGAAAGCTAGTCACAGAAGTGAAACTGGTGATGAACAGCATCTTGTTGTTCATTCTTAATAAACAAAGCATATAAATCTACTTGGTGTCACTGGGGAAGCATGCAGCTCACTGTCCTTATGAACTTCCTAGATTGTCTCCTCAAGTAATGTCTCAGCTGTTGGCAAGGTACCAGTCATATGTAAGAATGCAGTAGAAAACTGTCACACATAACGAGGCATGGGAAAGCCACATACTTTATATGGATTTAGTAAATGTAAATTCTGAAAATCAGTTTCTTAAAGAGGCTGGGAAGCTGATAGTACCGAGTAGTTGTGAGAACCTTTTCATGCTGGTGGTTGCAGACAACACTGATGTAAGTTGGGCTCAGGCCAGCAGTGTTTGTGCTAGTAAGATTTAAAGTTGTTGCTATTAGAAAATCACCAGCTGTATCAGTGGGCTTGTACCTGGCAAATTATATGCAATTCTGCCATACTTGGGAAACAAAAGCAAGCTCATGAGCTGGGGGAGAGGGGAGGATGAGGGGTGAGGATTGTCTCAAACAAAAGGATGCTATCACATACTGCTCTCACCTGTTTGAATAGGCAGAGGAAATGGCATACCCGGTAATCCCCATTTCATTTGCTACTCTAACATTACTTGATGCATCAGAGAGACATGCTTTATTTACAGCTTAATTCTTATAATGTTAATATTTATCCAGTATTAGAAGACTTACATACTCTATTTTGTTCAATAAAACCCTACCTCAGGCAGGTTCTATATGTTGAAGGAATGGTTTATATCATCTTCATATTACTTAGTAACTTCATTGCAAGGGATCTAGCTGCCAAACAGCTGCCTGAGCTGGCAAACTGAAGGGAGCCTGGTTTGTGCCAGAGGGCTGACCAGCTGCCTTCAGCTGAGGAGACTGCTCATGCCTTCTGCCCAGCCAGACCTCCTGGGAGGACAGTCAGGAGACCTGGGTGTCTGTGTGTATGTGCATCCTCTGCAGCTGTCCCTGTACTGGCTTTGCAGGAGCAATCTGTTTGAACTGTGTTGCCTCTTGCTAGAGGGAAGGTAAAGGGGAAGATCCCAGCCTGCCCCGAGAGACACAGAGACGTGAGTAGGGGCTGTTGTTCAGTGGTAGGGATAGGTGGCTGGAGGAAAGGGGGATGTAGTCTGGGTGAACTTCTGCATCTGGAGAAAAAGGTAGAAATCCCATGCCTTAGGTGAGAGGGGAAGGAGCCATGGAAGAGATGGAAGGAGGTGTTGTGGCCACCTTCATCAAAATCACTGTTGGTCTGTTGTAGAGTCCCTTTCCCATGAAATTTATGGGTTTGCTTTCTTGCAAACCTAATGATGTATTTCAGATTTCTTGTTTTCTTCCTTTCAGCTGTTTCCTCCTTCCTCACTCCCAGCAGTGGCTCTCCAGTCACCTCTGCAAATCTGTATGTTGCCTACATTGCTGACAGGTGTTGGTCAGGCTCTATCATCTCTTTTCCAAATAATCCAGGAGTACGAGGACAACAGCAGGAATTCCCAACAAATAAAAGATGCATGATTTTGATTGATACAAATATATTCTCTTATGAAGTGGTGCAGATTAACGCACTTGATCACAATGTGCATTTGGCAAAAGTGTCCGGGAGATTAAACCCGGAAAAGCTATTTAAAAGCTCGCTTTCTTTTCTAATCCTTTCATGCTTAAGAAAGCAAAGTATACCTGCACAATCTCTCAAAGAATTTGTTTTTAATAGGGCTACAAAGAGCTAGCTAGCTATTTTTTTTTAACCTCACAAATTCTGACTGGAGCATATGTTCTAAGACATAGGTTTCACAAAATCTGCAAAATGAGTTTGTCTCCTAATTTCAAGACTGATTTATCTCTTACTGACTAGAGAGAGGACCATGACTTGGTGTGGCAAATAGTTCTTCTCAAGGAACTTAACAGAGATAGCGGCTGTGCTGCTCTTGAGTTGACCATGCTTGGGGTAGAGTCCTGATCATTGAACTCTAGAGATAGTCCTTCTGTGATTGTGACAAGAAAGATCACCTTGACGTGTCCTATTCTAATGAGAGCTTAGCTGTCAGTGGTATGTTTCTGTAAAGCGTTTTGTCTTCCAAAGACAAGGTCTGCCCCTAAGCATCTTGGAAATATATCTTGCCGAGAATCTCACACGACACATATGGTTGCCCTAGGTCTGCTAACCTGTAGGAGGTCAGGAGGTGCTTTTTAAACAGTACCTGCAGATCTGATGGGAGAGGATGTAGTCGGTGAAGCATGGAAAAAGCTGCTGTGGGATTCCTTTCTGAGCACCACCAAAACCTGCCAAGAGAGGCTCTGTGTTCAGTGTGTTCTTAAATGACAGACCCGAGTTAATGAGATTGGGGTTGGTAAATGTCTGCTTGTTGCTGCAGTTGCTACTAAAGGGAAGGATTACAGCTAATACAGTCATCAGCCTTCCTGGTGCTCAGTGAAGAAGCAGCAGCATTTGGAAGACTGGGGGGATTTAATATTTCTAGAATGTGTATTTGCTCAAAGTCTTAGAAATGGTTCTTCAGAAGGCTGTTACAGAAGAAAGTGGCCCAAGGTCAGGGATGTGTTAAGTAAGGTATGCAACAGTCGTGTTAGTCAAGGACCTTGGGGAGAAGGAAAACGGAAGGCTTCATTGCCTCCAGTCACAGCAACAAGGGAGTGAAGCCTTTGTAAACAAGGCTAGGGCAGTCCCACGTGAGAAGGTATCAAAAGGGATCATATCCTTTCCTTTTTGTCTTTTTTCCTTTTGGGAAGGAGGCTGAGATGAGAGCAGCAGTGGCCATCATCTCAGACAATAGGAGCACAGGAGATTTCCTTAATGTAATCCGTCTGCTCAGCTTTTAAGCAATTGGAATAAACACAGTTTTGAAAGGAATATGGTAGTTCTGCGTCAACCCCTGCCGTGCAGTAGTAATGCTGACTGTGGGGGATCTGGCATGCAGCAATGAATTCTGCACCACTGGGTCTGGCAGCCTTTAAAGTACAGCAACTGGGAGACCTTAGCAAGTGTCCAGTTCTCGAACCTGTCAGTCCCACAATGCCAAGAAGTAACAGGGTTTCACTGCACTATTTACATGTGCTGTTTTCAAAGCCAGTATCACAGAGGTCAATAGAGAGAAAAAATTATTGCAGTGGTGTGCAGTAATCCAAGAAATTAATTGGCACATATCAAGGAATGAGAGGGTCAATGGAAATCCAGAATACTGTATTTCATTGTTTAACCCCCAGTTCTACCTGCTTACTGCTGCTGGAGGGAGTCAGCAAAGCTGTTCTGCTAGTAGAACTCCTTTTGTCAGAGCCAAAATGATTTGTCGTAGATTTGACTCTTCCTTCCCCCTCAGTGGAAATTATTTAGTCTTAAATATTTCTGGGTGAAACATTTAAGTAATGCTTAGAACACTTTAATTCAATACTTCTTCATTGAAAAGTCATTTAAAATAATACGATGGAACATAGTTGTCCCATATTCATCTCCCCCCACACCCCAAAAGAGTTGATACAGGATTTCATTTTGGATTTTGAAAAAACAAGTTGTTCCATTTAATCTCAAATTGTCCTGCCCCTCCTCACCCCCCTGCAATTTCCCTAGATGTATCTGCCAAAGCTAAGTGGATCTCATTATTTCTGAATTTGAACAAGAAGATTTGTTTTCTGCTTCGGGTATCACTAGGCTTTATGGGCAAGCTCTGCTCACCTACAGGAAAAAAACAGAACATAAGAATGGAGAAGCTGTTAACTGCCTTGTTCCAAACAGAGCTTTCCCCCTCCAAATAATATTATGCAATTTGCAAGCAGGTTTTAAACAAGCTTCTGTATAAATTAGATGTCGTAGAGCTGGGACCAATTTGTTCCCCTTAATTTGATTTACTCTTCAAATTAGAGAGAGATTGAAGCAGAGACTACATACTGGTTAAGTAACATGGAAAAGACCATGCCTGAAATGGTGAACTCTGTTGTTTTAGTGGGGTTGCTGTTCATTGAACGATACTCTGCCCTTTAAAATATGCTAGTTTAGTTAGACAAATACTGTTATTAGTACTGCTGATAAGCACAGTCGTGAAGATACAAGAAAATACCTCTGCCACTCAATTTAAGTTTAGTAAAATTGATTATATTTGAAGGTTCTGTAGTGTTTAGAAACTGTATTCCTGTGCTATATTCTCTCAAATGATAAACAGCACCCTTTTGGGCTGTTGCTGGTTTATGAAGTTTTATATAATAATTTAATTGACGCTGGAATGGGCGCGCTCTGTCCATTTTGACAGGATCTGAGCTGATAAATACATTGTAGCTCCCTGTGTAGGCTATGGCAGCACTGTTCAATGTAGCGGAGGGCTTACTGTGGTGGTGCTTCAGAAAAAGGACATATGACTCCTCAGGAAGTAGTTTGGCTTTTTACCTGAAAGAACTTTCATTGGAAGCAAAAGCTGCCTGAATGTATTTATATGTGCATGTGTCTGGTTTTAGGTGGAGAAGTGCCTTGCCTCCCACATGTCTGACTAGAAAAATTCTTTTTACTTGATACCAAGCATAAGTGCTTAATAAAAGAAAGGGGGGGCAGGGAAGAGGTCTGACAGACTATATCTAAAGCCTGGAAAGGTCCTCTGTTGTTAAGATCTGTTGAAAAGCATTGCTGGTAGCAAGTGGCAAAATATTTCTTGTTTCCTTTAAATATTTTTGAGGGGGTTATGCTCATGCCTTTCTGCTACTCAGCATTTGTTTTGATTAAAATTAGAATTGCTAAGATACCATGAACAATCTTATTCTAGAAAAAATATTTTTGACTGGACAAACAGTGTCTGTGTTCCAGTCACAGTTGCAGCAATATTTTTCAGACTCGGATGATAAAATCCTGGCCTTGCTCTGGATGTTCAGACGGTTCAGCCATGCTTCAAATCTTTGTTCCACAGTATCATCACCTACTGTATTTCTGATTTTTAGTAAATTCTATTATGGTGCTGATTCTGTACATTGCATTATCTTCTACACAGAGGAAAAATAGCATTTTTTTTAAAAAATAAATATGCTTAGCTTTTTGTGCACACAATAATCACCAAAGTATTCATTCTGCTCATGATAAAATAATGCCAAGCCCTGAAAGCGGGCTTTTAGTTCTCTTATGAAGAGCTACTGGAGACTTAAACATTCTCTGCCTTGGTGTTTTGTTAACCTTGTTTCTATAGTTCTAATTGGGTCACTGTAGACAATTGGTGATGGTGTTATTAAATAAACTTTCAAAGTTGCTGGCTAGTGATTTGGCTGATTAAATATGGATTAGATTCAGAATAAGCTGATAGAAAGTTGTTTTTTTTTCTGACATGCTCAATTTTATGAAGATGTTATGTCACGTTGTATCTTATCACATTATGTTAATTTAGCACTGTGTAGGCTTTTGATGTGATGTACTTTAGCTCGTTATAATGTTTTCCAACTTCAGAAAAGTTTGTTACCAAGAGGCGCAAGACTTGCCTCATTTGACAAAGCTATTATAGCCTAATGGAGTGGCAAAATTTTAAAAGCTACCCAGATAAAATGCACTCTGTGTGTGTATACACATAAAGGTGTGCCTTAGTTTTAAAACTATTTGCAGAAATGGACTTTATGCTTCCCAGTAAGAGAAGTCAATAACTATTCCGCTTTCCAGACGGAACTTTAGGAAGACAGGTCAATCTTGCCAGTCTTCTGCTGAGGTCAGGTAAGGTGTCTGAACTGGAAAAATCATCTGTTTCTTTTTTCGAGTCTAAGGTAATGTACTCTTTTCTCATGTCCTCAGGGTGCATATTTGTTGTTTGACTTATTGGCAACCAGAAATATTTTATATGAAATTGACAGATATCTTGCAGGAATGGCCTTTGGAGGCAATCCTTATTTGGTTTTAGGTAATGTCTGTGTGTATGCACAAGTTAAAAAAACAGACAAACAACAACAATAATTGAAGTGACAGAAAAGGGGAATTAATTCACAGCCTGAAGCAAGAACAATCCTTTCTTTTGAGTACAGTTTTAGTGTCTGAATCTGAATCCAGCATGCCCTGGATCTTTCTCTTTTAGCGTGCTGTCAGATACCTGAAGGTGAAATTCATCCCCCTTCTTGTTACAGTATTGGCCGAAAGCAGAGATAGGAGATAGAATAATTCCTTTTTTTATACAATACCTATCTTGAGTCTTCCTTTGTAGTGTAAACTCAGCTCTCTGCACCCCTTCTTCCTCCAAAAAAACCCAACCCTCTCCTCCTGTGTTTTTTGTTGTCGTGTTCTTCCCACCTGTAATTCCTGTCGAGGCATGACCAGGTCCTTGGCAGTTGTGTTCCCACACACAGTGGTCTGTTTGGAGGTGCATGGATTAGATACATACTGCAAAAAGAAGAAAACTTCGCAATGAAAGAGCAGATTTTGGGAGGTAGTACTCGGAAGCAAGTTTATTTTGTCATGTGCTGGTGGGATGAGCAACACCATTGTATGAACCAAAGTGAGAGTAGGTCCTGCCCTGAGGGGCAGATGCTCTGAAGCTGCGCTGCTGTAGCACAGAGATTGCGTTCTGCCTACTGAGCACACTTTTTTATCCATGCGGGAATCTCCCGCATTATGTTTCCCTTCAGAACCCTGAAAAGGCATTTCATAGCACTTAACTAAAAAGTAGCAAGGTGAAAAAGTACAAGAGGCTTGGTTGGAAAGCAGTGTCAGTGGAGCTTGGTTTGGGCTGACATTTTGAAAGACTTTTGCAGAGCAAAATCTCTTACTGGTTATTGCTTGTGTTTTGACATTCATAATCAATTAGTATGAAATAAGAAAACTTCTTCACCATCTTGCCTGCAAACCACAGAATTATTGGGAGGGAAAAGTTATACAAATTGCAAAGAACATTTGAAAGGTTACAGGTGAACAGGGCTGTAGTGAAAGGATAAAATGTTTTGCCCAGAAAAGTGACCTGGTTGTGCAATCAGCAGAGGTTCCCTTTTTGTCAGATTTAAGCACTTCAGCCAACTGACAGGAGCGTGTGTGACTACTCTGCCAACCGCAGAACTCTACCCAGTGATCTGTGTGTGACTGAGTGAAAATGAGGGTTGTGTGGGATACACAACCGAGCTGGGGAACATTAATGTTGAGCTGGGGGAAATGACTGAACTGAATCCATCCAGCAAGGGAAGACTTGAGGATGTGCAAGTATGTGTTTTCTGAGATCTGTATGCTTTCTGAAACTAGTGTCTGATACGTTCATGGGTTTATTGGGACGCTTCCCAAAAAGGTTGCAATATTATCACAAGAAAATATAAGCTATTTACTAAAAAATATCAGAATTGTTTTTAAATCAATGTTTTCCACTATTACCATGGACACGGACCGCTTGAACACTGAGAATAGAATCAGTTCTAGACATCCTACCTTGCTCTCCTGGCCATGTTTGCTTCGTGTCCATCCTTTTGCTAATTCCAGGTATTTTCCTTCACCTCTTAGAGAAAATGACACTAGAGACTGTTTTGCTGGCTTTTTTGTTCTATTTTGCCGTCCTTTTCAGTATGTTCGTATCATTAACTGCTCCTTAACTTGATCTCTGTGAGACAGCTGAACTCAGAGAATACTCAAAGTGCATGATTAATGGCAAATTATCTGTCAACACAAGTGAGACTGGAGTCAATAGTAACCAGGGAAAAAAGAAACTGAAAATCTACGGGTAAACAGAGGTTATTTAGTGCTCAATTGCTGATCAATGCCAAGAGCAGCCAATAAAAGGTGACATGAAAGTGGTTGACATAAAAAAGCATTAAAATATAATCTCCTAAATGAATTCATAGCATTTATAGGGGAAAATAAGGAAGACCTAACAATAGTTTTCAGTGTAAATTAGTAATCGTTCTTCTTTCTCTCAGTATATGTAGGGTTGAACCTTGAAAATTTTGTGCGTATGTTTTTGAGACAGCAATAAGTGGTAAAAATAAAATTTGAGGCAGATTTATAGTTCCTCATGAAACGTACCATTTGAAGAACATAACTCTAATGGTGTAAGTTTGGTTCCCTGTTTTATGACCTTGCCTTCTACCATGATCCTTACAATATCTTATGCTTGATGCTTCCAATGTGAGCCAGAAATCTGTTCTACACAGAGAGAGAGAGGGATGCTGGGACAGTGAGAGATTTCTTTTCTTCTACAGGGTGCTTTATATGGCTTCTTTCCCTGCTCGTGTCACAGTACACTTATTCCTGTGAGTTTTGTGCCAAATAGTATGACTAAGTCGTTTCACCTTCATTGTAACTAATTCCTGTCTTGACAGGTTTTGTTTTTTATTGCTTCATATTTTTTTTTTCTTTTTAAGTGAACGTATCTTCAGCCTTTTTGAAAAGGCCAGGGCTGGTCTTTTGTTCCAGTTTGAGACTGACCTCTCAGGAAACTGTGCTCTGGATAGATGTTCTTTCTACTCTCCATACTTTGAAGTCTTTCATGCCTGAGGAGCTCATTTATAAGATGTTTTGAAGCCAGAAACCAGGCCACCGAATGCCTTAAAGATAAAAATCGAGCCTACTCTAATGTTCTGTAGGAAGCCAAAGTAGAGAGCAGGAATATGTTGTTCCTTCTGGACTTTTCAAAGGGCTGAAGGATGCATGCCAGAAATGTAAGATTCCTAAATAAAAGAAACCAAGAGGTCATAGCTGAGGCCAGACTGTTGTTCACCAAGAGGATGTTTCCAGTTAGTGCAAGCAGCACTGTCAACATTGTTTTAAGTGTTACTGTTTCGTGAGAGCTTAATTTCTACAGTAAGTCCAAGAGCTCCTTTTCTCAACGAATTTGTGTCGTTCAAACAAAATGCATTATTGATGTGAATTTATTTCTTCTGTTCTCTGATACAGCATTCTTTTTTCACCTGCATTCAGCTTCTGTTAGGTAATGTTGCCCATGCTGTTAAATGTCTTGTTAATGTATGGTCATATAGGGCATTTCTCGCTGATGGACTTACAGCCATTCTAGCAAATCACCCCTGACTCCTGTGAACCTTTTAGAGTGGGCAACAGCTTTGCTTGATTAACAGTGTCAAAAGGTTTAGAGAGGTCTGGAAGGGTGGGAGCGGTGCTTGCTTATCATCTGTTGACATTAGGAGACCATCTGCTTATACTGTGTCTGCCTGGAGCTTGGCCTGAATCCAGGCTACAGTGAGTACAGTATGCTGGATTCAGCTGCGAGCCCTTCATTAGCTTTTATCTAGTTTTCCTATGACCTTTAATCAAAATGATATTAAGTAATAGTTTGGCTGTGATCCGTGTATTCTGTTTGCTTTTTATAAAGGAAGAAACCCCACTTACTGGAAATGTGTGTTTTAAAGGATGAAAGGAAGATTTCTTCTCCAAGTCAGTCATTGGCAGTTGTGACCAGCTAGAAGAGGAAAGGCAGGTAGTATCTTTCTTAGGTATGCTCTCTGAGCAGCCAGGGCTGTGGGCTTATGACCTTTCTGAGACTAAAGTGCCACCTTTGAGTTTTCCCACTCTGGATTTTTCCAGTTCCTTTTTGAACCACTGTACCTCTACAAACACTTCCACAGAAGAACTGTGTATTCTGGAAATAACCTTGTTCCTGCTCGTTTTACATGACTCTCTGGTCTTGTTTTGGAACAGAGTGAACAATCATTTCCTTTTGTGTTCTGCACATTACTCAACATTTCAGTCTGTGAATTGAAGATTTGTTTACTGTTGTCTCTGAAGCTTTTTATTGATAGGGAAGAATTAATGTCTCTCATAAGGCCCACCATTTGCATTTCATATTTTAAGAGAAAGGTAATTTTAGATCTTGTTTTTGGTGTCTACTTAGGCCCATGGTGGGTGAAAAACCCAGGCAGAATGAAGCAGCTTAGCAGAGGTGTTTGATGTTAAATCTTAAAAATATCTTTGATTGATATTTCTGTCTTTGTTGTATTCCATACCTCTTTGTAAAAGCTGCTTGTTTTAGCCATGGAAGTTGTTTTTTCTGAGTTCCGGAACTCCATAGTCCCATAGAACTGGTTCAGCTTTAACTGGCCGCCTGACAGTGGGAACGGCTCTAGCAGGGCTTCAATATAGAATTGGGAAGACATCTGAATTTCTGTGTGCCCAAAATTTCAGAAATGTGGAAGGGATGGATGTTATCTTTCAGAAATGAGAGAGGAAACACTGGAATTTTCTGAAGAAAGCAAGTTTTAAAAAAATGCTGGTATTTCACCTTTGTGTTCTTTCACCCAGCTTCCTCATAACGTCCCACCTGCAGACTTTTTTTCAAGTGTACAAACGCATAAGCAATAAATTTTCCAGAAGGCAACACCCCACCCCAAAGCAAACTCTAAACCCAAACTCTTGTTTGTTTTTCATACAGACTGGAGATTGCTAGAGGTGTCCCAGTGAACAAGGGATTAACTCATCTCTTTACATACAGGACTCAAAAATGTCATGTCCTGACACCAAACACCCATCCCTTGCTCAAGAGCTATCCTGTGAATTTAGATCAAGAGGTTAGCTTTTGCAATTGGAAGTGAATGTAAAAGAAGGACTCTGGACAAGAAACCTAGAGTCTCAGCAACCTGCAGTGCCCTTTCTGTTCTTAGGTGGGGGGGGTAGATGAGAATTATAGTGTGAGAGAAGTTCATGAAACAGGAGCCTCACCTCAGCTTTGCAGTGCCATTAACCTGCTGGTGAGGGGGTGGAATTGAGGTTGCTATCAGCAATAGTTTGCTTATTTTAATTTTCTAAGTGACTGTTCTAATGCCTTTCAAATGCCTTTCATCTTACTGCAAAAATGGTTTACTGTGCTGTTTTGATGCACTGCTTTTAAAGTGGCAGAACTGTACCTCAGAAGCTGGTTTTGGAAGCGTTTTCTTATAATCCATGCTTGTGGTGCCATTAAGAGGTTGGAGCTATCATTCTGAACCGTGGCAAATGAGACACATATCACCTGGCACAAAATGAGCTTGCACACAAATGCTAAGTGATAGCAGGATAAAGTTTGGTAAACAATTAAACTTAATCATGACAACTAATTTATAATTTATAGATATGTGAAATGCCACCACAGCTAAATTTCTTACTCTGATTTTGGGTAAGACATATGTTCCTTTTTAATATTCAAATCTATTCATAAAGAGTGGGCAGGTGAAATTAGTGAGAGGCTGTTAAATTTTTGTTTTTATAATTATCAGCTTTCCTTTAATATCATCTCTTTTCTTAAAATTTAAATGTAAAAATTGAAACAGAGCATTTAGAACATAAAAATATTTATTTAAGAAACTAACTATTGTGGCAATATAGAGCAGCTGTTTATTTAACTGAAGATATTGAGAACTTCCTCTGTAACAGAACAGTTGTTTTACATGCTGTGATAGAGCCCTGTATTATTTGATATCAAAGATATTGTAGTGCAGGATGAATTTCCAGAAATTTGAAAAGGAACAACATAGTTCACTTATTCACTTTTGAGCTGTAGTTACTGAACACCTTTGCAGTTTGAACAGCTAAATTTGGCAAGTTCTTGTATTTCGCATTCTGCTTCTTCAGGTTTTTTTCCCAGTGGAAACACCAAGGGAAGAATTGAAGTAAAGCAATTGAGGATGACCAATTTTACCTTTTTCTAGTGTGCAAGTTGTGAACATGTTGTTTTGCTTGACGTAATGATTTTTACTTTCCATTCCTCCATACACTGGAAAAAAAAGTAAAGAGAAAAAAGGGAGGAACATCAGGGAGAGAATATTTTCTTTCTTTTCTGAAGCTTCAGAAGGAGGAAGAAAGTCAATCCGTAGGAAATATTTTGCAGGTTGTATTTTCAGTTCAAACTCTCCAGTGCAAATATAGTTGGTAATGGAAATGATTTTTTTTTTTTTACTTGTCATTTGTGTTAGAGTTGCATTTATTACAGTTTCTGAAAATCTTAAATGAATATACTGTGATGAAAACACTTACTTAAGAGATTCTTGAGTTTGTCAAGCAAGTTTTTGTTTCAAATTCAAAACTAGTAGTGGCTCTGTCTAAAATTGATTTCGATGGAATGAAAATTGGGTTTAACAAAAGCATATCAGATTTCTAAAACCTGTTGGAAATCCGAGTGCTCAAGGAACTCTCTGAATTAGTTAAATGACTCCATTAAAGATTTTGAATTTAAATTTGCTTTCTATGTTCTGTTTTGTCTTAACTCTGTTTAACAGTACCTTTTGAAAAAATAATTTTTCTATAAATACAGCAAAAAAAAAAAAAGCAGTATCAGATCCTTTTTCTCTATTGCCATTTTTTCAAAGAAAAAACCTGGTCGGTTCAGGACTGCTTTCCTCTGTACTGAAGTCTCCCATAACAAGAAGGTTGTATTTCATGGTTGGGAATAGATTGTAGCAATCGGGTATACTCCAAGTCTGCACACTGCCTGTATGGCCTTGTGCCCTCCAACAGTGATTAACGTCTGGCTGGGATCTGTCTCAGAGCCTGGTGCGGGCTGGTTGTGGTAGGTGTGAGTCCGAGTGCAGCCTCCCAGAGAGGGAAAGAGGAGCTTTGTTTCAGCAGGCAGAGAAAAGTACGGTGGCTCCTGCATCCGTCCTTTCAGGAGCGGACTTGGGAAGGTGAAAGTTTGGGCTCTTGTGAACTTGCTGGAGGCTGTATGAACCATGTCCCTGGGGTTCAAAGCACTTCCTCCTGCCCTGACTACTCTGGGAGGGCTTATTGCCTTTGGCACAGGTATGCGCAAGCAGCTCTGTGCCCTTTATGTGCAGCGTGCTGAGGAGTTGGACACGGAGATGGGGAATAGCTCTGTGGGAGTCTGCCTGTCTCTGGCAGGTCTGATGAGTTGTGGCTCAGGGCTGTCCCTGCCAAACCCAGGTAGGTGATCCATCTCCCCTGCTGATCCTGGGTTATATATACCATCTGCCTTTTCCTTATCCAGAGTGTTTCCGCTCCCATCCTCTTGGGTAATCAGCTTAATGATTGTACTGGAGAGTATTGGCTTTTATAGATGCAAAAATATAGGTTATGTTTTTGTAGATCTGATCATTTTTACTGATAATAGTATGGTTTTGTGCAAAGGAGATGAAACACTCGGGAAATAGATGATGCTTTATGTCTTTTGTTTGGTTGGGGCTTTTTTCTTTACTAGCTGAGCTGCCAGAAATGCACGGAAATTATGGGAAAATGAGAATATCTGCTGCATTTATTGCAGAATTAAGATTTCCGCAGGAACAAGACTTAATGTAAAAAAGGGAGTTTGTTTTGCAATCCGAGGTCAAATGATCCCTGTGGTGTCTGGTGCAAGAGTGCTGTAACACTGCACAAAGTGTGCGATCCTTTCAGTCTGTGCTTCATATACACAAGAGTATTGCAGACAAGACCATAGGGATGATGGAAAATCTTGTCTGAAATCATGTTGAATCATCCACCTTGCAGCCCTTATCTTATGTGGCCTGGGTTTTTTCCTTCCTTTTTTCCCTGCTGCCTCCCTCCCCTCCCGCCCTCTTTCTGTAACGTTTTGTACTCTTAAAAATTTAGGTACTCGCTCAAAGCCTTGGGGAAAAAAAAGGCCAAATACAGTTTGAAAAGCCAGTGAAGGTTAGACTGTGTTTAATTCAGTTTAAACCAAAGGGAAAAAAGTCCCCTTTTTCTACACTGGAGTTGCTCTGCATCCCCTTGGTTTCTACCCCATTACAGAAGCCACAATCATTTTTGTTTTTTTTAATGGCAAAAAAAAAAAAAATTCTTTGTGTGACAGTGGTGTACTAGACATATTAAAAAGCAAGCGTAAAACTTTTTCTCAGGGCAGGCTGCTTTTACTACTAGCTGAAGTTGTTTGTTGTACTCCAGAGAGATTTATAAATCACTGCCTCTTTATATGGACAGGTGTTCTTAGGAAGATCAACATTACATTTCGGGCAAAGAAAACGGGTATTTACATGGTGTGTGCAATGATACGAGCAACTGTGTTTCGTTTTGCCAGAGCTCCAATGTGCCCAGTCTCACAGCTCTCCCTATTAATGTTTAATAAGAAAAGCAGCAGGACCCAGCACGTTAGTGCTCCAGCATTGCAAAATGAGTTTGGAAACTGCACTATGGTTGCTAGCAAAATCTTTTCCAAATATCTGGCTAATTACTGTTAATAAATCAGTACTCAGAAGGCACCTGAATGAGGTTGAATCAAACAAGCACTTGGCAACTGTAGGATAACAAAGTCTTATTTGACTATATATGTTTATGTAAGGAGCAATTCTGCAGTCCTAGTGAAAATCTTCTTTTGCGAAACAAAAGATGATGTAATCCTGTTTGTGCAGAAATGGCTTCTTTATATAGCTGCGATCTATCTCGATTTGTGTGTGTGTGTGTTGAAAGTTGGGTGCTGAAGTGCTGCTAATTTAGCTCAAGTTTTTGGTAGCCCTAGAGATTTCACTTTGTTTTACGTATCAGTATTTTTCCCCAACTTAGAAAGTTACACTGTGTAACTTTGAATGCTGCCCCCTGTCCCTGATCTCCCAAATCTGACAGTAATGATGAGAAGTGGTAGTATGGGCAAAGCCACTGAAGTAGGGAGAGCTGCTTTTCCAAGGTTTGTCTCCTGCAATTGCAGACTTTTGCTGTTTAGAGTAGTCCACAAGCTAGTAAGTTAGCTGCTGTTATTCAAGGCAGCAAAACTTGAGTCAGCCTGGTTTATCAGTATAGTGTAGTAAAGTCTTTTAATATATAACATTCTTTCCACGGGGCTGGATTTTTCCCAAGATGGTCACTGAAATATACATCCAATGCAGTAATGTCAGTGTGCTTGTTTTTCTGCTATCACTGCTTTAAATGATGTGAGGAGGGGGATTGTTACATAATTTACAATACCTAATTTAATTTTTTGGTAGGCTGAGCCTGTTTCATTGACTTGAATTCTCTTCTCAGTTACTGCTGCTCTGCCCTTTTTAGTATAATACTTTCCAACAGTTTCGGGTTTTTTGTTTGTGGTGGTTGGTTTGTTTTTTCTTGTGTGTCTGATGCAGCACTTTCAATGAAATTGAATCAGTGGTACTGTATCCACATTCAGCTTTTTGACAGCATGGGAAACTGTAATATGACTGCTGATCTGGGCAACTCTTAGAGTTGTAACTCATTGATTTTTGTGTCCTGAAGTGAGACTAGATTTGTGCCTGAATCTTCTGAAGTTTGAAATATTTAGGTTTCTATGCTTGTTTAGGTGGTAGCCCACTGGCTTCTTAGGTCACTGGCAATAATAAAATGTAAACAGGATCTCTGTAGCTAGAGAGAGCGTGCGCACACACTCAGCACCGCGGAAACCATCCCCAAACCTGTCTGTGTTGTAGATTAAATGAATCTTGTGCAGAAGTTCATAATGTCAGCAAAACATTTGAAGGGCTTGTGGAACGAGTGTGGTCTGCAGTGCCTCATGAAGATTCAGAAATCTGTGGAATGGATGGTGTAACGATTTGCCAGATTTCAGTAAAACACGCTGAGATGCAACAGATGTATCCAACAAAAGCTTTCATTTTAAAAATACAGCTCTGAATCACAAATTCCAACAGCGACAGGGGATAGTATCTGGCAACAAATTGGGCCTCATCAATTCTCAGCCCAAGAAGGGACAGAAATATGGAAAGCAAGCTAAATAAACTGCAAGATTAAGTTTCTATGCAATTTGTGATGCATTCCCTTTTGGGACCACTATGGGGAAGTACAGTTTCAAATTACCTTGCAAAGAAGCAGATGTGGTGTTCTGAATCTACTGCATGCACCAAACAGAAGTGCAAACTGCTAGCAGTTGTTGCTAAAGATATGGGTATTCTTGTACTTTGACTTGAGCTTAATAATTCTGGGTTTTGTCGAGTCTACCAAATGGGAGCCAACACCTATACAAGGAGCGTCACCAACAAGTTAAAAGTTTTACGAGCCTAGGAACTCCGTAAAATTTCTAAAATGTAGTTTCAGATGTAAGAAAACAAGGGCTATCTTTGTGCCCCTAACTGCACTACAGCTGAAGGTGACATCATCTCCTCTACTAAAATTGGTGGCATCGACTCAGCCTGCTTCCATCATCCAATATATATTCAGCATGTCATGTACAAATAATCAAACATGAGCAGGGAGACTGTCCCCACAAAGAATACCTTGGAGCTTATGAGATGCAACTGTCAGTTCTTGCTAAATCAGTGATTCTGTATGCTTTAATAATGGCTGCAAGTGCACAGATATGTATATGTAAACTTCCATCTTGTGCCAATCGCAAGATTCCCCGCAAAAAGTAGGCTCGTGTGCAAGATCATTTCAAGGAAATCCTGAAGGAGAGGAACTGTACAATTTAAATGTCATTACTTTTTAGTGCTCTATCATTATCCTACGATACAACTAATTATTCTTGGAAAATGTTGTTTATTTAAACAGTAAATTTTTACTTCCCTATGTTCTGAATATTCTCAATGGGACCAAATAACACCGTATAATATTAATCAGAAAGTAGAAAGAAATAAATCATCCTCAAGAACGTAATTATTGGTACCACAAGTAGCATGCAGCAGAAGTTATTGTGAAGTCTACAGCTACAGACAGATATGGGTGTCTTCAAAAGGCATCATTAAAATCAGCCATTTCAGCATATGAAGCTGAAATTTATGATCTTGGTTTAGTGACTTTGAACTGAAAGCAATGAAGTCACTGAGCAACTTACGTATCATCCATGAATTTATGAATCACATCTCCCTAGCTCACAAAAGTCTAATTGCATGGAAAAGCCCCAAATGTTGTCTGGTTTTAGGTTCAGCCGCAAAAGCACCTTGCCAATCAAGAGTTGCAGTACCCCCCTCACCATCCAGAGGTCTTGACGTGCTTAGTGAAAGCGAAGGAACAAAGAACAGAGAGAAATTGTTCTGGGTTCAGTCAGTTCTGCCCCATACATGAGAGATGTCAGATTTGGAGGGAGGCCTTTGAGAGGGAAACTCCTGCTCAGGTCCTCTGCATGAGCAGGAAAGGCAGATGTTTCCTACTTTCTCACTCCAGTCATCAACTTAAGTGCTAATAATTCTGCTTTTCAGAGATGTAACTTAAACAGTTTCTTCCCTCCGTACTTTAATAAATTTAGTAAATCATGCCCAGCATGATCTTTAGTGGAAAGTTGCACAATTTATACTGGTACTTACAAGCCCAATGAGCTTTGGGATGTCTGCTCTCTAATTATAGCACAGTGGAGCTTTCCTTGGCAGTATAGAAAGTGGTCCAGAGAAATAACAGCTGTGTTTTGGTTTTATAACACCTCGGCATGTATCACTGCACAGTGACAAATATAAATCCCAGTTCTGATTTTTGGATTCCTAGCCAAAAGCTGTGCTAAGTTTTGTTCTCTCGTACAATTTGGTATGTCTCTTTTGAGATGCATTTTCCAATAAGATGCCAGGTGTCGTGCGCGAGGCAAGTTCTAGAGGCACTTCAGCTCTATGGGCACTTCAGCACAGCACTAAAAGCTGTAACAGCTGATGGGTCCTTATTTGCAGTTCATCTTCCATTTTCACTGTGGCATCGTGCTCTCCAGTGCTTTAGCTGTTGCTTTATCCTTCTCAGCTGCCATGGAAAGGGCAACGTTTCATTGTTGTTCCCAAGTTGTTCGCTATGCAGTACAATTATTTTGTCCAGTCTGCTCATCAACGTTAATCTTCAAGAGTGTATATAAATACAGTAATTACTGAAGTTTTTGAATTGTGTTGATGACGATAATCCATCTGTTGGGTGCTGAAACTGCTGAAATTTGCACATAGCAGGGTATGCATTTTCCCAGTTAAGGCAAAAAGGAATTTTTAATGATTGGTTGAATTGTTCTTTTCTCAGTATTAAACTGTTAGGTTTTTTTAATAGGGAGACAAGGCTTTAGCTGCACCAAGCTTGATGTAGAAATTACTGTATAGTTTTATGACCTGTATTATTCAGTAAGCCAGACAAGATGATACTAATGCTCTCTTGTGGTCATAAATTCTGTAAGATGCTTAGATACATGGTTACAGTGTTGGCATAAATATGCTGATGGATACAGATGTAATTAATTTTTAGACGTTTCTTGTAATTATTCTAGTGATAGATGTCTAAATTTTTCCGTAACACATCAGAGAATGTCCCACTCTTACTGCTCCTTGTAAAATTTAATGGCTGCAGGGCCTGAGGTTGTGGTTCTGCTGTTGCCTTTTTGTTCTACAAGCATGCTTGTGGTTCCACTAAAATTATGACCTGAACTGCACGCCAAAGCGTGGAGGTAGCTCCTGGTAATCACAGCCCAGGAGCGCTTGAGAAGGACTCTGTAGCTAAGAGGCAGGGCAGACCAGTGGGGCTGACAGAGCCGTAGAGCATGGGTCTGCGCCCCAGGTGGGAACAGTGGAAGAGTGAAGATGTTGACATTCAGTTTTGAGGCTGAGCAGTATTTTCTGAAGGCCTGTTTCTGAATTTTGGGATGGTACACAACTTTTCTTGTACTCACTGAGAAGTTGTTTGTGCTGCTGTTCTACAGTAGGTTTTAACTTATAGCGTATCTCAGTGGTTTTCAGAGGAAGGAATGGTCACCTCATGAGAAGTAAGTGTTAGCCTGTTTTTCTTTTTTTAGTTGCAAGAAACTGAGACATTTGTCTTTTACTAAATTTGTTGTGTTGTCAAAAAAATATCTCTGGAGATGCAAGAAATCAAACAGTATATGGTCAAGTTATTTATACATTTTTATTTTGCTGTAGCTCTTGACAAAAGCAGAGATATCATCAGGGCAACACCACTTTAGTTGCTTTTCAGTTACTTTGATATGCTTTGTTAGCGCCAACAACTTTTAAAAAGTAGTACTGTTTCAGCTAGGGGTTGAAGAGAACAGGCCTGTATGCATAGCCTGTGGATACCTACCAGGTACTGCTGTGGTATCTGAGAAGGGAATTAAAGAAATAAGATGAGGGTGGTTAACTTTGTCCATGTGTGGGTGCAGCTGAACAGTACCATAGACTAAATGGATGAAGTTCAGAGAATGAACGTGGATAGTGTCCTCTGTATTTTCCCTGTTGAGAGAATAACAGGAAATACAGCTATGAAAAGGGATCAGCCATCTGCCAGCCCTTGACCCATGGTGGGCTTTTTATCTTGCATATTTTGGCAGTCTGACACTCATTTAGTCTATTTGATTGCCTCGTGGTAAAGGTGAATTAAATATTTCCATTTTTTAAAGCATGAAAAAGATCTGAATATTCTATGAAGGAGCTTTGCGTAACTCTTACTGTTTCTTTAGCAAAGAATGCATCAGTTACATTTATGGCGGCTCTAAAAGAATATATTTGAAGTCAAGAATTTATTGTTATTTCAAATAATGTTTTATAGTCTAATAATTCAAATTATTAGTCTAGTTACAGTATACACTCATAGTCCAGGTTAACATAGGAAAGCTTCAATAATCATGCTTAGTTTCCTACAGCTGGTAGGGATCTCTAAACTGGGAGAGTGATTTGGAGTTTGGAAGCTGAGTGCCAGCACATGCTAAAACTACTTGGCCTGGATATGTGCAAGTGCTCCTCAGTTATGCTGTTTGTTATCAGTCCCTTCCGAAATGGTGAGGCCTCACTAAAACCTGATCTAGTTGAAGGTGTCCCTGCTTGCCGCAGCGGGGGTTGGACTAGATGACCTTTGATGCTCCCTTCCAACCCAAGCCATTCTATGATTCTATGAAATGTAAAGCCTTTTGAACTTCAGAGGCAGGTGTGTATTCACTGCATGGTACAAATGAGGAAGGGAAAGGGGCTACCTTAGACATGAAAGAAGCTGCAGAAGAAAACAGAGCGATACAGGCTGATTCACGGTCTTGAATTTTGCAAAGCCAACAATTGTGTGCTTTCAGGGAGGGTGTGAGGCTGCTAGACCCCTTCCACCAATGAAAAGGTCATGTCTCATTCCCAAGTCCCGTCTCAGCTGAAGCCTGATGCCCTGGTTCTAGAGTGGGGAGGCATTGGCTTCATCCTCTCCATTAGCTCATGGGCTGCTGCTGAGGAACAGACAGCAATTAGTGGGTGGGCTGAAGCCCCCACTTGCCTTCCTTGAAAATGCATGCAGAAATATTTTCTTTTTTTTTTTCCAATAACTGCAAAAGCAGGTTCTTCTATTTCTCTCCTCCCCCTGTCCCCCAGTCCCAAACGCTTCCTTCTCCTGGAGAAGAGACAGGAAAACTTCAGGCCCTCAAGCTTCCCGTTTAATTTTAATGTGCTAACCTAGTTTTGTGTCAATAGGAGCCTCCAACTATGTGCTCTTGTACATGTTGTTTTAATACATTGACTTGAGACACTTAAATATTCTTGCTGTGAGCAGCTTCTCATGTAAAAAACATGTAAATTTGCAAGGAGTTTTTCCTTAGGGTGATGATAACCCCTGAGGAAGTCTTCAGTTAGTAGAAGAAGCAAACAGTCTGTGTAAACTCAACAGTCTAATTCATGGAGGCAAGAGATTTTAATTAAGGTGGCTCTGTGAGGATGCAGGTGGTGAGCAGCTGTCTGCAATGTGGAGCCTTGCTCTGCGATGGCTCACTGCGTGTTACTGGTATTTCATGGCAAGCGCCTTTGGTTTGCTGCTGAAGGAGATGCTGATATGTAGTCAATGTGACTTGAGATCTGCTTGCTTTCTGTTCTTACCTTCAACAAAAAGGAGTCGAAATCTGCCACTTCTAATGGAAACTTGAATACTGAAGCATCAAGTAGCTGGAGATTAGCAAAACAGTGTTTGGAAATTGTCCTCTTCAGTGTGCAGTCTTTTTGTCAAAGCTTTCTTTGTCAGTAAAATGCTGTGTCCAAAGATGTACTTGCCTTGGAATTTGAAAAGCAAATACTGATTTGTGCATTTGAACAAGTGGTAAGCCTTAAAGAAAAACACCTGTCCATCTTTCTTGCTGATATTTACCTTCATAGGATGTATATTTATAGCCTTACTGTTCTAATAATCTTAAACAACTAGCCCTCAAGATAACTGAAGCGTGACTTCTGTTGCAATTTGTTCTGCTTGCTGAAAGGGATTAAATAATATAAATCAAGGATTAGTGGAAGCATCACCTTGAATTTTGGATATTTTTCAGTGCATCTTTTAGAACTCTCTCTTTCCATTTCTTTGTTCAAAATGCTTCTGTAGGAGGAAAACCATCACTTGGGATCTGTATGTTATTCAGTGAATGTTGTGCTGATAGCAATAGGATACACTGGGTGTCAAAAGAACCAGGTGCAAAAATTGCTTTCTAAATGCATAGCAGTACGCTGTGCACAAGTGTAGGTACACGTGCTATACAGTACTTGGCGAGACTGGTGGGAGCCAGAGTTTTGTATGACTTGAGGACTGGAGAGGAAGACTAAACCCATCCACAATCAACAACTGTCTCTTTAACTGCTTTGGACAAGAGAACATTGAGCAAATTGTAACATTTTCTTGGATAACACCCTAATTTATAGCCTGCTCTATTTTATTACCTGTTGACTCCACTAGGGCTGGTTGTGCTCTCTGTTCAGTGCAGCTATGCTGATGGTGACCCGGAGTGTTGGTTGAGGAAGGCTACTCCATTGTTTCTCAAAAGTTTTCAAGGGCAGCAAACTTTGGTCTGTCTAGGTTGCCCATGCAGGTGGCTCTTGGAACCACAGCTGGTATTCTTCCCTTGTAGACCACCCTTAAAGTTAGTAACAGGACCCACGTGGTAGGGATCAGGTCAGGGATTTGACCACTCTATCTCCAGAGCCATGCTTCATTCATAGGTGGAAGGCCTAACAAACTTAGCAGGGCTCTCTATACTTCATTATTTGTAACAAGTAAATAAAATGTAACCAAAGGTTTGTTTTGGTTTTGGGGGTTTCTTTTTGCTTAGCTGCTGACCTTAAAATAGGTATCAGAGTAATAATGGAGAAGAGATTGAATGTAAAGTGCCGACGGGGAATGCCGACGGGGAAGACACAGACAGCCAATATGGTTGATAAAAGCGTCTTCACTTTATTGCAGCCAGCTTCTACATTATATAGTGTCTACAATCAATCGTTGCTATTGTTCATTTAG
>JAVKLA010000093.1:1544598-1561905 GCA_034782735.1 Sagittarius serpentarius
CTTTCTTACGCACGAGACTGCTCAAGCAGCTGATCCAAGGACCTGTGTCCTTGATCACGTAGCCATTCCCCAACAGTAAAGCATCTTAAAAAGACAAATACCACTGGAACCTTAAAAATCTGTCTTAATCAAATTCTGTTTTCATTATCTATTTGAAGGATTTTCTATTATTGCAAAATAAACTCCAAAGGGCATTCATGGATCTACTGGTATAGATAAATGTAGTAATACTACTGTAGAGCTTAACCCATACCAGATTGGTGCCCAGTCTTTCTGGCTGGGGTGGCCACTTAGTTTCTCATTTTGCCAGAGGAGCACCATTCCTGCCTGCCTGTTAGGTGGGGTGGCAGTGTGATGGAAAGAGTCTCCCCTGCGGATGCGATGCTGCTGCCATTTATTTGGCTGCTGCCTGCTCCCTCCTTGGTCACCAGGAAGAGAGACCAGGAGTGGCTGCTGGTGAAGCACCCTAGGCTGTGGGCTATGGGGTGAGGGTCTGACAGCAGCCCACTGGCAGCTCCCCACTCCCAGGTTGCAGGACCCTCATCACAAGTGCTGTTTTCACCAGCAGGACAGATGCGTCTTGTCAGACCTCAGGGTTTACCTGTGCCTTTGCCCTCTTCGGGCTCACTCTGCCCCTCTCAGTCGCTAGAGGAGAAGCGTTTACCTGTTGCATTTTATGTGCACAAGTCATCATGTTTCTCTCAGATTGGGATCCTGAAGATACAGCTGTCTTGTCACTTGCTGTAATTATACTCCAAAGGCCTGACTTTAGGCCAGAATCTGGAGTTCCTGTTAGGCACAATGGCAGACCTGTGCTGCAAAAAGGTCTCACATCACAGTCCTACTTGTTGTTTTAAAACAACAGAAGCACAAGAGCAGAGAAAACATCTTAAAACAGTCATTCTTTACAGGTTTCAAAGCTTAGGGTGTGTTGTTAGTTACCTGCAGGAGGGCCCTGCCCTTTCCAGTTCTCAGCTTTATCAGGTTTTTGTTTTAAGATGAGTTTCCCTGTGCCATAGTATTTTACCAGTTCAGGTAAAACCAACCCTGCTCCTGTACTATTCTGCTTCCTTTATTTCACTGCTCGTTGTTGGTAGCATTCACATTAGGATACAGAATTACTCAGAAAGCTAGAGGCTTTCTCAAGACCTGCTTATTAATTATTTCCCCTCTACAGGCACAGATAGCCTTGGTTTTTCTGTAGTTACGTGTACAGCCTCTATGTGAAGAGGCTGAACAGCTTGGGTACCCATTGCATTTGGCACATCTCTGTGATTTCAGGCTCCCGTGGTTTGCATCTGTCATGATTCCTTTTCATTCCCTCTGGAAGTGAGGGAAGGAGCTCACAAATATGAAGGTAGTCTGAATTTCAGACAAGTCTCTTATGATGACCATTGTGTTGCAGTCTGTCCAGTTACTGTCCAGGAAGAAGGATATGATTCTAATTACTGTTGCTAAAATGTAAACTAAAGGCATTTGGAAGTTTGACAGCAATGAGCTGACTCAGGCTTTTTTGCCAGAGTCATTCCATATTTCAGTGCCTAAAGTAAAGACTTTTTTTTTTGGTGAAAAGTACTTTATTAGAAATAAAGCTTGTGTGTATTTTGCATTTGTCACACCTTGGAAACTTAAATTTGAGCTGATGGCAGAGAAAATGTTCTTTTTATGCATTTTAGGGGACAAAATATTTATCTTTTTCAAGTCCTTTTTTCTCAGTAACGGAATGTGTGGTTATTGTATTTAAAAAAACATTGTCTTAATCATACACATATATAGGAATCTGTCTCCCTCCTAGAGCTGATGGAGAAGAGGCTCCAAAACTCATGCATGGTTAGGAGACCATGGGTCTGGGTGAAGGGTATGAAGCAAATTTCTTGTGCCAGATGCACCTGCTTGGAAGTACAATGCAGTAGAAACACAATTTAATGTCCTACAATAACCCTCAACTGGTGTGAAACAAAACCCAGACCATTTCTTGCATGCTGCTCTGATCAGCAAGCGAAGCCTGTTTTTCCCAAGCTGAAGATGTCTCTAACATATGTCCAAGCTGAGAAGCATGTTCAAATGTTGTTTGATGTGTGGAGTGTGCACTTCAAATGCCATGGTGTAGTGGAAGTAGTAGGAACGTGCCTTAATTATTTGAGTGTGACTTGAAGCAGCTGGTTTGTTTTGGCACGCTCGGAGCTGATCATGGGAGGCCGGGCAATGCACTCACTGTGTGCTTGCTGGTCCTTGGAGCACTTGTTTGTGGCCTGGATATCCTCCTCAGTGGCAGAAGGAAAGAGGTTGGAGCTTCTGCTTTCTAAGTTGTGCTCGCATATGTCGTGGTGATGTTTATCTAAGGGAAGCAGTAGTTTAAAGGAAGGGGAATTGCCTGACAAAGGGACAGTCAGTTGCTATGTAGAGAAGATTTGGTGTTTCTGTGGCATGATTTGACCAGAATAAAGACAGAAAAGCTTGTTTTTCATGCACCAATCTCCTTGCTTGAGCTGCAGAGATTAAAGTTGTGGCTTTCAACTTGGGAAGGAAAGAAAAGTGATGTTTAAGTAGTCAAGTCACCAATTCTGGATATATTTGTGAAGTCTCACAAATTACAGGGCTTGTAAAAAAACAACCAAACAAAGCCTTGTAGGCCTATACAGCAAATTCTTATGTGCACAGTTGCGGATTGGCTTTTCTGCTTTAAAAAAAAAAGTTTGCAAATTAGAATTTTATGAAAACTGAGTAAAAAAACCACTGATGTGACTGCTTATAGTACAACTTCATTCACCAGGAACAATTTTCCGTGCTTAGAAAAGTTAATTCTGGCTTTGCAGTTTCCTTTTTGTTTCTTCTCTACGGTCTCCATTAAGCTTTCCCAGATCCTGTACAGGTTGATGGATCCCATGCTGGCAAAGCCCTCAGCAGCACTCTGTGGTGGCTGAGGGGGTGGTGCTGGTGGGACTGGTTCCTGGCTGTGTCAGAGCAGTGTGTGCTGCAGCTGCTACCTACTCTCCTCTGTGGTTCCCTCAGCCCGGTGAGGTGGGGACTGCGGGCTTTGCAGGAGAAATTCAAGCCAGTCCATAAGCTAAACAGCATTCCCTGTGCCTTAAATGGCAAAAAGTTGACGCATCTGTTTGAAGAAAAGAAAATTTTGACTGTCAAAAGAAAAAAAAAAAAGCTTTTGATAATTGTAATAATAGAGAAGTTGTTCCAGATATCACATACTGGCTCTCTGCTTCCCAGTCAGGATATCTGTGTAGCGTAATGGCATGTAATATAGCAGATTAACCCCACATGACCTCAGTGTTATCTTTTCAAAATTTGCAATAATTATGTACAGCCGAAACCAGGCAATGATGTCTGCAACTAGAGTTTTAGAAAACAGTTTGTGGTCATTTATCATCTTGGTCCCTAAACAAGAAACAGAAAAATTCTCAAGAATTTTTTAAAAACTATTTTCAAACAAAATTTCCTTTCATATGACCTCAGAGTGCTGGGTTTTTGGTTGTGGGTTTTTTTTGTAAACAGAAGTAGTCCATATGTGGAAACTAAAGCTGTATAAAAACAGCAGCATGTGAACAGCAGCTGAGAAGCGTGGTAGTTTCTTAGGTAACTAAAGTGCAGTTAAGACTATTTCTTTGGAATATTTGTCTATGATAGAGATTAAACATAGGTCAGATGGCTCTACAACGCCTTTTCAGTTTGTAACAAGAGACAATTTTTCTCTTGCCATTTGGCTTATTTTAGCTATGGGCATTGTTACACTAATTTGCATAATATATAGTATTTTCAGTCTGTCAGTAAAGAATTAATTCTGAGAGCAAAAGTATGGGTTTTTTTTCTGTATGGAACATAAAGTTGAAATAGTATGTTTTCTGATTTTTGCAAAGAAAAAGTTCTAGAAGAGTATTTGTTCATGTCATATAATTATGAATTTGATCAGCGCATGTTTTTGGAAAACGTTCCGTATGCACATGCACAGCTGTTCTTAAATATGGAACAAGTGGGAGCTCACAAGCCATGGGCTTATACCATTCCAAAAATTACTTCAGTGCTTCCAGTGCCTGAATCTCATTGATCCAGTATTGGTTTGGGATTTCTTCTGTTTTATTTAGGTGTGACTTGAGAAGCAATTACATGGTTCTTTCCTTCCATGCCTACTCTGTATTGGCCAATGAATAACTCCCTACATTTTTAAATTGGAGATGTAGTTTTTCCTGTCTCTGAGCTTAAACATTTCACTTGCATGTGCAAATGAGGTTTTGCAAAAGGTAGTATGCATAATGCTAGATAAAAGAGCAAAATAGCTAATAGGTTGTCAAGTGGCAATTTTTCAGATAATATCATAAAAGCAGTGATTTTGTCTACTCCTTAAATATAAGCGCCATAGGTTCCTAAACTGTTTTAACTAAAAGATCAGTATTTTGATAGTGTTCATGTTTACTTACTTTCTTCATGTACTTTCTGTGATGTTATTTGCTTTTTGAAGAGGCAAAAAACAAGTCTGTCATCTATATCCATACTAATTATCCATTACATGAAGCGTAGGCTCAATAATCTAGTTTTGGCAAATGTCTTTTAACCCTTTAAGACTTTTCTGTAGCTTTAAACCATATTTCAATTAAAAAATAAATTTGTTACTTTTCAGTAAAAAAATAAATGAAATGCACATCCTGCTTTGTAAGTAAGGAGATAAGGAAGGGAAATAAATGTCCAAGGCAATAAAATCTCTTCCTCATTAAGACCATTATCTGCCTTAATGTAATCACGTTCAAGTCCAGACATCCTTTAATCAATACAGTCTGGACAGATGTCAAACAGCTCTTCAGAAAGTACAGATAACACCAGTGTCAGTAGTCTAACTCAGGGACAGGCTTAAGTGTGCATCCAGAAAGCACTGAAACCAGGAGGAGATAAGAGAGAGCTCTGAACTGTGTCTCTGGTGACACAAGCAATACACTTTGGGTGGTAATTTTTTGATACTTGACTGTACATTTTTCATCAATAAAGGCAGAATGACCAGAATAAAAAGTAGTTGCTGCAAGGGCAAAAGCTGAAATCTTTTGGGGGGGGACTAAACATTCCGTGGAGAGACCTTTAGGTATTTCTAAGTAGCTTTGATTAGAAGCCAACGCTTTCAACATCCCAGCAAAAGAAAAGTCAATGTTCTTTTTTTATTCTCCCCACCCGCCCCTCAACTTTTAATATTTATTTAACATGTTTTTCTTGGGGACCCAGGCCTCTGGCCAACCCAGGTTGTTGTCTGGTCTGAAGTGTGATCCCTGGCCCCATCAGTAAACCAAGAAAAGCAGTAATGGTGGGAGCTGGAAGGCATGAGAAGAGTGTTGGGGTTTGCTGGGACAGAATTAGGTTTTTCTTAGTACCTCTGGTCATTACACAATCTTCTTGTAGAAGGCAAACAATCAAGAGCATTTAGGTACCTGTAAATACCTTCCACCAATGTGCAGCTACTTAAACTGAAGGAATTCTGTTGACAATACTGAGGGATCAGGAGGCTGGGATTTAATTGCTTGTTTTTTAAAATGTATAAATGAAAGAGCTTACAAAGGGCCAAGAAATGTTGAGTATTATAAATGGTGGTGTGACCAACAGATGGCACCTAACTTTGGGATTGCCCACTTGACTTCCACCTGCCTATTATGTGACACATGAGGAAAATGAAGGAGCTTGCCCAGTGTATGGGTAAATGACTGCCTCCCAGGAGATGCTGCAATGTTTGAGCTTAGGTGTTAGGTTGGTTGTTTTTTTTTAAGTTAGGAATTAGGCCAGTTGCACTCAAGGGAGCAAGTAGGCTTCTGCAAGTGCAAGAAACCTGATTCATGTGCAACTCTGAGGGTAATGACCTGCAAGGTGAATCCTTAAAGGGTAGGACAGACCCCTGAGAGAGCTGCAGGTGTTCAGGAAAGAAGCTCATTAACACGGCCCCAAAATTAAATTGTTTAACCGGAAGAAGTAGAACTAAAATGATGCAGAAGAGGGGTTAAAATGGGAGGGTCTCTTCTAGTGTGCAGAACAGCTAGCTAGCTATTGGCTTGCGACTCCTTCCTGCCAGGTCCCAAAGGGGAACATGGGACTCCCACCCATGCACTGCTTGTGTCAGACATGCTCTGAAAAGCCAGATGAAGCTGTTATTTCCACTTCTGTTGGTGGATATTAGGAGCTTTTAAAATAATGAATATGAAATTAAAATTTTTAATACAGGTGCTGTCTTTTATGTCCAGCTGTCTTAACACTAATCCTACAAACTTCTGTTCTTGTAGAGTAGGACCAGTACCTAGGTATGCATTTCTAATCACAATAATGAGGCTAGTCACATGTAAAAACCTGCAGGGTTACAATCAAAGCTCTGAATATGTTCCATCTGAAATGCTGGTGAGACTGCCTTCTGCAGTTATGTTTGGTTTTCCAAGGCACACCAAGGCAGAAAAGAGCTATAGAGCAGCCTTTACTTCAGCTTTTCCCTCTCTTCTGACTATCCCTTATGTTAAATCTCTTCCTGTATCAGCAGGACTGATTGAAAGCCTGTTGTTGTACAGAGGATATTCCCAGGAGGCTCTCTGTGATCCCTATTACAGTTTGTTTGTGCTCCTGGAGCCTTCCAGAAGAGTAACTTTTTGAAGCAGAATTCTTAGTTAGAATAAAAGATGATTTTAGGTTTCTTGAAAAGAACGAACAGTTTCATCTGTGTCCTAATAGACCCAAGGGAGTGGATGAATACTTCCCCCTTTAGAGCTGAAAAATATGAAAACTCCTATGCAATGTTAGAGTGAGTCTTGTAAAATAGGTATGCTTACTGTTTGTGCCAGACTTGCCTTTTGTCCTGACACTGGTGGTGAAAAGAGAGAGAACTTTTTGACCTGACTCTTATTCTGTACATTGATAATAATTCTACTGGAATGAAGGCCTTCTGTAAGAGTGTGGCAAAAGAGAAAGTTTGTAATTTCAAACCTCTACTGAGGTTTTCTGCCTTGCTCTCTGAATAATTTTTTTTCCTCCATTTCACTGATGCAATTCCTGATAACTGTTTCTTTCTCTCATTTAAGCTAGAGAAAGTATTGAACATGACCATGGCAACAGCTGCAGAAGAAAGATACTTCTGACTGCACCCCTTGTGCTCTGGTATTTGAATGATCTCTCAGTGCTGTTGCTGCTGCGTAGGTTTAATGCCCACCTTGTGCGAAATCATTCCTGCCTGGTTCTTCTCTGAGCTTTGACTCCAGTAGGATTGCCACTGTGGGGGGCTTGATCCTTTGCATCCATTTTCTTTTCTGTGCCTGACATGATGTGTTCAGGGTAGGAAAGAAACTGGCTTCATAAGTAGGAGTTGCACTGTGAATTTCAATAGCTTATTTTCTGGCTGCAAAAGGATGATAAAAACATAGCCCGAAGAAGTCTCCACCACTGACTCCTGTGGGTGTCTTCTGGAAGAAGTTCAAGCTTTTCACCCTTTTTTTCTGGGGAAAGATGGTGGGCTTGACCAAGTTTAAAAGTACAGTACTGCTAGATCAGCAAGGGCAAAGAGGTTAATGTAGGTTTTCTGTTATTACTGTTTCCAACCACTGCTTAACTAGAAGAACGTAGGTAGTACACTGTATTTTATTAATTTACTGAAGTGCACAGGGGTGATGTTTAATTAAGCCTTCGCGATTGTAGGTACTGGCCTCAAGCACAAACAAAGCTGCAGCTGTTTGGAATGATGCAGGTTGTGCAATCTCTACTGCATAGACCATACTCACTGCCAGAGGGGAGGAATGAAGGGGAGAAAACAAATCACTGCCAGAGCATGATGCATCTTGCACGGACCTAGAGAGGAAAGCAATTCACTTCCACAACTTTAATTTTAGTGCTTTGTAACATCCAAGTTTGGAAGGGTGCACATAAGAAATTGAGATGGAGCCAGTGAACCAAGCTATTTGCTTTTTGCCATTTGGATGTTATTTTGTATGTTCTTCTGCTTTTGTAATTGCTTTTTCTTCTTGTACGCTAACTTATTTAGGAAGCAGCCTACTTGTTAGATGCATCCTAGAAAAGGATTAAATTGTGTTTTAGCCCCCTCCTTAGACAGATCAATGTGAGCACGTGGCTGGATAGCCTAGACTTCTAATAGATTTCAAGAGTTTAGGATGAGAGGAAATAAATTGGAAGAGATCAAGGACATCTTGTGACAGGAAGCAGAGTGGACAAAGGAATTTAAAATACCGACCCCATGCAAGTCTTAAAAACTGGGAGTAACAAATGGAATTTGGTAAGGATTTGATAAGGAGAGTAGGGTTAATAGGGTATAAGCTGAAATAGCTTATCATAATGATACCGATACAAAGGCACTGATGTATTTCCATATAACAATATCTTTGTAAGCAGTAATTTTTGCCTTTACTTAAAATAACTGTAGTCTGTTGCTGCGTAAATATAGGAGGTACATGACAACTTGGAAAAGAAAATGATCTTGATAAAGTTCTCTACCTTCTGAATTTATCTGCAAAATTGAAAAAGCATTATTATCACTAGTATACACCATTCAAAATAAATCTGTTAGGTAAGCCAGAGGAAGGCTTAGGGGTTGGATTCTTGGTTAGTGCGTTATGGCTAAGAACTGGGACATTGGTGCTTTTTCTGTTGTTTTATTTACTTTGCTGTAAGATTGGTAACGTGTTTAGCCTCCCTGTGCCTTTTTTTTTTACCCACCTTTACTTAATGAAAGGAATATTCATGCTTTAAAAAACCAAAAAAAGATTGTGAAATTCATGTGTTGTGTGTACTTTAACTTCTAACATTTTTGTATCACAAACTTCTGTTTTAATTGGAGGTATATCTTTAAATTATTTTCATTAAGAAAATTGCTTTATCACCTTTAAAGAGTCTTAAAACTATAACATCTGAAATCCTAGAATTATGTCTCATGATCTTTCAGGGTTGTCTACTTTCCTCTTAAATCTCTAAGTAAGCAGTGATAGATTTCTGTGCATTAGTTAGAAAATAGTGCTCCAGAGATCAGCATTCTCTTATTGCTTTGTCATGGAGATTGTGTTTACTTCGAGCAAGTTACTTCTGCCTCTCTTTTCCCTCTGTGATATGGGACGAAGTATTTTTCATCAGGGTAATGCCGTCTTCAAACCTTCGGTCCTAGTGAGAGACATTCAAGTGTTACAGGGATAGAAAATGGAAAGACTGATATGTAACACTGTGAGTTAATGTTTTGGTTCCCTTTTCCCACACACAACCAACCAGTAATTATACATGAGAGCGCGATTTAGTAAGAGACTTCTATAAACACCTGTTCAAATACGCTTTGCTTGAAATTTTGTTCAGGTACATGTTGTTTGAAACAATAGCAGCTGAATGGGGATTGACTGATGACTCATGAATGTGAAAGCCTCTGGAAAGGGCTAGCAAGACATAGACCATAGAATTTGGAGCTGCTTGGGAGGAAAGCAATAGCTATTCAGCTCAAAACCTGAACCGATCAAAAAATTATCCTTTTCCTTTCTCTTACCACCTCCCTCTTTCCCAGGATTTTGGTTAAAGGGTGGGGGAGGGGGTGTCATCAAAACCCATGGCAGTAGTTTTTTGAAAGTGTTAATTGGCTTTGGATGCTTTTAAAAAAAAAAATTTTTTTTTTTTGTTAAAGCAATGACCTTTTCCCCCTTATGTGTGCAAAAAAGATTGGCTTCCTCTCTTCTTTGCTTGTTTGGCAAGTGGGACAACTGGGCAAGTGTGGAGATAGCCTCCCCTGAGGACAACGTAACAGTAGAAATAAAGAAAATATTTTTCCCAAACCTCTGATCTTTTCCTAGCCAGTAATAGGAAATGAAATGTTGAGAAGTAAGTTAAGAAAAATGTAAAGAGGAAAGCTTTTATTTCCCTGCTGATTCTAGACTTTGACAGTCAGAAAGCGTGGGAAAAGAAGCTAGGAAGTTTAAAAAGGATGCAAGGAATAAATTTTGTGTGTGTGTGGTTTTTTTCCCAAATTTTCAAACAAAGTATTTGTTTGAAATGCTCTGTGATGAGGCACCTGGTAAATGCTTTTAAATGAACAAGTCCATATTTATTTCCACGTGCTGCTACAACTTAGAAAGCAACTGAGAACATGCTAAGTCTGTATTTGTTTGTGACTGAATCTGAAAGCCTTTACTGTTTTAGTAGTGCTTCTTTTAGTTTTTACATACATTACAGCACTCAGATCATGTCTTTTATTACAGTAAAACATTAAAACATGACTTGTAACTATGCTTTAGCAGTAAACCTCTGCATAAAGTAAAAAGCAATACATCTTTAGTGTGGTGTCATCATTCCTTATTAATACTATAAATGGGGACTATAAATTTCTCTCTACTACAATACATGTAATAAAATACTTAATGGATTGTGAATGACATGTTATAAAACTTGGCATTAGGTACTGCAATTTAAATGCATCTCAGACATAAATAAAAGCTCTATAAATAGAAATCTATCTGAATTCAGAATACATATAACCACTCATTTAGGTGTAGCACTTTGGATGATTAAATCATTAGATAGTAATTTATTTCTGCAGAAACATGCATTTGTTGTATTCTGAAGGGAACTCCCCCAGCTGCCCTGAATAAACACTCTTAAATAGAGAAGGATTTTGGTAACATCTAAACAGAATCCATACTTTCAAAAGCACCAAACCAGAGTAAATGCTGCAAGTTAAAACAATAATAATGGGGAACAGGACCGGGGGCCAGAGGCGGATGAATGTGACGTGCTCACCCAAACCACCAATTACTCGGATTCTAACCCCTCAGTGCATTTCTCTTTGTGGTACAACTTAATAGCAGTTTAAACCTGATACAGTACCCATTGCCTGAACTGCCACTGTTAGCCATGACACTTCCTCATTATAGAAAGCAAGAGGGAAGTATGAAGCTTTAATGGAGAGGTTAAAAAAATAAAATAAAATTGGTCTTCCGGAAGGAACCAGAAGAATTAGAGTAAAAGCAAACAGTTTCACAAGTCTTAGTGAGGGCTGATGATCAGTATGTTGAACTGTGCATTCAGCCATGAAGTGAGAACCGAAGGATCTAAAGGACAAGTTTGGATGAAAGTGACCTTATGGTTTGTTTCCAACACACAGAGGAACGAGGCAAGACTTGGAAAAAGGCCACCAAGTGAGTCCATTCCAGATCATTCCCTTCAGGATTTTCAAGTGAAGACAGCTTAGGTAGTTGGATGGGTTCAGAGCTGAGCACTTACTTCTTCCTCTTGTGAGAGAGGTTAGTAGCCATACCCCTAAGACAAACCATGCAGAATATATGCAGCATAGCTCAGACATGAAAAAATGAAATAATTTACCTGCCTTTCTGCCCTCACTCTCTTGTCTGCCTGACCATGCCAACTACAGTCTGGGGCTGTAACCTACTACCTCTTCTGCAAAGGGTAGAAACCAGGGCTTGTAAATTAATGTTGCTTTGGGCCAGCAATCAGAAACCAAGTAGATTCTTCTACAGAACAGGTGTCCTGCATCGATCTTCCAATTTCTGCATGCCCTCAGTCTTCCTGCCGCTAAAGATACATAATTCACAAAGTAGCTCTTTCAGCAGCTTGGGGTATAGAGAGGCTACTGAAGAGCAGTTTTCATTTTTCTGTAGGTTTTGGTGATGTTTTCTCTGGACGTGTGCTGTTCTGCATGATGCAGAACGTGGAGAGGAGCTGGGTTGCAAAAAGTTCCTAATGCTTAAAGCTTCTGTAACATGTCTCATGGCAGGTTCAACTTGGTCCTTGGGCAGACAAGATTTAGTAAAGAAAATATGCATTAAAAAAATGGAGCAGAAAGGCAGGGGAGACGGAAGGGCTGATTTCAGAGTTAATATGACTGGCTGTTTCTGCCTTGCAGAGTGAGGCTGAGGCAGCAGTATGCAGAGATGCGGTGTTAGCTCTTGGGTACCTGGAAGACTTTACTTTTGTGAGGTCACTGTTAAGGGATTTTCTCCCTTGTCTGACTTGTCTTGTTTAATGAAACTGGACAGAGATTAATATGTTGCCATTGCAGATGGATTTGGGTATAATCACTCAGATATTCCTTCTACCAGCAGCAGCAGTATAAAGGAACATGAGGAAACTATTGGATCATTTCCTGGTTGGGGAAAAAAAAAAAGGAATGAAAACCAAATCCAACAAAAACTAGATGCTGCTGCACAGGTGGTGCTGGGGGTTAATCCATGCAAACTTCTGTCTGTATCTCAAATTGGATTGAAATTGGTTGAAAATGTTATGGGGAAGGGGCAGGGATATGTGGAGTGATTGCATACTTTTATTTCCTTAAGAAAGCAGTTTGGAAATAGTTACTAAGGTTAGTAATTAATAGTTGCTAGGTTTGGCTCTAAAATGGGTTACTCTACCACTCCAGTGGAAATCACAAAGTAAATTACTAGCCTGGTGCTGCAGTCAATCAGTGAAGTTGTACTAAGTAGAAATAAGTTGAGAGGGGGCAACAACTGGGCTAGTACCAATATGTAGAGAAGGGGTTTTTTTACCCTGTTTATTTTTCACTCTTTCATTTACCTGTAATTCTAGTGGAAAGTGGAGAATCACCAAGGAGTTGCTGTGGACTCTGGGGTTGAGGCTGAGCTAGTGTGTCTGTACGTACCAAGACATCACTATTTCATAATATGCCCTCTGTGTTTCTGTCTCTCTATCACTGCAGCATGCTTGCTGAGGTGGCAAAGCCAAAAAGGCATTTTTGCTTCTGTCTCTGTCTTGGGAGGGAAAGTTAGAGGAGAGGTAATTTACCAGGGCTGTGGCTCTAACTCTTCATTATATAAAGCTGCTATGTAATTTTAGCCAGCGATACCTCTAAACGCTAAATCTACTGGTACTGACTGTGCCACTGCAAAGATGTTGAAAGAAGCTGTGAAGGGTTTGCATACTTTCATTTTCATCAGATTACAAGTACTTCTCTTGAGTGTCAGTAATGACGAAACGTCTTTTTGAAAGTGCTCTCAAGAGGGAGAAAGTCTTCTGTGAATTTTCACTTTAGTATAATATAGAGCTCTTTTTCCTTGTTACAATGACTTCAACTTGAATAAATTGAGGATTTCTTTTTGAGATGAAGATCTCTCTTGAGCACAGAGATTAATTTTAAGGCTTTGATTATGCGGGTCACCTGATATCTGAGGCATCCCCAATAAAAGTTATGTCCACTTGCATTACTAGATAGAATCCTCTGGATTTCTACACAAAAGATAGAACCTATATGGCACCTAGTACTGTAAGCTCTTATGGTACCACTGAGATAACACTTCTTTGGTATATCTTGTAGTCTTTTATTTGTCAGCTGTTCACTATCAGGTGTATCATGAGATGTCATTCAGTACCGAGCAATATCTCGGTGGAGGTATCCAGGTGCATCAGTACGCTCCTACTCAAATGGAAGACTGCAGTCCAGACCATGAGTAGTTTCATCTAAGTCTATTGAAGTTTCAAATGTTTCTTTTGGGACTCGTGGAAGACTCAGTGTGTATTGATAGAAGGAGTTCAGCTGGTTTGAATTGGTCCAAAGCTGTCTCCCTCTAAGAGGGCAAGGGTAAAACTAGCTGTGAGATTTCAGTGTAAAGGTAGATCTTGGTAGCACCTTGAGCAGAATTTCTGTAACATATTTCTGTAACATGTCCTTCACTGGGGAAAGCTATGAGAGAGAAGGTGCTGTTTAACTGATGTAGGTATACTTGAAGAGGAATGATTGCTACCTTTTCTGTTTGCATCTTTTCCCAGATGCTCTTTTTGTGTTCTCCCCAATTCTGTTAGTCTGTAGGGCTAATGCTTAGAGTTATTTATTAGATGGTCTTACTGGCTGTACAGTAGCTGGATTGGTTGGTTTCCCTTTCCTTTAGGGGGAAGGAGTGCAACCAAGTAGGCTCTCCTAGCAGCACCCTTCACCGCTTAAGAGGCATGCAACCACCAGAATTGAATTGAGACAACCCATCTTAAGGCCAAAACAAAAACTTGCCAAAACAAAACAAACAGCAAGTAGATTTCCTTTCATTAATGCTGCATTTCCTCTGCTCGGAGCTGGTTCATTAAAGAGAAAATTGTTCAATACAGGCATCTCTGTAAAGAATGCTTGGAGCAAAATTAATTAGTTTTGCTAGGTTAGTAATGCACCTTGCTTGGGCTGAAATTGAAATTATATTTTGCAATAATGCCACACCGCTTTTTATCAGAATTGTCATTAATTGTAGGAAATGGAAGTGTGATGGAAGAATTTGTCAAGTCTAATTTATTCATACAGTGACTCTTAAAAATTATCGATTTGCTTCATGAGATGCAGCAGGATTTAAAGTAACATCTGAACATCACCTGACCACTGCTGATGTCTGTATCTAGTCTGAGGAATTTCCAAGCCGTCCTTTCATATTGTTAAGCAATAGATAGGTAAATCATGCCTAAGGGTATTCATAGGATGTTGAAAACAACCTGGTTTAATCTGACCATGTTCATGTTTGCTGTTCCTTTTTTAATAAAGTTTCATGTCCTTTTCAAGTTGCAGTACAGTTTGGAGAAGAGCTTTGTTTTGTATGAACAGCATTTGTGTGTGGTGATCCACTGAGAAATTAGCATGGACTTATAAAGCTTTACCTAATATTAATTCTGCAGCTGTTTCTTTGATACTTTAAACGGCTGGTTTTGATACTTTTCAGTGGCTAAGGCAGAACACAACTGCAAAGTCAGATGAGTAAGTCTTGTTAAGAATTTTCTTTTTTTTTTTTTTTTTGTTCCTGTAGTGGATACCCTCAGAAAACTGCGACTGCCACAAAATTGCTCATCACAGAAACTAGGTTACAGGTGTGCTCGTGGAGACAACACCCCTGCTAGGTATTTAAGGCAGTTCATGAGTTTCCAACTGATGCACTGAGAATTTGGGCTGGAGATTTCAAATAGGTTCACTTAATGATCATCAGTGCTTGCTTCAGGTAGCAACCCTAAGTATTTTTTTAAATGAAGAATGAGGGTATATAGATCATATGATGTGTGATAACCTCACTTCAATCTCACCCCACGAGGATATTGTCAAATTTGAAGGCTGACTACAGTTCAGTCTTATCCTGGTATTTTGGTACCCTCTGAGAATAAATGAAATGTTGCTGTTGCATTTTTGACAGAAACAGCATGGTTTGGTTTTTGTGGGGAGGGGTTATTTTTGTTTTTCTCAAAGACAAGTTTTTAAGGTTTCTTCCCACCAACAGTTCTTTTGTCTCTCACAGCATCCTTACTGTGTTTGGTGGGTTTGGTTTGGTGTCGTCCGTCCACCCACACCCCGCCCCATTTTATATGTAGATCTTGGTGCTGAATATGCCTTTCTTGCATGGCATTCTGCCAAACACATAAATACAGGGATAATAGGGGCAATAAGTATTAGAAGTATTTATCACTTTGAACATTTTTATCCCTGCTATAGTCCCTAATTTCCTTTTTCCCCTCCCACTGCTAATCTCTTCTGTGCTGATTGATACACTCATTATGCTACGGTGAGGTTTTCCCCCTCCTTTTTTCTTCTTCTGTAGCAGGGAGGGAATATTTCTGCTGCAATTTCTTATTTTTATGCTGCTGATTAGCTCATTATGTCTCTCTCAATAAGTAATGTATTTTTAATATATTTAACTTTCATGGTACCAAATCCATGGAAGGAATAGACACTGCTTCCCCAGCCCCCTTTTATTATCATACCTTTGAAATGATTCACCAAGCCCTATTGCAAGTATCAGATTCCCTAATTTAAAGGTCATGTTCTCTGTGTGTAGGTTTAGCTGTAACATCAGTCTGACAGGATCTTTCCCTTCATGGGCTACTTGATGAGACCAAAGATACAGCCTGAGCCATATTTGCACAACCTGTGCTTTGTGGGGAAAGTGTTTTCCCCATGTTTCCCTTCCCCAGAAGTGGAAGAATTACCATCCAGAATTCTCTGCATACCTTTCTAATCACACAGTAACTAATGCAGTTAAGTGGTATGATAACAGTCAGTACGGACATATTAAAAGGGTTTTTGCCAGTGATTGCTGTTCCTTCGCCTTCTCTGGCTTGCCAGAACTGCATGCATGAAGTTGAACACTTGTTTTTGTGTGATGGGAGACCTGTCGCAGGATTTTATCTTCTATGTTAAAGTGAGTGTGTCAAGCCTTCCATCTGAGCTTAGGATACAACTAATACAAACAGCATTTGTATTACTTTGTTCTGGGTTAGAGGGCTGGCTTTGGAGGAAGGGGCAGAACTGTGTGAGTAATTCATTTGGGAGGGGGCCATACTTTGGATGAGCTGATTAATTTCTGATTTAAAGATTTTGAAAAGTCTGTTTTCTCCATTAAATGAAAACAAAGAAAATAATAGGATGGAACAGTTTTGCTCTTTTTGGTTTTGCTGGCAGAAATATTTACTACCTCTGAGATTAATTTTCAATATTATTTTTCCTGAAATGGAATGTAATTCAGTCGTTCTGAAGGTGTGTGGACAAGAGACTGCTCCATCTCTATCAAGTTACTTCTAATTTTCTTGAAACATTTTACAACTGTATTCTCACCCAATCTGTCCAGTTGCTGTAGGGCCAGCACCTTGCCTCATGGTGCAGAAGCTGTTTCATAAGGTGGATAGTGATTTCACCTTGCTCCCGCTTCACACTATGGGCTGTGACAGTCCTACTCCTTTGTCACTGTAGGCTCCCTTCTTCTCTCCAGGTTGATTTACCCATTTAATTAATGGCTTTGGGAGCATTTTTTGAGTCTACAGATGATGATAGGAAATAGTTTGAAGGGGGGATATTGTGTGGGCACTCCTCTGTTCTTGTGCCGCTCGCTGTTTGTTACAGAGCGATTATAACTGATGCTAATTTAAGGCACTTGGAACAGTATTTGGAAAGAGAATACATTCACTTGGCGAACGCTAGTTCTTGGAAATCTTGCTGCAGAGTAACAAAAACAGTAACTCTGAGACAAATCTATTTATTTGACTCAAACTGCCTCCGTGAGAATTTCCTTAATACGTTCTCTTCAGCAAATGTTTCTTTGTTTTATAGTATTTTGCCTTTGAATGGTTTAATGGGTTTTTGTAGAAATACATTGTGTTTAGAACTGCTTGATAGAGGTTGGTCCTGGAGGAAGATGTCAGGTCTAGTTTTCCTGTGAATTGGGGAGGCGATAGAAATGAGTTAAAGGGCTTTGTCCTGGTTTCGGCTGGGATAGAGTTAATTGTCTTCCTAGTAGCTGGTAACGTGCTGTGTTTTCAGTGCGGTATGAGAAGAATGTTGATAACACCCTGATGTTTTCGGCTGTTGCTCAGTCGTGTTTA